>VXBJ01007132.1:94804-198257 GCA_013400055.1 Nycticryphes semicollaris
AAAAAAAAAAAAACACCAACCAAAAAACCCAAACCTGAAAAATAGTCAAGTTTCCACATAACCCGTTAAACTCCAAGAAGTCACCTCAGATTGAGCCCTCTTCCCAAGTAAATAGTCTCCCCCAGCAGCACACGTATCTCTGCCTAAAGCAAGAGATGTTTTGTTGTTTGAATGCAGCTCTTGTGTCACCTCGCACCCTGCCAAGAGGATTTTAGGTGTTGTGCTCTTACCTGGTGTCAATGTCAGCGGCCTGGATGGTGTTAAACAGCAATTCAGCCACACCAACCCCCTCTACATTGATTAAGTGAGGCTGGAAGAGAGCTTCCGGTGCCTCAAACCGTTCTCCACCGACTTTGATAATCCTCCCATCTGGAAGCTAGTGAAGAAAAAGCAGCATTTAGAGGACTACCTTTAGCCACTTTAATACTAAGTAAATCAAGAGGAAATGACCTACGTTGTTCCCTAATGGTTTAAAACAGGAAATAGTTGATAATTGTCACCACTGCAAGAAGCCATTCGGTACTACTCAAGGAAGATACAACTTTTTTGACTGTTAGGCAATTTACTTAGAGACATCAGGGACCAGATACATCAACACTGACAGCTCCTAATATTGATTTAATAGGTGATCTCACGGCAAGAGCAATGCTTTCCTGCAAGATCTTTTCTTCCATGTACGATCAAAGGAAGTTTCCACTAAGAGCAAGTTTACCACTCTTATCACCGGGTGTCAGTCACGTGTCAATGCTAGATGGATGCAGCTGAAACAGTGACATGCTGGAGTAAGTCCACTTTCTCTATACATTCCTGTAATTTAATATTCCAATTTTACCATTCAAGGACCTACATTGACAAAAATGACTAAAGTCTGATGGCAAATGGGGGTCAGGGAAGAGGCGAGGGGGTGGGTGTGTGTGTGTATGTGGGGGGTGTGTGTCTTTAAAAAGGGCTTTTGCTACTGCCAGTTAAAAATGTAAAAGCTTTGATTAAGCTAAACCGTACCTGAATTTAAACTTAAGAAGTTCAGAACAAGAAAAGCTCTTAAGCCACCCACCGTGTAGGATTCAACTAGTACTGTGGTCTCTAGTGCCAGTTTCTGCTCCTGTTCAATGTTGTATCCCACGTAACACAGTTTTTCCTTGATCATGCGAACTGTCTCGAAGTCAGCAGAGTGGTTGAAAGCATACCCTCTCAGCAAGAGGAGCTGGAGACAACACACAGCGTTAGCACCACATGAGAGAACATTTAGGATCTCTTTATCAGTAGATGTGGACACTCAAACACAAATCTTGGAAAATATGTCTCTCTCTTTTAACTATTTAACTCCCTTTTTTAATTTAGTATTATGTCAAAGCTATTCCAGTGTATCCATTATTACTGGGGAGTAGAAGAGCAGCAGCATTGCTTCATGTTGGAAATTTTCTTCCTTGCTCTAATTTTCAGTATAATCATTACGAAGACAAGTGAAAAATAACCAAAAGAATTCTTGTATGTAGGACTTAACCTCAGAACACTCTGGTATCCCAGTTTAACTCTCAGATTTGTCAATTGAGAATGTCGCTTATATTTTTTTAAAAAGCAAATGTTCTATAAAACACACTTTCTTAGTTAATAATCAGTTAAAGAATTACTACGCTATTTTCCACACTGTAAGAAAAAAAATCTTTCTGAAAATAGATGACTAGAACTGATAAAATACAATATTGTTTTCATTTTATGTACCAAGAAAGCTAACTTTAGAGTTTCTCCTCTCCAAATATGGAATAAAATCCCGTCTTAAAAGATTGCCACTATGAAAATGTGAAGTCTCTGAATAATACTGGTAACACCACATGTGATTTAGATGAGGAAACATAAGGACAGACTGAAGCAATACAGAGAATATGATACGGGGTTCTTTATGTAATTACTATATAAATAATAAAGGAAAATCATACAGTGGTTTCTTGCTATCGAAGGATTTTAATTTGAACCAATATACCATGGATTTCAGCCTCAACCTTAAAAATTCTCCCAGCTTACCTTAATGAGGTACCTAGTGATATCCCTCCCAGCGATGTCTAACCGTCTGGTGAGATGAGGGAGAGAGAAACCTTCATAAACTGGGCAAATGTGAGTTACACCATCTCCAGAGTCCACAACAACACCAGTCAGCAAACCTAAAAGAGGGTGGGGGAATAAAGTACAACTTTTATTAGCACCTTCACAAATACAGCAGAATAGATGAGTGGTTAAGCTAGTTTGGGTTTTGGGTTTTTCTCTTTTACATTGTACTCTTAACACAACCTCTGTTCCCCCAACATCACTTTGGGAAAAGAAGTCACACTTTAAAATTCAGTTGTTTCCATTCAGCTGGATTTTATACTTAAGGTTTTCATAATAACAAATGCTTTCATATACCTTTTTAAAAAGTACTACCTCTACTTTTTCCTAGATGCTTATAAATCCACTGTTCGCAATTTTATCTGGTGCTTTGACATACTAAATTGCACTCCAATTAATGAGAATCTCTAACATCATTAAATGCTTGGTGGAGCACAAATTCCTCCTCAAATTCAGCTGTGTATGTGCAACCTTATATTAATTTCTCAAACATAAAAAAACCTAGAGGTACTCTAGTTACAAGTGTAACTAGCGTGTAACTACTTGTGTACTCTAGTACATGAGTTCATCTTGTTTCAGTTGTTAGGACTGGTTGATTTTGTGTGGTATTCAAAAAACAAAACTGTGCTTTCATAAGGTAGAGAATATTTGGACTATACAGCAGACATCTGATTATTTTTTTCCCCCACAGAAATAGCATTAGGCTGAATCAGATCCATTTTCATAGACTGAAGAAATGAACTCAGGTGAAAAAAGTTCACCATAGAACTGTAAAATTCTAAGGTATACAAAACTGAGATATCATAAGCATATACAAAAAGCTTTTCACTAACAGAATAACTAAGAAGCAGAATGAATGGTAGAAGTTGCTTAGAAAACAGTTTTATAGTTTCTGCCAAGCTACCTAAAGCAAGAAAATATATTTTAAGGGGAGTCCTTGAAATAATGAAGGAACATTTAAGATGTAATGGTGCATTGGTTTGACTACTGTAATTTGCTCAAGCTTTGTAAAGAGAAGGCAAACAAACTGGTTACTTGCCTCAGACGCACCAAAGAACACACCTGGGGTTCAGTTGTGGGACCAGATCTTCAGATCTATTAGTGAAATGGATAATGGCTCATACAAACACAAGTCTTGTAATTGGACACACACAGTAAGGAAGGAAGAAGGCAGTCACAAGGGACTGCACCAAAACTCCAGAAGGCTGTTGTGAAGAACCACTAGAGTTTCCTAATTAGAACTAGGTTTTGATATAGAAACCTTTAAAAGGCATGCAAGCGCAAGAAATTCCAGGTAAAAGCAACAATTAGGCTTAAGATAGTTTTAACAGCGGCACCAAAGTGCAGTGCACTGAAGTGAGGCATGTCTCCCTCCATAATCCTAGCCTCTATTTCATCTTTAGTGTCATGTAAATACATAGGATGCTTTAAAAAGGGCTTTTTTTTAATTATTATTTTCAAAAACAAGTGGTCTGCTTATGTGCCATTTGTTTTTTCTATCTTAGAAAGTCCTCAACTTTGTTTTAGATGATAATACATAGAAATGCTGTGGACTGCTCTAAGTTGTCTCCTACTTTGTTAGTCATAACATAATTGAACACTATATGGTAAAATACATGTGAAATTACAGCAGAGTTTAAAACATATATGTAAGTACTTAATTGACTAACATGAGGAATCAAACCAAAGAAAAAAACAAGGCAGGGGGGTGGGTGAGGGGAGGGGAGTAATAGCACAGATTGCAGCAAATAATATTAATATCCAGGTCTGCAAATACAGAATCGTCATGGTTGGAAAAGACCTCCAAGGTGATTGAGTCCAACCATACACACACAAAACCCCCCAACAATCTCAGGCACTAGAGCATGCCCTGAAGTGTATTCTTAAATACCTCCAGGAATGGTGACTCAACCAAACCCCCTGGGCAGACTGTTCCAGTGCCCGACCACTATTCCAATAAGATAATTCTTCCTAATACCCAATCTAAACCTCCCTTGCTGCAACTTCAGACCATTTCCTCTGGTCCTGTCATTATTCACATGGGAGAAGAGGCCAACACCCACCTCTTTACAACCTCCTTTCAGGTAGTTGTAGAGGGCAATGAGGTCTCCCCTCAGCCTCCTCTAAACACAACACACTGTTCCCTCAGCCTCTCCTCATCGGACTTTTTCTCTAGCTTGTTCTCTAGCGTTCTACCAGCTTGGTAGCTCTCCTCTGGACACACTCCAGCACCTCAGTGTCCTTCTGGTAATGAGGGGACCAGAACTGAACAGTTTGTACTTGAGTACACAGGCAGAATCACTTCCCCAAGTGATATATATAGTGTTGATTCAACTGGTTTTAATGCCTTGCATGATGGGACCACCTCACCAGTACCTCATCACTTTTGCTCTTGGACACACTGTGGTGACAAAGATATTTTTGTCCTTCCATGTGACAGATAAATACACTGAGCCACCAGTAAAAAGATGTAAGGAGTCATGTTATTAGAACTGATGTGCTGGAGTAACTTCTTTAAATCCTAGACGGATTGCAGCCAGTGGTAGAATTTACGTTGAATTCAGTGCATCCGTATTTTTTTCCCTCAGACTGAGGATCACTTGTTCTAGTTTACCTACAGTGAAAGTATCAACTACTTTTTTTTCTTATTTTTCTGAACTGAAAATAGTGCAAAAGTCACCTAGTCATCTTCTTGAAATTCACTTATAGTAATAAATTTCTGCCTTATCAGAAAATCAAAAGCATGTCATTAAGACTTGAGGCCAAAGGCTAAATGACTACTCCCTGAAACAATGGCAGTTTTAATAAGCCAGATTATTCCATTTACAAGCGTGTCTCCACGGTTAGTTCACGAAAATAACACATATCAGTAGTTCCTCAAACAAAAAGCAAGCCCCTAAGTCAGAGCTGAGCTCACAACAGTGTTGTATTAAGAGCCATTAATACTGTATTAGGCCTTGGGCTCAGCCACACTTTTATAAACTAAACAGATGTTAAGTTAGCTTTGCCTACCTTGAGCATACAAAGTAAGAACAGCCTGAATGGCTACGTACACCCCAGAAAACTGGTACGTCTCAAACATCACCTGTAAGAGGAAGGCAAAAATTAACATTCAAAACAGGCCAAACACTTAAAAGAAATTTCAGAGATGTTTGACAACTGTATTTCTAGAATATTGTCTTCTTGCTAATCAAAAATACTTTCCAAGAAATTTCATCACACGGATTCTACACAAACATTAGAAACCTACTTGCCTGATAGCAGTAAGTAGCACATTCAGTTCCATACCTTCCCTGTTCATCCAAGATAAGCCATATAAAACATTCCACATTGATTTAGCAATGAGAGCAAATACTTTCAAGAAACCCCCCCACACCAATTTCTGCAGCTTTACTAAGCCATTTTCCAAATTGCTTAATGAGTGGGAGGCAGTACTTGTAGACCAGCCAAGTACTTCATTACTGAAGCGTGATTTGGGAATGAAGTGTTTGTTAAAAGGTGTACGCTCTAAATCTAATGAAGTTCAGGGTGGGGTTTTTTTTTTATTCTTCATATCAACCCCTACAGGCTTTGTACAACCCCAGACTGTGACAAGTAAAGACCAAACAGACTCCTACATGTATGGGTCTAGAATCAGGCTGGTGTCACAGGTTGTTCTCTGCCTCTAGGCCGCCTTCTTCCCTTCTTTATGGCACGACCAACAACAAACTTGTAGAATTCATGCAAAATTCCCCTTCAACTGAAATAGCCCAGGTAGCCCTAACTCTGCTACTACATACAGAAACATACATACTAAATACAGATTTGCAGGACTCTTATTGAAACATGGAAAATAACTGCCTGTCTTGTGGTTCCCCTAAACACTAAACTACTTTCAGTGAAGAAACAGTCTCTAAGATTAAAGGATGTGAAGTTTATAAACACAAAAAAAGGCCAAGTAAACAGCAGTTTCCCCCTCAACGTGCTTTACCAGGAAAACCAGATGAACTCCATTATTATTCCAGCACATACACAAGTTTTGCTTTTGCTGTTCTGCAGCCTCCTGAGCACTTCTACAACTTCTAGGATTAGAAACCAATTAAA
Source organism: Nycticryphes semicollaris (assembly GCA_013400055.1). NCBI lineage: Eukaryota > Metazoa > Chordata > Aves > Charadriiformes > Rostratulidae > Nycticryphes > Nycticryphes semicollaris. The sequence goes on from VXBJ01007132.1 coordinate 100,991, forward strand.
TCATAAGTACTCCCACAGCTCAAGTAAAAGGTATCTAAATATGCTTAAAGAAAAAAGCTGATGCCTGACAACTTTAGAATTCTGAACCATTCAGAGACCCTCCTCCGATATAACAGTGTGATTTTAAAAGGCTGGCCCACATCAGAAAACCTGAAATCAGAAAACAAGAAGCAGAAGTGTCTGCCAGAAAAGGAACCGTTGAAAGGGCAGCAGCTTATAAAGATAGCCCATTTGAGTAGTCGTTGCCCAAAACCAGCACTATTCCAACGGATGAGTCTTGCAAACCTGAGTGCTTACAAAATGAAACACTAATTTAAGAAAAATCTAAGTTACCCTCTTCATACAATAAAATGAATATTCAAATAGCATTAGTTATTGTACTAAATACATCACATATTGTACTGAACCCTAGAAGCCACATCAAAACCCTTTTATAACCTATTTGTAGGCTTTTGGGGGGTTGTTATACTTTCTTTCAAGACATCTAGGTCTGTTCTATCTGAAGTGAGAAATGCCTTGACATGGGACCTACACGTTAACAAATTTTAAGATGCAAACACTGAGCAGGATGTGCTCCTGCAAAGGTTCTTCTTCTCGTGACAGCAGCTTTTGGTTTACCTACAAAGTGACATTCCAATTGGGCGTAGACAGGAAGAACTGAAAATTGGCGGGGGCGGGGAGGAGATAAAGAATACTGGGTTGGAATTAAGAGAAGTGACTGTGCCAGACTATCTTCACAGCTACGTGATGTGCCATCACAGTCCAGCTGCTCCCGGGGGTATTACAGAACAAGAATACAGCAGGGAACTAGAGACAAACAAAGAGCAAACGCTCACTTAAACTGAGGAGCAACCACTGTCTTGCACATGCTAGGAAAGAAACAGAACTTTAAAAAAAAAAAAAAAAAGAAATATACATATTTTACAATATAGCTGTGGTGTGAGCATTTGCTGCTGTTACCATGTAGCCGAGTTGGATGGAGTGATGGGGTGAGAAGAGAGGATTACCCCAAGTAGAATGAAGTAAAGCATATATAATTATCTATTATCTTGATATGGTCCCCATGACTAAGCTTTTCTTTTCAAATGGTGCTGCACTGTGTCACAAAATGCAAAGACATTATTATATTTACTGTAGGCTTTAGGAAAACTCTCAGCTTAGTCCTATGCTTCATAGTGGGCTAGTCTACCTGAAAAGGAGGGGTCTGTGGCAAAAATGGAAAGAGTATAAACACGTTGCAGCTAAAACCTACATATTGTTAGTCTTCATAACACTATGATGCATTCAAAAAGTTAAGAGAAACAATGAGCTTTACAAAAACGGATTCCAGGTCTCCCTAATCCTCTGGATTATGATTTGGTATCCACAATCTCTGGAGTGGTTTTAAAAAAACAAATGGAGCAATACAAATATTTTATCAGACTTCAGAAGCCGTGCAAGACTTCTCAATTTATGGTACAAAATTACTCAGTCCCAGAATAACTAAACCCCAGCTTTTTGTGTTTAGCAGGAAGACAGAAACAAGAACACTATTATAGACAGCTGAAAAGCAAAGAAGCCTGAACAGGAAATTCAACCATTCCTGCTACATGGAGGCCACCCAGAATAATCTGCTGTGTCTATCACACCGCAGCCCACTGATATATGATAGATGGTATTACTAATGTTGCATTACACAATGCTTTGGTAACAGGCTCCTAATGTCCACAACTGCTAAGAAATGCTGAATTTAGATTGTACAGTTTGAGTTTTTCCACTTAAGTTTTTCCAACTTTGCTATGCTTCGCTTGCTCCCAAGTCACCAAGAGAAAAGGTTAGTGCAAATATATTTACTGCCACACTGCAGAAAGCACTACTGTGGCTGTGACAACAAAAGGATTTAAAGCAAAGGTGAGCAGGTAATGATGAAGGTAAATTCTTATTAGTCTAAGTAATAGATTTGAAAAAAATACATATGTACAAAGCTTTCATATTCAAAGTTCTGATAAATGGATACGGCTTCAGACTTAATTTGCTTGCATTATGAGCTACTCTAACATTTTTTTTTTTAATGACATTATGGTTACACTGAACAGTTACATTAACTGAAAATATCTATGATGCTTGAGGAAAAAACAAACAAACAAGAAAACAGGGGACTGTTCTTGTCAAACTGTTCTTCAAAATCAAGTCATTGTCACATGGTACTAGAAGTAAACAACATACATCTGACAACACACATTATTGCAAAGTTCAGATGGAGCTTAGGTTGCCAATGGCAGCACTTTAAGATCGAGGTTTCAAGAACAAGGCTTTCCTTCTTAGAAGGCTTTAATTGATAATCCCTAGCAATAATCAAAGATTAGTGAATTGGTTGTCATCACACCTTTGTCTCAGGTCCCTCCAACAACACTGCTCCATCTGGTAAGCATCATCTTGCTCAAGTCCCAATCTCCTCTGAAGCATTACTGGCTTACAGAAGACCGAGTCGTTTAAAGTAATTAACACTCATCCAATAGCTAGTCATCGATATATCTTGGATACATGTAGTATTTTCAATTCTGTGTCTTACTGGTGATAAGGCTTGAGACAAGAAGCTTGCTTATAGCTTTCGAATAAAGTCTCAGTTTGTTTGAGTTTAACCACAGTTGCTGTCATGACTATGGCTGAGGATGAGTTTTGGTTGGAAAACAGGAGAACTGCTTTGCCTCAGGCAGTTACCAGACATTCCAAGAACTTAAAATCTCTTAGCGATGCTTCAATGTTAGTATATATCAGTTTCTACTTGACAAACATACCTCCACAATCTTCTCCCTATTTTTAGTTGGATTCATGGGAGGTTCTGTGAGCAGTATTTTACAATTCTTTGTGTCAATATTAAGTTTTTCTGGTCCAAACGTGTAATCCCAGAGGTGCTTCATATCATCCCAGTTCCGAACTATGCCATTCTCCATTGGATAATTAACTTCCAGCATTGAGCGTAGTTCACTTGCTTCATCACCAACCATGAGATCCTGTAAAATTTTAATACAGAAACATGTCACTGCTTGCAAAGTTTTCCAAACACCAAGATCCTCAAGAATGAGTGAACTGCTCCAGCCTGTGTCCAACTGTGTTCTTAAACAGTGCCCAAATTTTAGAATCATTTTCAGGTACGTAGGAGAAAAGTAGAATATATTTCATGCGGTATTTAAATTTGGTTTTTACCCATCCCAAACCTCTTCCAAAATGAACTTTGTTAATTCCGTTCTCCAACTAGCCTTAAACAAACAAATAAACCCTGCTACAACTAGGTATCACAAAGACCTTTATAAGTACTGATGTTTCTCCACTGACACCTCCAAAAGTCTTTTAATCAAATGCTAATTTCAAAAGGTCAAGATGCAAAATAGCACATAAGGGTAGTAGGTGAGAGTGGCAGAATATTTTTCCATGCATGTTGCAAATTTCTGTGCACCATACCAAAAAAGGAATAATGAATGGTGAATAAGCATACCGAACAGTAGCAAAAGCAAGTAAGAGATTAGAAGTTCCACACTAGACATTAAAAGAAACAATGGTTTACATATCACCTATGTCAATAGGGTGAGAAGAGACACATCCAAATATAAAATATACCCTTGTCTGTTCCATGCCAAAAGTCCCAAGCCAAAACCCCCAGTAGTGCATTTTTGCACAAATAACAAACTAATGCAGAGTCTGTATAGTCATTTCACACTGATTAAGCAATCTGTTTCTTAAAGTTAGTTATGCAAACACTGCACATTCAAATTTGTAGCATCATATGTTCTCCTTTCCCACATATTTCCCAGAGAAAGTATGCACAGTAACATCTTACCTTTGCTCACTATTATATCCTATATTTTTCTAAAGAAACCTTAACTGACTTGCTCATATTTAGCCTGCAAAGAGCATACTCCTAGGTACCACTAGCACTGGTTCCATACTAGTATTATATTTGTTTCATTGCAAAAAAGAAAATAAAAATCCAGCTCCTTCATACAGGCCACGGCCGTTTGCAGTCACTGGGACACAGAAAACTTGGGCGCGAGGGTTACTCAAACCTACTAATTCAATGCTAGGGAGAAAAGATGCACAACAAAAAAATCCAGCATTGAAAGTATCCTTTTTTAGAAGTAACCTGAGCAGTTACTGTTGACAATAAAAAAGGAAGTGAGATGAAAATCATTTCAATCAAACCATTCCTCTTCCAACCCCTCTCCCTGACAAGGTGTTGTATTTGTTCTCCCTTCCACAGCAGATCACACCTCAGTTCTCTACTGTACAGAGCAAGACAGAAGACATTAACATTTTAAATCAAATGTACTCTGGTGAAACGGTTCTATGAAAATTCCATCCCACAGCCACGTTACTCCTGAGAATTTAAGACAACAGAAACTCCATCAGTTATCAGAATCGGAAGCCTTTTTTTGTGGATTGCTCTTCAAGGACCTGTGCTGCCCAAGAGGACACAGCCCAGGAAAAGCCGCTATTGGAACATTCAATGGAAGTTGCACAAAACTTTCACGTCCTTTTAAAACCAAGTTAAAGGGCAGAACAGCCGCTCTCAAGAGCACGGCAACAAACATAAGCACTTGCCAGGTGAAGAGGAAGAAGGACAGCACAACTGAACTTGCAGAGAGGAACCCATGTGATAACATTCAATGTTTCCATCACTTTGGTACTCAGAAATATTTCTCTCATTGAAAGCTGAAACTTTTTCAAGCTCTTGGTTTGAGTAATTTTTACAGTTAAAAATGCTGGGCTCATGTTGATCTTTAAGGGTTATTCTTAGATCTTGCAAACCTAGAGGTTATGTAGCATTTAGAAGCAACACATAAAATATTCTCATGAATTAGTTGCTAGTAAACCAAAGCAATGAACAACGTCCAAAGTAAGTATGTATTCAAATGTAAGATGTAGAACAAGACAAAACAATGAACAGCATTAAAAAAAAAAAACAAAAACAAAAAACAAAACAAGAAACAATGTAACAGCTACTAGGTCCCATCAAGCAAAAATGGAAAACAAAGAGCACAGGGGCACCTCACTTACCATCTTTTTGTTATTCTACTTCAACAGGCCAAGAAAGGTGAAGAAAGAAGGTAGAAGCAAGAAAGTCAGAAAGGGCCTAAATGAAATTCTCAAATTATTTTAAGTACACAATAGAAATAGGATGAAAAGAGACCGATGTACAGCAGGAAATGGTCTCAGTTAGTTTAGCCAGGGCCAAACTAACATCCTCAGCATCTCAGATTAAAAGCCTCTTTAAAGAAAACTATTGCTGTGTCAATGACATGTCACCTTTAAGCATCTTATGTTGCAAGCACGATCAGTATATCTGCCTATTGCTCATAAATAGGATTCTGTGCATAAATACTCTGTAGCACTGAAGTTTTAATCTGAGCAAGGTGCTTTATTTGAACTAGACAAGACTCTGCACAAGGCAGTTGACCACAACTTACTCTGACAAACGCTAAATTTAAATTTTGCTTTAAGAATTCTGCTTTAAGTACCTGAGAATTGTAAACTATAACATAAAAGCATTCATTATAAGGAGGCTAATCAGTTCCTGTATCATGAAACAAATACCCAAAAAGACCCAAAGAAGAGATATTTACTTAAATTATGGCATCTACTCTCAGAATGGAAATAAGCAATCATGAAGTGCAGTAGTAAAAGCAGTGTCTCAAAACCCTTTCCCAGTAGCAAGCTATGGAGATAGAAAGATACAACAATTAAACCAGCCAGGAAGCACTATGAGAAACTTGAAGTGCATGTGTACAAATATTGTCCAAAATTATACTGAAGCCTTTTTCATGATTACTCTGCGATTTTCCCCCCTTTGATTAAATTCACTTTGAGTCACCTGAACTGTCAAAACCCACCAGATAACTATCAGTGCCATTAAGGCAAACCTACTTATTCTGCACATTGTGTCAGATGAGAAGCACGTAGAGTTTCTGGCAGCTGTCTCTGTCAAGGCAGTACCCAAGACACTGATCAGAGTGTGGCCCTCTCCCTCCCTTCAAATCCAGAGAACGACCTTCTCCAGGCTGTCTTGGGCAGAAACCGGGCAGAACTGTAGGACACAGACTACCACTCAGCAGGCCACTGGTCTTTCAACCAAATAATCCCAGCTGACACAAGGTAAGTGGTAATGCAATATTAAAAAACCCCACCAAGCAAACTAGAAACAACAAGCATTTCAGACAGGTCTGATGTCTTTCATCCTCTTGACTTCCTAGTATGGCCTTCTGCTGATACTACTAACTTTTTACAGGCAGCAGCAGGAATCAGATAACTGAATTTCCCCTTCTCACTCATAGGGTTCTGAAAACAAGGAACAAGACCAGGCACATAATTATTTTTTTTTTCTTTTTACTAAGCTGCTGCCCAGAAACAACAAGGAAACCAAAACCAAAAGCCTGCATGCACATGTGTGGCTCTACTAAACCTCCACTGGCTAAAGTGAGGGCTTCTATAGTTCTGCGTCGCCTCCTGCTTCTCCCTCAAGTTCCTCCTTCTGCCTTGCTCTCAAACTGGAGTTCAGAGTTGTCTAGTAAGGCAGTCAAAAACTTTACCTGGAAAGGAAATCACTCTTTTTCAGGTCGATGGGCTCACTAAAGTGGCTGACCATCTGACTGCACAAGCAGTACGACCAGCATAAGGTGAGAATGTGTGGCTTGAAGTAAGAAGGTAGAATGGAACCACAGCAGGGCCAAGACATTGACTGAAGCCTGTACTGCAGAAGCAGCTACTAACATTTGAAGTGTTACACTGCAATTACAAAATAAAAGTGAGAAACTATAGCTACCCAGGACTTCAGAAAAAGATGCTCCGACAGTGGTGTAGTCATCCCCTCCCCCAGCTTCTATGCTTAGAACAATGTCCCAAGATGAAGTAAGCAGCCTGAATACAGCCTCTCCATCCCTAACTGGTGTGGAGTACCTAAGTCTATCAACAGCAAAGAGAAAAGAAAACAAAACCAATAGAAACAATGAAATGCAAACACAACCAAGGTTAAACATCTCATACAAGATCACAGATGATCAACTGTGAGTAGAAAGCAAACAGTATAGAAAGACCTGGAAGCTCAGTAGTTCTTCAGCATTGTCTCAGAATCCCATGGTAGAGCTCAGTGACAAACATCAACCACCTCCATCTGATTTCTGCCCTCTAAATATGGTATCATTTACATATTGGCACTTGAAGCCCCTTTTTACCCAGAACCACTACCTGCTGCTTCCTCAGTTGTACTATCTGAAGGCCTCCAGTGCTTCAGATTACCCTCTTAATAACTTTGTGGTTTGTAACAGGCTAAAACACAATACAGGAATTAATCAAGAGATACTGAAACAACATAAAGGGGAATTAAGGAAAAAGCATTTCCAAATGTTATGTAAGTCAAAAGCTGTCCTAAATATTTTTATCTGCCAGAAAGGAATAATAATGAAAAAAATTACCTTGATTTCAATGTTTCCCACTTTAGCAGTTGATCTTATGATGGGTCTTCCAACCAAAGCTGGAAAAATGTGCTCTGGAAAATTTGAGCCTGCATAGCCGCATTTCACAAACTGAAAAGAAATAAATGTTTTTATTAGAATACACATTACTTTTGTTTACTAATAGAAACATGGTTTGGGGCAAAAATTTATAATCCCAAATGTAAGAGCAAGTGTCCCACTGGAAACCAATTGGAGTTATACTTTCATATCAATATTACACGTTTCAGATGATGCGTAAATCTGTAAAACTGAATTAAGGTATCTTCCCAAATTTTTTCTGAAACACTGTCACATTTTTGAGAAACAGCATTAAAGTAACTATGTTGAAAGGTGTAAAAGAGTCCAGTGTTAGAATTTGGATTCCTGCCACTCTACAAATCTGAAACCCATCAGTCTGAACCCCACAATGCAACCGAATTAAATCGCCTTTCCAAGTAGATCACATAGTAGCACAACAAATGGCACATCAGAAAAAACTCAAAACCTTGTGAATCCAGGTGCTATGCTGGTATAAAAAGCATTTAACAGTGAACTAGCAGATAGCCTGCACAATTCAGATGGATTTCTCAGAGTTTCATCATTTTCAGGGTTTCTTTTCAGGAGAAAGATGTGACTTTGCAGTAAGCACTTCTAAAACCAACAGCACAACCAAAACCTCAGCTGACGGTAGGCTCACACCAAGCAGGATACTCTGAAAGAGTGTTTGTTACCAAAATACATGTGAAAGGAAGCTTTGTATCAGTGGGTCCCAAGACAGTATATACAGTAAGAAAAAAGGATTAGCTGAGTATAAAAAAAAAAAAAATACCAAAAAAAAAGTCACTAGGTGAAGGAGAGTTGTAAAACAATTAACTTCTTGCTGGTGCATTTGAAGTTCAATTTTAGCTCATGGGGATCAGCAAATTATGTTCTTCGGCCATCCTACTTGATGTTCATATACCACAGTCTGATGTTATGCCTGCAGCTCATACACAGCAGGCCTCTCTTTTTTTTTTTTTTGATGTATACCTAGAGTACATGCCAGAACAACATCCTGCAATCCCAAACTAAATATTACCCATTTTCATCTGCAAAATTACTCAACCGTCTTGGTGTGCAACAGCAGCAACACAGCCCCTCAGGATCATTCCAGTTGGAGGGAACCTCAGCAGCTCCCTCAGCCAACATCAGATGCAAAGTAGTCAACACTGAATTCAGGTTGCTTAGGGCTTTCACCAGTTGGGTGACGGAAGCCTCAAAGTGCAGACAATTCACAGCCTCTTCGGGACCCTGTTCCAAAGCTTAATTCTCCATTTCAGGTTGCATTAAAAGTCATCTGCTAGAATTTCCAAAACGTTCGCTGAGGTTTTTTTGAAGTGAGGTCTGAAGACTGCCAGGGAAACAATTATAACAGCAAAGAGTACAGCTAATTGCAGCTGAGGGGAATTCTGCCATTACACTAACAGGAACATAAGAAGTTGCTCTAAATTCTTTGCCTTACTGCAGTAAAAAGGGCACCTGTTTTGGAAAGAAATGTATAAAGCCAGTTACGGAAATAGCCAAGAAATATTTTAATTAAAGTTGGGCTAATACAGGGGGCAAGGGTTTTGGTTTGGACTTTTTGCTTTTTGTGACCTTAATTTCTTTCACCCCATTCAGTGTTCGCCGTCTCCAAAGGCAGAGGTGCTTGGAATACCCACAGAATGACACTGTGTACATAACTCAGTCTACTCAATCCAGAGTTCTCTGAGAAGACAAGTACTTATCAACTCCTTTGCTTATATTAAGGCCAGAAGTATCTATGAGTTACACAAATCTTAAATAATATTTCTGTGTTCGAGAATGCAATGCTGCTATGAAAAAGGAAAGTAGTAAGTGTAAAAATTTGTAGCCACAAACATTTTTTGGATCACACCACCTGAATACACCAGAAGACTGTACTATAAGTTTTCTACCAGAGGAAATGTATAAGCCATTTTGAAGGACTGAGCTGAGTTCAAACAATGCTGTTCAATTCAGGGCAAATCACTGTAATATTTGGGTATGCCTGTTATAAATTTCATTGTACTGGACCTGGGCAACCTAGAAGGAAGTTCTATAAATCAGCCCATACAATCCCATCCTCCAGCCTAGGATTTCATAAATTGTTCTGAGTACAAACATATGCACCTCTAGGGAGCCCATGCACCTTTACACTCTTATTTTGGTTACAGTTTTTCCTCCTTTTCTTTCCCTCAGCATGAAGGAACTTCCCTACCTGTCATCACCAACTGCGTTGGTCAACAGAAGCGATAGGACCAGTACCATCTAAATGAATCTTTATAACTCAAGCTACTGGAGCAACCCTCAGGAAGCTCCGCTACCCACACAACAGCTACTGCATCAGTAAGTGCCTTTTGGCCAACCTTAAAAATACTTCTCAAAATCACAAACTATGCTGACCTAGAAAATCCCAACTTCTTCTAAGTTCTTCCTAATTGAACTGCAACAGTAACTTCAAGCCCCTTTCCACATTAAGGCCGTCACACACCTTCCAAGGCAGTTAACAGTGTTGGCAATCAATAAATCCTAGATTTCAAAAGCAGACTGTTATTTCTCCAACCAGCCTAAAAAAAAAAATCAAAACCAGATTTCATCAATGTGAACTACAACAAGCAAGATTCATATCAGACATTCACAGTCTTTTCCCTACCTCTTTCAGGCCAAAACAGAGCACCTTAAAAATGCCATTTTAACAAAGTTTGGTAAACTCAAAAGGAGATAGATGGGGCAACATTTTAACTCTCTCTCTTTCCCTTCAAATTTGAAATTTACACCCCCAGGCTACTATTTGGTCAAGATGAGAACAAGTCAGCCTTGTACATCAGCTTTCCCAGCAATGAAAGAAGCCCCACTGAAGTATTCTCCCTGATGTTACTGAATATTCAGCTGCTTCAGTAGGTTCATGATGATGTAACATTGGGTATTATGGCTGAAGAATTCAATTTGGTAAAACTACCAACAGATAAAGGCACTTAAGAAACACAAACCTATCTGTAGAATAGTTCTTGAACAGTTTTTGATTTTTGAAGGGGTACAAGAAATGTAACATACTTCTCCTTTCCCCACAGAAGATCCAGGATCTTCAGTTAAAAGTTATGAACTGCAGTAGCTTGGAATCCAATCAGCTTCGCTTTTCCAGTGTCAGACATTAAATACTCACTGTTCTTTCCACTCTCAACTTGAAACCTTCTAATAAAATTTAAGTATAGCACACTTGTTTTCTTCCATCCCTTACTGTGCACACTCCTTGGACCAATTATCAAATAATTTCAGTACAATCCTTAGCATACACCACGTCTCGAACAGTAACACCAACACTCAATGAATTTATGCACCTTTGTAAGGAAGCCAAGAGGCCATCACCATTCATTTTTGCAAGCACTTGATATACATTCAGAATGTTTTAAGAAGAGTTACTTAGCTTGCCTGTGTGAAAGACCATGCACATAAGAAGTTTTACCATATATAGCTGCTTCTCCATTTCACTGTGGTTTATACCGACTCTTTCACTTCCTACTGAGTCATCAAACAGTAAGACCTTTTATGTTTAAGTATTCTTTCGAACCAAAAGAATGAGGAAGCTTGCAAAGAGGTCACGTGATAAGTCTTAAAAAGAATACTTCTTACCAGGTCTCTGTGCCTGATTCTTTCCATTGATGCAACTCACAAACAAAAACCCTAAACATAATTACAGCAATTTTCCAGGCCAAGTAACTTACCATTTATCCTATACCAGTAATAACATCCATCTCTAATGCTTTAGACCTTTAAGATGCCATTGCCTGCCTCTCTGCTACACTTTATGTTGCAAGAACTTCCTTCTAGTCACTTCTTCCTCACAGACTGATTGCAGTCACATACACTAGAAGTCCTATTGCAGCTTAACAAGGACTGTAAATTTCAAAGACAAGGCTAAAGTTAAAATTGCACCTGATTTTTCTAAAGAAATTCTCCATTGTTGTGTAGTATTTCTGGCACCTGGCAAGAGATTTCTTTTCAATCAAGGTTCTAAGTATCACAGTGTATCATAAATCATGACAACATAAAGTGGCTCATCTTTGTCAAACAAAAAAATATTATTGTAAAAATATTGGTTTGATAATATTGAACCACTCAATCTCAATACACAGTTGAGGCTCAAAAGCTTTACTGAATTGTCATTTTCTTCAAGTTCTGTTACCCCAATTCTAGTTCAATTACCCCATTTCAACCTAAATATTTCAAGTTTATTGTTTTTAACTAAGATTTACTGATTAACTATGATTTCTTGTTACTTTGGCTCTCCCACACAATGAAGTCTGTGGCCAGGGCACTTTCAAATGTATGGTGTTCTGCTTGGAGACTGAACACAACCCAAAGCAGAAGTGACATAGGCTCCTCCTCTCGGCACTGCAATGGCACTATAAAGGCACCTTCCACTGTTAGAGTTATTTATATCCTGCTGGTACACCTCCCAGAGGAAAAAAAATAATAATTCCAAGATGTATCTTGATTAAAAGTGTACAGAGATCTGTTATACTGTATAAAAACTGTGTTGCAAACCCAGCTTGAGAAACTGGGTAAAAATAATGGCTTTTACCCCATGCCTCACACTTTACTGAGCCCAGCCACAGCACAACACTGCTGTCACTACTGATATATTAAACATTTTACAACCCAATGATTTATTACTACATAAAGGACCACACTAAAAGATGAAGCACTAAAATTTCTTTGGAAAATGGGCCTGACAAGAAGAGTATTAAACAATGAAAAAACAAAAACCCAACAAAAAAGCTTCCACGTCTGTTTGTAAGGAGAAAATGGTAAATGCTTTTTTTCTTTCCTCTTTCTAAAGGACAGTGTAAAGTGCCCAAAGGCTTCAGACTCTAGTGCTATTAATGATTTTTTTTTTACTATAGGAGGAAAAAGGAGAGGACATCAGAACTGTCAAATACGATATTCTTCCTGAACCGTTCTAGTAATTCCACATGCTAATTGGCAAACTCTCTAATTCAGGATGCTGAATCTCTAACAACAACAGCCTTTGTCTCAACTATTCCCTCTTGGGCTTAAAAAAAATATCTTTTTTATTGCAAGTGCTTATAAAATAAATCACTTCCTTTTTTTTCTGCCATTCAGGAGAGATCCTTATATATTGTTAACTATGTTAACTCTCCACATAATATTTTTTCACTGTGGAAGCCCTAGATTTCTGACCAAAATTCCCGAGGGCAAACACCCCCTATAGCTTTTTTTTTTTTTTTTGCTTTAAAATAGTATCTTTCTAACTTCCTGTAAAGCTGCCTCAAAGCCTGCGCACCACTGACAAAAGGGTGAACGTCTAGTGGTTGCCTGTATGCTCAAGGAGGATGCAAAACAGGAAAGGATGGGGAGAAACCCTTTGGGGCTCTCTTGATTTAAAAAACAAGGCAAATTTTGAGTATGCTGCAGATTAACAACATATTAATGAATAGATGATGCTCCATTTTGACCAGTAGTTGCAAAATAAATAATAATCATAACAATCCTAAAAGTAATAATCCTGGATACAGAGACCCTTCCTTGATGATTCAACGCACAATGGGCTCATTCAGATGTTTTTTTTAAATGGTATTTTTGGTTAAGTGCTCGTTGCTACAGAGACTTGCTCAGGTTATGCAGAGAAATAAAACATACACGGGAAAATGGCAAAATGCCGGGGAAGTGAGGGGGTGGGACACACCACCGAAGACTCCTGACGGTAGATTTCGCTCAGAAATAAGGGAAGAACCAGGAAAAACGGCCGGGATCGGGCTTTTTCTGCCCGGATCTCCCCCCGGCTCCATTCATTCCGCAGGCCGGGCTGGCGGAGGGTGGCAAGGCCCCTCGGGAGACGGTAAAGGGGTGGTGAGGGAAAGGCGGCCCGGCCCGGTAGCGGCGGCGGCAGGCCGGGCGCGGCCCGCGGGCGTGCCGGCAGGAAGCCGGGCCTTGCGGGGGGGGGGGGGTTAGGGGTAGCCGCCTTGCTTCCCCTTCCCTGTTGGCAGGGCGGTTCCCGGTGCCGGAGCGACTCACCCCGGTGCCGTTGTCGCACACCACCACCTTCCTGCCCAGCGTGTCCATCCCTCCGCCGCCTCGGCCGCCGCCGCCGCCCCGACACCGATACAAACTCGACCGCTGCCGCCTCAACCTCCACCAGACCCCCCCCCTTCCCCGCTCCGCGCGCGCCCGCCGGAAGCCGTCAACTGCCCGCTGCTGTCCAATCAGCGCAGCGACACCCACCCCTGCCACCGCCCGCCTCTTCCCGCCCCCGTTGCCATGGCGGCGGCCCCGCGGCCTGTCCCTGACAGGAAAGCGGCACGAAAAAAGGGCCCGGCAACCGGATTTATTTGCTTTCATTTTTTGCGTTTCGCCGAGGCCCAGACGGTGCCAATGCCTCTGCCGCCGCAGGAGCGCGGCATGAGGTGTCCGGAGCAGCCGTGGCACGAAGCCGGGCGGGAGCACCGTCCCTCGCCTCGTGAGGAGAGCAGGCCGCACGCCCGGGGGCTGCCCGCCTTCCTCCGGGTTGAGGGGCGGCCTTCTCTCACACCTTCCCCACCCCAGCAGCCTGCGCCGTAGTATATTACACTGTCTTGTCTGCCGGCTACCCTTGCACAGAGCGAAATTAGGCAGCTGATAAGGAACTAGTTATCATTTCAGCCTGGTTCTCCAGAGGAAGAAGGTTCTCTCTTCAGAAGGTTCTGGGAAGACCTTAAAGCCCCTTCCAGTACCTAAAGGAAGCCTATAGGAAAGATGCGGAGGTACTCTTGATCAGGGAATGGAGTGATAGGATAAGGCGGAATGGTTTTAAATGGAAAGGGGAGATTTAGATGAGATCTCAGGAAGAAATTCTTTGCTGTGAGTGTGGTGAGACTCTGGCCCAGGCTGCCCAGAGAAGCTGTGGCAGCCCCATCCCTGGAGGTGTTCAAGAGCAGGTTGGATGGGCTTTGAGCAACCTGTTTTGGTGGGAGATGTCCTTGCCCATGGCAAGCGGGTTGGAACTTGATGATGTTTAAATTCCCTTCCAGCCCAAACCATTCTATGCTTAATATTGTTTTATTTCATAGCTCAGCATCCTATAAGAGCTTTTAGTCTCCCAAAGAGTTTTTTGCCGAGGCCTTCTTGGCAAGCAGTTTGCATTTGTCTGGTGGACCTTGAATAAAGGAAAGAATAAGTATGAACTCCTGGTTTACCTCTGACAGCCCGGTATTTTTTTCTTGTGTTGCCCAAAATTCCACTGATTTCAACAAAGCTCAAGAAGTCGGGAACAGTTCCCGTTCCTGCCATTTACTTCTGTGCCATGAGCTATGTCAATCCACTATGAACAATGATCTGTTACAAATAGGCATAGCAGAAATTATATAAGCATAAGGGGGTTTGTGTAGTTATATTTGGATGAGTTACATATAAACAATGGTATTGTAATGTTGTTTTCTGCCTTGAATTTAGCAATTAGTGACAACAATCAGAAATTTTAAAAATACCACAATACAGGCCATAATATTTTACTTTTTGCTTGGTTAGGGTTTTTTTAACTTTAATCACATTCAGATATTGAGAATGAGGAGAAGAAAAGGCATTGCCTTCTAGGACAAACAGGCTATGCAAACAAACACGGATTAATCCAGTGCCATGCAGCTATTATGGAAGGAAGGAAGGACATCCTGGTTGCTCTGGAGCAGTAGCAGCTTTACCTGGGTATGAATTGCTTTCTAATTTAGATATGTGTAACATTCGTATTTTAATCTATTTTTCAGGGCATGATGTTTTGATATTTATACAATAAAGGGCTTACATTGCTGATTAAAGCCAGATGCATAAAGCAATTGCCTTAGAAGTGTAGTCTTTGTTCAAAAAAATTAGTTAATCTGTATAACTGCAATCAATTGGCTTGTTGAACCCAGCATGGAGGACTCAGACAGGGAACTACACCTTATTAACCGCTCTGCTTTTAGACTTGCTGGGTAATTCTGGACATATAATAATATAATGATAACCTGCCTATGTCTTAGTTTCAATAAACTGGAGATGGTACCACTCTAGTGCTCATTAATAAACCATCTGCAATCTCTGAATGAGAAATGTTTTGTTTTGGGTCCAAATCATCTATTATTGATTTGTCAGACCGAATGCTCCATGCTTCCTTGTGTACAGTGATAGCAAAATTTACTCTGCTTTGAGGTGAACTGTGTTTTAAATTAGCAGAGCTGAAGAAAAAAAAGGGCAAAATATAAGGCAAACTGTCTTCACTAACTTTTCTAAGATTAAATATTTACTAGATCCTTTTATATGTTTAAGATTTTGATTTTATTACATTAATATACATCCCCTGTAACTTTTATCACATGAGCCTTTTCCTACCAGGGAATAAAACGATTAGTTCAAGAAAACACTGCATGACAAAGGGTTAGTGTGAGAAACTGCAGTCAGAAATTACAGTGTAAATAAAGTCGCTTGAGAAATAATGATATTGAAGTCCGACAATCACTGCAAAATAAACAAACTTGCTGCTTCTAGCGTAGCATGTAAGATTATGTATCAAAGGGATTCAATTTCTGTACCGGAAACAGGCTGTTCTAGCTACCAACTCCTGCTGACAGTTGTTAGATAGCCTTAAAAGATTTTGGTGTTTTCTTGAAAGGTCGTGTACACACAAGAGAGGAAATGCAATGTGCTTTGAACAGAAATACGTATTAAAACTTATTTTACTAGTTTAGTTGAACTGAGATATTACTTCTTGGTCTAAAGGAAAAAAACACCTGTTTTTTCCTGGCGACTTCATCCTCATAACAGCTTTTTTTCACTTTCCTCAATGGCCAGGCTCAAAAATAGCAAGCGTCTGGAGATTGTTTCCACACCCAAGGTGCCAGCAGGAGAAACTGTTCCTTGTTCTCAAGTTCTCTGGGAACTGCTTGCGTTGCTCCGGGGCTTTCCTGGTGACTTTGCCCTAAAAATCACCTTGTTTTTTTTTAATTTTCCCATCCTGGATGCAAAAATAGCAAATATCCAGAGGCACACCCAAGGCACCATCAAGGGAAACTTGCTTGTTCTCACTCTCCCTGGGAACTGCTTGCATTGCCTCACAAACCTTGGGGCTCCGGGCTTTCCTGGCGACTTCATCCTCAAAACCACCTCGTGCAGGAATGTTATGTATATGTCCCCAACAGTAAAAACCTTTCCCCATCATATTTTGATTAAACAGCCAAATATCTCACTCAAGACCCCTAGTGTAACTGGAGCTGGATGATGCCATCTGTGTGAAGATGTTTTGCGATTATTTTGTTTTGCCAGTGCTTCCAGCTCAGGTGACTCAGAATGGGTGGGGCTTGTAGGGAGGAGAATCCTGACCCTTTTGTCCTTCACTGAAATCCTCTGAGCATTCTTGTACGATGCAGTTAGACACTGGAGGTATCTTGGCAGGAAAATTATCCCCCATAGGCTACCATGACCACACTACTTCTGGCACCTGACTGAGATTGGTTTTGATAACCAGGAAAGTTAGATTTTCAAGCTTTGGAAAAGGTCAGAGTCTCTTAATGCTAATGAGGTAGTCATGCAATGTTGGAGGTGTGGCTGTGGAGGGCTTATCTGCCCTATAAACCATGATCTATTTAGAAGTATTCAGACTTCCTGAATGTTTTTAACTTACCAGATCCACTGTTTCATAAATCCAGCAAATGATACCCAGCTGGTATGATACCCAAATGATACCCGCCAATTCTAAGGGACAATTTCCGTGAATATTTCTAATCTATTTTTGGTAAAGTAATGAAATTATTCTGAGGCAACGGTAAAATGCTTCAATAAAAACCAAGAGATCAAGGAAAAGGTTAGTACTAATACTTAGGTAGAATGTCTTTCCCCTGCTCTGGCAAAACACCATAGGAACTGGCCTCAGTTTCCCCAGCCAGCACACAGTTCACATGTGCAAATCCTGCACACCTACACTGAGAGAGAGGGCTCTGCAGGAAGTGGAAGTGGGACTCAGAAAAACTCTGCTGTGCTGCATGAGAGGTGTCTGTTCCTCCTAGACCCTTGTTCCTCTGCTATACTGAGAAGAGCTGTGGGACAGCTGTTCCAATAACCCATTTTTCCTTTCTGTTCTGAGTATTCCCTGACTCTGTTTGTATGATTTCTCTCTACTCGAACATTAGGATAAGCATGGAGCACTTAATCAGCCAGTTCATAAAAACCTATTAAAGTCAGTATAAGATAGTTGTACTTTATCTGATAAGTTTCAGCACTCTGTTTGTTCATCATACTTTTATTATCTTCTGTCACGAAGACTTTCTCACAAAAGTCACAGCATGTCACCACACCTTCTCCTACTAGGAAACTGTTGGTAATTCTCTCCATGGATCTGCAAGAGCAGACACTAGATATTTGGAAGAGAGACCTCCTACTTACATAATATTATACCAAGATTACGTTTTGACTTACTGCAAGTTCACTATTTTTGAGCCCAGCCCTGGGGAAATTTAAAAAAATAGATGATTTTGAGGATGAAATCACCAGGAAAGCCCAGAGCCCCAAGGTGGAATAAATGATTTTTCCTCTTTGGTGTCATAGGTTTAGAGAGTATCAACTTTAAGTTTTGTTGACTCGTTTCCAGTTAAACATAAGAACACATTGTAAAGGTTGCTTTGTTTTTTGAATTCAACCCAAATTTGGTTTCATGTAACATCTCTAGTGTGTGTTGCATCTGCCTTTCAAAATTTTTAAAACACAACTTCAGTGTATAGAGTTCAGACTTTGCAAATCATAATGAATTTTGATCGCTGTGTACGTGGGGATCCTCTGTCACAAAGGTCCAGGTTATTCCAGGGCATATACTTACGTTGATTTCACTTAAAGTAGGGACCACGAATAGTTTAATGGTAAAGAAAATCTGCCTTTTCAGCTCTGGCTTCTTATTTGAAACACTTTAATTTCTGATGACCTAAGCTGAAGCACTGAAATGTGGAGATGAGGTGTGTTGGACTTTGGACACCTCACTCATGGTAAGCCTCTGGATGCTCTGGACCCTGCCTTCTGTTGCCCTAAATGTTTTGTGGATTTTTTAGGCATGTGCTGCAGATGCAAGGTATTAATAAATCTGAATTCTCCTCTTAATGTCACTGGTAACATTTTAGGAACGCTTTGCAGAGATATAAGTGGTGACCAATGGAAATTCAGAGTTCTGGTTCAGAATCTGATTTGCAGAGATTTTGCGTTCTTTTTACATAAGCTGAAGTCAATGAAATTATTTTCTGAAAAATGAGTTCCAGATATTAAAGTCTGGCAGGCAAAGCTGGATTATCCAAAATTAGACTCCACCTCTGAAAAGATAATTGTGATTATCTCACAGGGGAAGTCCGAGACAAAGCCAAAACTAGAATCTAAATCATCTGAAGCACACCTTTGTATTAACTATAACACTGATTTTTTAATACTGTGAGCTTGAATAGTGACTTGTTAAAAAATAAAAGCAGGTTTCAAAACTCATTCACAGTATATGTAAAATAGTGCTGATGGTAGAATTCTGATAACTGAAGTCTATTTTTACCTCAAATTTTCAAAGAACCTGGTTTCAAATCAATTCCTTCTTCATTGCTGTGGAAATGAATGTTATTTTTAACAAATTGATTAATGGGGGTTTTTTTAACATTCTTTATCATTTACTGCATTTTCAAATTTGGTTTTTACAGAATACTTTTACATGGGTACATGCTTTGTTGCTGTAAAAACATAATGAATACTGTTGTTTAGAAAGAAAATACTGTTACACACTATTGGATTTCAAAAATAGCCCTTATTATATCCTTTTTAATAGGAATACTTAGAAAAGAAAAAAAGCTCCAGAGAACATGACACCTGAGGTAACAGTAATTTATGTGTATTTTTTAACTAGTCTGTATTTACTTCCAATAATGACTTTGTGATAAAGTATCACCTGAACAAAATGAAATCACTGTTAATCGAGCGAGGTTGCATTTGTCCACACATATATGTGACAATAAGGATATTGAATTTGTGATCAAAAGCACATTATTGTCAGTACCCCATTGTGATAGACTGATCTGTAACAATTATGTACTTAATAGCTCATGTATAGTTTTCATAGAGATGACATCCTGCAATTTTTACAGATACATGTGAATCAAGATTCAGTGTATATTTGAGGATGTGTGCAGGACTGTATGGAATCTAATTCCATATGAAGATGAGTTATAGGAAGAGTAAATGAAAAGTAGCTTTGAAGTGTGTTATAAGGATGTGTTATTTTATTTCGAGGGAAAAAGTGTATCTTCCGTACATACTAGAAACTAGCAAATAGTGAGTTTTTCCATTTCTCCTATGAAGAAAGGTGGAGAGAGTTGGGGTTCTTCACCCTGAACAAAAGAAGTCACCAGGGAGACCTTGTTGTGGCCTTTCAATATATAAAGGGGGCTTATAAGAATGGTGGAGAAAGACTTTTTCCAAGGCCTATAGTGATAGGACAAGCAATAACGGTTTCAAACTGAAAGACGGTAGATTTAGATGAGATCTCAGGAAGAAATTCTTTGCAGTGAGGGTGGTGAGACCCTGGCCCAGGTTGCCCAGAGAAGCTGTGGCTGCCCCATCCCTGGAGGTGTTCAAGGCTAGGCTGGACGGGGCTTTGAGCAACCTGGTCTGGTGGGAGGTGTCCCTGCCCAGGGCAGGGGTTGAGGTTAGATGATATTTAACATCCCTTCCAACCCAAACCATTATGTGATTCTATGATTTTATGAGTTGCAGTGACCAAAGCAAGATGAGGTGCGACAGAAATTTCATTGCACAGTGCATCATGGACGTAGGACCATGTGGGCTTAGTAAATAGGCCATGTGCAAGGATATTATAGAGATTTAATCCTGATTGATTCAATCCTGTAAGCATGCAGCAGTCAAGAGTTTAGGAGATGGAAATATCTGTACCTTAGTTTCCTGCATTCCTTTGGGATGCAGGAAAGCCTGCTATGCCACTGTGCTGCAGGGTTTTCCAAGCTCTCTTGTCTGACAATGCTGGTCCTGCAATGCTTGGAGAGGTCTCTATAATACTTTGAAGACCTGGGAGGTTTGATTAAGTGAGAGACATATCAGAATGCCTAATCAGAATGCTTTCCAGAAGGCATAAGTATTGTCAATATATGATGCTGCTATGTGGTGTGAATTGCACCTCTCACTTTTTTTCAAAAGACTTAGGTTTTTTAAGCCTTCTGTTTTTAACAAAGACCAAATGGATTTCTCAGAAATGGTGGACATTTGGAAAGTCAAATGATTTATGTGTGGTGCCGATGCTCAGTATGATTACTTTCTTCCCATCCTCCATTTAGTGGTAAGAACTTTTATCATATGAAAGCAACCCAAGACCTGCGTCAAAAATGACGCGCTTTCATTTTTTTATCTTTTTTCTTTTCTTCCCACTGCCATGGCACAAGAGAAATAATACATTCAGTGTTGAAGTGGAAATAAGTCTGCAGCCCTTGAAATTCCTAACTGCAGGCCTCTGGAAACAATCCTGGCTTAACAAAAGCTGAACACTTACCAAGATTGAAAATGAAAATGGGGAAATAGCTTCAAATAAGTAGATGCATCACTAGTTTAAAATGAGGAAAACCTCTCTTCTCTTGTTATGCTGAAAAATAGCTGAATCTTTCAATCTGCAATTTTGTAGAGAAGATTTGCCCTATATTTCAAATGAAATAAGGCAAACAGAAGGAAAATGAAAGGAAATAAAAGTATTTTAATTTGTAAATTGCAGGCAAAGATTGGGTGTAGTCAAAAATTTTGTATGAGAATTTGTATGCTTCCTTACAAGGAGAATATTGAGGTCTCAAACCAAATGATAACAGGAATGTGCATTCATTTACTTGGATGTCTCAGATGTGAATAAAAAGACTGAGGTAGTTGCCTAACTGATCAGAAGCAAAGAGCTGTCAGACATCTGAAGTGTGCAAAGCATAAGACTGTCCTCTAATTTCTCAATTTTGGCAATTCTGATGCCACTTTTACTTAAATTTATTATTAATTGTTGGGAAAAACCTGCAACCTTTCTCCCTTAAATCAATAGTTTATAAATGTAGTAGCACATTTCAGATATCATAATGTATTTCCATCTGGCAATTGGTTAACATGCCTAATAAAATGGATAGGGCTGTCTATTGAAAGGCAGAACGCTGAGACACAGCATAGTGTTGCCTGAGAAGGAAGTAATCTTTTTTATTATTATTTTCATTAGGTCTAATGGCTTTGGATATCTATGGAGATATAACTTAAGACTAATACAATGTATTGCATAGTTGCTCTACTTCCTGTTATTTATGTAAATATTTTTGTCTGATTTTTGAAGAAACATCCTTTTCTACATAGAATTAGCTTTACCAGTAAAGGGAGTACTGGAAGAAGCACCCTGAGGAAGTTACGCATCAGCCGGTGGGTGACGAGGGGTTTAAGACAGGAGGTGGCACTCTTGAGTAGCAACTCACTGCTTGGCTCTGCTTAGTTAAGCTCAAATCCCAGCTGGAGTCAGTGTTGGGCACAAATAACTAGATTGGAGTCCTTTTTCTTAAACAACGCAATGACAAGCAATTTAGATATTGACGGTGGCAACCACTTTTCTTTGTGCCTGATAATTTAAAATGCAGCTGAGTTATTTAATAATTTGAAGTTGTTTGAGTTTTCCTAGATTTTTTAATATTTGTATGTATAATTGTAGAGGGAAAGACTGCTGCACAGTGGAGAGGCAGAATTTAAACTGTCTCATCTAGGTTTTTTTATTCTAACTAGGAAAATAATGTTGCTAACAAGAATAACTCCAAATAAAATACTATATTGTTTTATTCAAATAAGAGGTGTGTCTGATTCTGGTTGTGCTTTTAAGTATCCTTGAAGGTTGGGTGATCCTTCATCCCCTGACTGTATTCTACAAGCAGGTCATGAGGTAATTCTATCTCCGTCATGAACCACCACAAAGTAATGGCAAGAGAACCTACTTTTATTAATAATATCACTGATGGAAATTTTCTAATCAACAAATCAGCACAAAACCTTGCAATTGCCCAGTCACAGCAGAGAGGGGAACTTGATGACGTAATTGTTTTTCCCCTGTGAAAATGTTTAGCTGGAAAAAGACAAAAAAGATAAAATGAATCACAGCAGCTACATCAACATCCCACTTCTCATCTTTTTGAAGAACGTGAACAGTGCCTTTCACTGGTATAACAAAGACAGTTCTGCAGCATTGCTTATTTCCACTGGGTATTCATTGTAGGATTTTCACTTGTAAATTTTGTGTATCTCTTGATTGGTTTTTCCTACAGCCCCACACGTGTATTTTGGACAAAATCTCGATTTACTTTTTTTTTTTTTTTCATTCAGATGCACATGAAAAGTTTTCCTTTAAAAGTTTTCAAAGCAACAAAGCCCTCAAATAAGTTGCAACTCTGCTCTGCTCTGCCTAGAAAGTATACATGCATGTAAGACTTTATCCATAACAGAATTGATTTTCTCAGCTTGTAAACAAAAAATGCAGTCTTTTCTTTTTTTCCCTGTGCCTTGAACCCTTCAGTTCACCTGTGCATGCCAAATCTGTCTGCTCCACACAGACACAATAGTCTGCCTGGATGGATCTGAATGCAAAGGCAGGTTTCTGTAACAGTCCAGTCCTGTTAGAAACAGCAGACATTGTCATGAAACCTTTTGTTTAATCTTTTTATTAAACAAACATTTTCCTAAATTTGCATAAGAAGTCACCCAGCCATGGCTTCCACAGTCCTTTAATAACTAGCAGGGTGTGGTGATTAAATTTCCTCAGAGGCTTTTCTTCCATCTGACTTCCAAAGAGTAATTTTTTCCTCAGTTAACATCATCGCTTACTTGCTTTGTTTCTTCACCTCCTTTGTCTGTCGGAGGTAGATCAGTGAGTTAACAGCTGTCTTTTTAGTGCAATAAGGGAGTGTGGAATGATTCTTTGAGCCCAATTCCCTAAAGAAATAAGATGTATGTGATCATACTCTGTCTATCCCAACATTCAGCACTAATAACATGGGACCCCGTTGGCCATTTCACTTCAGATGGAAGAAAGACAGAGGACTCCAGTCTTCCAGCTTCATAGCAATTTTATGGAAATGTGTGGCTGGGAAGAGGAAAGAGATCCTACTACCACCTTCTACTAAGGGAGAGCTTGCAGTGCGAACACATTTCTTATTAGACAACTGAAAATTCATTCCAACTCTCCTTTGAGGCACAGATACCTGAGACACTAGCCTTCACTAGGCGGTTGCATGGCTGAGAATTTTTTCATGTGGGGACAGTTCTCACTGCAGTGGACAAGGCACGGGCAATATTTGTACTTTGGGCATGTGGAAGTTGTGCCATGAAATGAGCTATTGCAATGGGAACGCATGCCTCACCTTTGTATTGAATATGAGGCTGTGCCTCTTATGTGCAGATGAGGTACCTGCGTATGGTTGTCATGGCACTCTTTCAGATAACACTGTCTTTAAGCATTCCTGTATCCTTATGAAGGTGGAATGAACTGTAATTAATGCTGAGGAAGTATGGAATGCACACATTTTGAGTGACTGCAGCAGAACAAGGTAATTGTTCATTTAGAAGATACGTGCTAAGTTTCGAATAACAAAATGATGCAATTTTAGATTTCTTTGGGGTCAAGATGAGTGCTTGTCTCCTTGTGTGTATTTTTTTAAAATAAATCTACTGAAACTGTGAAAGTGAAAAACTTGCTTTGTAAAGATGATCAATACTGTCAGCTCTTAGGTTGAAGGCTGAGTCTTAACAGTTGTTCTGTGTATTAGTTTAATTTTCACCTCTTCACAGTCATGTTTCTGGGATCAGAGAATGTGCCAAAAGGTATTTTGCTGTTTGAAAAAGTACAATAATCTTGAGCTTTATAATGCTTGTGTTGCTAGGGAAAATATGGTTTCCTTTTTCTTATGTAGATATTTTTGGAGTCCTAAGGACTCTGTTTCTGTTTCTTGGTTAGAAACCAAGCTGCAGCCTGGGCTAATTTAGAACATGGACAGATATTTTGTTCCAGATCTAGGTGTGCAGAGGAAAGAGATTTTTCATCCACAGCCACACGGGTCCTTCCTGCTGCTACAGACTGGCCTGTCGGAGAGCAGGTTTTGTGAGTTCTCCCTAATTCATATTAAACACAATTAGATTATTTTAAGCAGCTTAAAATCCTGGTCTGAGATACAGTAGTTGGTTTGGCCTCACCTGTGTTAGCAGAACTCCCATAAACTCTTGTTAGCACATCTGAAAAGTGGCAGGGAGTTATTAATCCTATCCACAGGCACTGCTAGATATAGAAGCCCTGAAAGCCCATTTGTAGCCCTGAAAATAACCTGAAGTTATATAGCCCTGTTGATAATGCAGAAGAATATAGCATTGCAGGCAAGGCTTCTGCATGAAAAAATAAATTAATACCATTTTGGTACTTGAAGTGCAACAAACAGAAAGAAAACGACTGACTTGTATACTTTTACAAACTAATGCCAGTGAGCAGAACAGCATTTTAAACGGGGGCAACCTATGAAAATGGTTTCTTGCAATGAGAGAAAATGTAGATAGATCAAAGAAGGGTATTTGAAGAACTGTTTAGTGGTTTGGGGCACTTAAGGAGATCTGATCTCTGTAGAAAAAAAAAAAAAAGTCCTCATTGTCCATACATTGGAGTTTTTAAGAAGAGGTAGTTGGAGTATAAGGGATAATCTTGGACTGTAAATGGCAAGAATAGATATTTAGGGAACCCCTAGCTCTCTGTGTGGTAGGAAAGTCTACAAGAAATGAGCAAGTAAGTCCATGAGCAATGAAATCAGTGAGGCCTGGTTTCCAATGGATTTGTGTCTCATACCAATATTTTCCCTGTCCTGGATGGTCTTTGTGTCTGTCCTAGATGGATCATCTGATGTCTGTCAAGAATGGGGCTTTTGCTCCATTCTTTTCCATGGCTGGAGGCATCATTTGGATCTCCTTTTCCCAGCTGGCTGCCTGCTTCCATTAAATTTCTGATAATTTTGTATCTTGAAACCTGTGAGTCACTTTTGAACATAGTTGAAAAGCAGACACTGGATACAAAAGTTAATCAAAGAGGAAGTGAAGACAGCGGAATAGGCAGCACTCATACACGAAATATGATGACAAAGGTCTTTTTCCTCAGGAAATCGGAACAGTTGGAGAATGCACTTCCTCCAGATTTGGTGGTTTCCAGCACTGGCAAGGTCATCTCAAATTTGGGCATAGAAAGGGTAAATGGAAGCAGTACTAAAGCCTACTTTCACATTACAGGCCTTGAGACTCTTTCATAGAGATCTGGGGTACGGGTTTATAACATTGTACTCTTGTGGTGGGTTTCTTGGAATTCATTTGGAACTTGGTTATTTATTAGGCGAAAATATGTATAGTTAGAATTCCAGGTTTTGGTGTAATTCTATATGTAGATTGCTTTATTGGGTTTTTTTTTACTATTTCTTAGGCAGGTGTTACTGATATGATTAATTTTGCTTAACCTGCAAGTCATTCCAAATTATTTTTTTTCTAGGTGGGAGCTGCAGTGTGTATGGATGAGAAAACAAAATCCAGTAACAGGTGCATAAAACAATCTACCTGAACTTGTATCTAGATCAGTTTTAATAGGCACATTTTGTGAACCAAAACAATTTTCTGTAGTTCTTATCAACATTTTTATCAAATCTTCATCCCAGTAGGTCAGAACTCCATTGTTTTGCTACTGCTTTGGTTGACTTGAAAAATAGCCCTCCTTTGACTGTTTGAGAACCTGTAGCTGAAATCTGTGGCAGGGGCAGGCTATGCTTTTGTCCTGTGGAAATAAAATGCTTAAATGGCAAATGAAAGAGGAAACTATCAGAAGAACTGTTCAGAATAAACAGCTCTGTGTTTTTCCCCTGTCTCTGAAAAATTCATTTAGCTTCAGGCATGGGTTTGAAAAAGCTAGCATCATGCTAAAAATTGATGTTAGCAAATAACATGTTTGATAACGCCAGCTGAAAATTTATTCTATACAGAGTACTATATACCTTGTATTAGACTTATGCTTTATCTAACTGCTTATCCCAGGACAAAAGTTTTTCCACCAAATAAAAAATACGTAGTTTGAGATAAGTAAGACTGAAGATAGGTGTGGTAAAAAGACTTCTGTGTCTCAGTGAAATTTTCGGAATGAATGTACTGGCCACTAGTGCTTGTAACAGAATAATATTTCAGTTAAAGAAATCATAATTTATGCTTCTAGAAAGTAGTACTGCTTTTGCAAGAATTACATGGAGACTAGGCCCTAGGATGTGTTGTCTAACAACACAGCTCTTATCCAGGGAAAAGACCTTTTTAAATCTGAGGAAGTTAATTGCCATTCCCCACTTTTATATAATTTCATATATTACTCAATGAGATAGTAAACTTTGGTATTCAGTCCTGCTTTCCAAGCCTTGCTTTTTCAATTCTAATAGGCAGTCAGCTTGCAGGGCATGAGCCCTACTTTCAACAGTTGCGGTTTATCATATTGACCAATACTGAAGTAGTCCAATTAGGATTCCCCTCTTTAAGGAATTCAAGGTGGTGTCAAACCTGCCAAATGGCTCTTTCACAACACTGATATAGGTGGCGTGACTGGTGTGTTCAAATGATTCCTGCCTGGGCAGTGCTGGGGTTGTTTGTAAACTAGCATGGGTATCTTGACTGTTAAGATCTGTGCCTGCATGAGCTTAGCCAACATCTGAATCAGCTCCATAGAATCATAGATGTTTAGAGTTGGAAGGGACCTTAAAGATCATCAAGTTCCAACCCCCCTGCCATGGGCAGGGACACCTCCCACTAGAGCAGGTTGGTCAAAGCCCCATCTAGCCTGGCCTTCAACACCTCCAGGGATGGGGCATCCACAACTTCTCTGGGCAACCTGTTCCAGTGCCTCACCACCCTCACAGGAAAGAATTTCTTTCTAGTATCTAATCTAAATCTCCCCTCTTCCAATTTAAAGCTGTTACCCCTTGTCCTGTCACTACACTTCCTGATGAAGAGTCTTTCCCCTTCTCTCCTGTAGGGTCCCTTCAGATACTGGAAGGCTGCTATGAGGTCTCCCTAGAGCCTTCTCGTCTCCAGACTGAACAAGCCCAGCTCCCTCAGCCTGTCTTCATCGGAGAGGTGCTCCATCCTTCTGATCATCTTTGTGGCCCTCCACTGGACCCCTTCCAACAGTTCCATGTCCTTTCTACATTAAGGAGTCCAGAGCTGGACACAGTACTCCAGGTGGGGTCTCACAAGAGCAGAGTAGAGGGGAAGAATCCCCCCTCATGCCCTGCTGGCCACGCTCCTTTTGATGCAGCCCAGGATGCGGTTGGTTTTCTGGGCTGCCAGTGTACACTGCCGGCTCATGTTGAGCTTCTCATCCACCATCACTCCCAAGTCTTTCTCCTCGGGGATGCTTTCCAGCCATTCTGCACTAAACCTGTATTTGTGCTTGGGATTGCCACATCCCAGGTGCAGGACCCTGCACTTGGCTTGGTTGAACTTGATGCGATTTGCACTGGCCCACCTCTTAAGCCTGTCCAGGTCCCTCTGGATGGCATTCCTTCCCTCCAGCGTGTTGACTGCACCACCAACCTTGGTGTCATTGGCAAACTTGCTGAGAGTGCACTCTATCCCACTGTCTATGACTCCGACAAAGATATTAAATAGCACTGGTCCCAGTACTGAATCCTGAGGAACACCACTTGTCACTGGCTGCCACTTGGACATTGAGCCGTTGACCACAACCCTTTGAGCATGGCCATCCAGCCAGTTCCTTATCCACTGAGTTGTCCATCCATCAAACCTATGACTTTCCAGTTTTGAGACCAGGATGTTGTGCGGGACAGCGTCAAATGCTTTGCATAAGTCCAAGTGGATGACGTCTGTTGCTCTGCCCCTGTACACCAAGTCTGTGGCAGCATTGTAAAAGGGCACCAAATTTGTCAGGCACAATTGCGGCTTAGCAACGTCATCCCCCAGCTCCCTCAGGACCCGTGGATGGGTATCATCATGTCCCCTGCATTTATGCACCTTCAGTTTCCTTAGGTGGTCTCAAACCTGATCTTCTCTTACTGTGGGCACTTCTTCATTCTCAGAGCCCTTGTTTTTGCCCTCCGTGACTTGGGCAGTGGGGTTAGAGCCCTTGCCAGATGAAGACTGAGGCAAAAAAAGTCATTTAGTAGCTCAGCCTTATCCATATCCTGGGTGGGCAGGTCTCCTGTTTCCTTTCGGAGAGGGCCCACAATTTTCCTAGTCTTGCCTTTATCCCTGACATATCTATAGAAGTTTTTCTTATTGTCTTTGACATCCCTGGCTAGATTCAGGTTTGTCTGGGCTTTCACTTGCCTGATCTGGTTCCTGGGCCAAGAAAGGTAGGGGAGGGGTGTTAGGCTCCTTAGACCATTTTCCTGCATTGAGCATAATATTTGCCAGCAGGTTAGAACTGAGCCTTGGGTGTCATGTATGGGTACGGATGGTAAACAAGAATTGTCTTCACATTTTAGGCCTCCTTTAGGTATCAGGAAGGTTAAGTGCCCTCTTTTGGTTTTGTATCAACACTTTATGTACTGTGTGAATCTTAAATGAGTAGTTTGGGGTGTTCTTTGTACTTGGTGCAGTATGCAAACAACATGGTTCTCATGATTCTGTGAGTAGAAGCATTTTTGTGTGACCTTGAGCAGATACGGGTATGTGTTCATGGCTGCAGGAGGGACAAATGGTTATGGAAGCTGGAGACTGGGAGAGTACTTATCACAAGTATCACTACATGTTTACCTTAGCCTGAATAGTCTTCCTTTGACTTCCTTTGGAAATATCTGGTCATGGAAAACAAGTTTTAACCACGAAGGCTGTGTATAGTGTGACCCTGGTGCCCCAGAGTACAGGCCATACCCATAGCAGCCACAATCTTCCTCTTACCATGCCCAGTGTAAGTCGCAGCATCTCAGATCACCTTTTCCAGTACCCCTTTCATCATTCCTTGGGTAGTATGTTGCATATTGTCAGCTTAAAAATTAACTATTGCTCAAGAATATTTCACTGATACAGTTGGTGGGTATCTAAGAAAACCTGAAAGCTTCAGCTCATGAACAGGACAGTCTTTCATTTAATTTCTTTTTCTTTCCTCCTCCTCAATTTTTATTATTTTCTTTTTCCTTGAAGCTGACTCTCTGGTCTTATGCCCTAAAACAGGACCTCATCATTCCAGACCAATCTGTGGTGGTCATTTAGCAATTCCTCTGCTAGATATGGGGATGTTAAAGTTAATAAAAAGCATGAATTTCTAGAACCCAGGCTAAAAATTTAGTCCAAAGCATGGAAAGTCTGGAGTTTTTCCCAATAAAAAGGAATAGACTGAATTATTGAGACAATAAAGATGGAGTCCCATGATAGTATTGTACACAGCTTTGCTTTTGTTATTGAAGAGAGCTCAGAAGTAATTGACAAAGTGAAATGAATCACCCCCTAAATTCCAGCCAGCTTGTCTCAGCAAATGGTCAATAGTCAATAAAGAAAAACAGGCAATTCAGAAAACGATTCATTCCATCTATCGTCAATACCTGCTTCAGGACAGAGGAACTCAGTTCTCCGGAGGAGGAAGGGATGCTGTCTTGCATGTGCAACTACCAGCTTTCAAATTAATTCCACTCTAACTAGCCTACCCAGCCGGTTTTTGTTACTGGAAACAAATGAAAATGTGGTCAGTATTTGCAAATGCAAAATTCTGCTGAAATAGAAGTCATTCTGCTATATTTCACCCTGCTTCACAGAGCAGCAGAGAAGACTTTTTAATTTACCCACTAAGAACAAAGTGCTGATTTGGCTCTGTGGTTCTTGGAAACCATCTTTGCCCTGCTATTTCCTGTTATGTTCTCAGGCTGTCTATTTCAGATGTGAACAGGGACGGACATACCTAAAATATCTTTACATTTTTAGTGGTACGACATGACTCTGTGGACAGATGTAGACGGGTGTTATTCACCAGTAAAAAAGGAGCAGAAAGCAAAAGTGTGGCAGAAAGTGTTCCCATTTTAGTTTTGAGGATTTGATGCTTACCGTGGTTAACAGCCTTCCCCAATGCCGACCTGGCTTGACATGTTGAGCAGAGGCTGCCTTCTAAATCGAATTTCCTAAGACTTTCAGCACTTTGCACAATAGTTGCTCCTTTCATCCCGAGACACGTGTTAAGTGGCCACAGAGCGAGCCGCTCCGTGTTTGCTTCTGCAGCATCGGCAGCAGCTCCTGCCCCACAGCTCCACTGCAGCCTGACGTGGGGAGGTTGTCTGCAGGCCAGACAGCGCTGCAGGAGACGCAAACATGTGGAACGCCATTTCTGGCTGCATTAAATTTCATTAAATTTCAAGATGAGGCATTGCCACTGGGTTTGTGTGAATGACTGTGGTGCTTTGGTGTACGCTAGTGTTTATTGACATATGTAATTCATAGAATTTTGTCTGTATGTGTTGGGAGGGGGGGAATATATCACTGCCACGATGTGACACCTCACCGACATTGGTGGCCTTATATCAAACCGTTTTGGAGACCAAAGTGAATGAAGCGCTTTCAGAATCTGTGGATAACCTGGTGGGAACTGAATGATTGTCCTTAAAACTGTTTGTACTTTCTGTTTTGTGACCTTGGCCGATCAGTGGTTGGGAAAGTTGTTGACACGCCATCTGCACCTGCTAGCTCTGCTATGCAGCAATGGGTTGTCTCCTTTCCAAACACCACTGGCTTCTGATACCATGGGAAATTGGTGGCTCTTATATGAAAGCAGTAGATACCAGTTTCTTCTTTTGGTTTATTTGCTGAGATAGGAAAGGAGTTGTTATTGTTATGGTCCTCTGTGTCAGAGCTCTCTTCCCCACACAACTGCTTTTGCAGTCATTCAAAAACAGTTGTCAATAGTATATGGCATCATATCTTGTATGGTGTATCGGATTGCCTCAAGATAATTATTTCCCAGTATCGTGGGCTTAATTCCAAACAGAACTGCACAATCTATGGTGCAAATACTTCCCTCTTGGTCTTTCTTCCTCTTTTCTGTTAAAAACTAAGAGCGTGCAGAATAAAGTGGCTATCTGGTGGCAGGGCCTAAGAAACAACATAGTGGAATCAAAGTGTACTTTTCTTCCTATATCTTTGTCATTTCAAAAAGATGAGGTAATGTGGGATTCATTGTTCTTTCAGTTCTCCAGAAATGAGGGAAAGCTGTTGTGTCTTCTTCTTCCTAAAGGGTGTTTAAATCAGTGGGGTTGGGCAGGACACGGGCAATTGCCTCATCTCCAGCCCAAGTTATCACCTTTGCAGAGAACTGCAAAGGAGCTGTGTTGCTGACAGCAAGGTGGTGAATTTTTATTCCACTCTTAATAGCATAAAGCAGCTGCATTGGCTTTACAAGTGATTCAAAGATTTGCTCTTCCTGAATGGAGGGGAAATTGTTTGTTGCATCCAGAGCTCATCTTTATAAATAGACATGCACTGTCTTTTTTCACCTTGTCAGTTCCTGGACATGGAGATAGAATCATGTGGTTTTTGTCTGTGCTTTCATGTAGCGTTATTAATGAAACAGGTAATCCTATTTGTCTTAAAATCAAGGCAAATATCTTTTGTGTTCTGTCCATCTGTTCCAGACACCAACAGCATGCTCATCACCATGGTATTGGAACAGTCTGGTACACAAATAGCAGTCAGCAGTTATTAACATAATATTATTACTTGGTCCATAAAGCTAATATTGGCAGATACTAGACATCACACAGTGTGTGAACATACTTTGTTCTGCCAGAATATGGTAATATTCTGTATAAAAGTCAGTAAAAGGATGCATTTTTATTATTTCATGCAAGCAGCTTAAATTGCCAGTACTAATACATGTCAAAATTTTCTCTTTACATCCAATAATTTACAATCCATTGCTATCTTGTTGCAGAACAGCATTCTTTAGAAAACAAAGGGGGTTTATTTTTACATGCATTAGATGAAATGAAACTACTAAAAGTTTCCTTTTTCCCTCTTTTCTCCCCTAGCTGTTGATATAGACTGATACAGGAGTGGGTTTTCACATGCAGAAGGCCATTGATATCAAACTCAAACTGGACAAGTTAAGGTTTATTCAAGCATGTGATCTCCTTCTGTAGTATTGGAGGAGTGGGACAACATTGCAGCCCACCAGGAAACCCTAAGTCACTCCGTTTCTGCACACACTAAACTCACTCTCTGCTTTTGTAGCCTGTGGAAGGACGTTTCAGACCAACTTTTTTCAGGACTTAGCTTACAAGGGAAGTAAACTGCAGTCCCCCAAAAGATCCTGAACACCCTACAAAATGTGGAGGGCCCCCCCCAGTCCTTACTGCCCCTTGCATATCTCATTTACACACATCCAGAAGTCCAACTTCAGATGTCTCCTTGTTTGTTTATCACTTTTCCTATGATATAATGTATAGATTTGTTTCAGAGTTGAACAGCCATACCTTTTTTTAAATTTCTGATGTTTAAATTGCTAGTTAAAATGAGTAGATTCCTCTCGGGTAGCGTATTGGGGCCAATCTGGTTAAATGAATAGCCCATCTATAAATAATTTTCCTTCCCTTCGTAATCAGGATATATTCCTGGAAGACCGATTTTGCAAGCCTGTCTACAGAGACATCTATGCAGAAGCAAGTTGGAGCCTTTTCAGATCCCAGCTCACTACGAAACAAAAGTGAAACCAAGGCATTACATGGTTTTACATGCAACAACTTTTGCTTGCTTTAGATGGCAAATTGCTGCTAAACTAACATTTCCGGAAGCATTACAGTGTCTGTACAAGTGCTGCTATAATGAAAGAGGATGTCTTTATCTGAGCTGGTTGGGATGATGTCGGTAGGCACAAGCAGATTGTGTCAGCCAGAATTACTCTTTGGGTGAACGTGAAACTTACTTGTTGTGATATTGATTAAGTTTCTATTTTTATATCAGTCGCTTTTTTTAAAAAAAAAAAAAGTTAAATCATTAAGCGTTACAATAAACTAATTAAAAATGTAAGTGGCTTGTTAAGAAACAACCCACTCTGTTGCCAAATAGGCTGTGGAGATGAACTGGAATGAATAGAAAGGCCAACAAGAGTCTTGTTGTAAAAGTGGAGGCTCGTTCCCTATGGTTCAGCTCTGCCTTGAACACTTCGCTGTTGGCTTGGCTATGGGAAGGAGTCTAAGGTACTGGGTGACTTTCATACATGTCTAGGTACAACAAAGGGCAAAGTGCAGCATTTTTATCCTGTCATTCCCTTTTATCAATCTCAATTATGAAGCAAGTGCTGGATGTTAAGATCAACCTTGACTTAAACATTTAATAGACATAACTTGTTAGACAAACGACATATGTTCCCATTGCATTTCTTTCAGGGCCTGTCTCTCACTGAAAGAGTGCCAGACTGACCTCCAGGATATAGTCCAGTGAGTAGGAGAAGAAATGTCTTTGAAGTTGGCATAATTGCAATGAACATAAAAGTAAAGTTGGAACTTTCTTGGAACACTCTCGTCTGTCTTGCTATCTTGGTTCTCTGCAGGCAATTGCTTCAGAGTAATGATGTTGAGAAGAATGAGTCACTTCTGGCTCAGTTTAATGGGTTTATCAGGACTGAAAAAGCTGTAGCTGGACTAAATGCCATATTTGCAGTTCATTTTATGTAGCTCTTTTTATCAGGTACAGTGACTGCCCAGCAAAAGAAAATGGAGATGCATCACTTTCAGCTTTTATAAGAAAGATCTGTAATGGTTTTTGTCATCTCCATGAATAGAAAGTAATTATGGACATCTTTAGCTTTCTCTTCTCCCCTGGTTGCAATGTACATCACAACATTACATGTTACCATTCCACAGTTTTCCCTTGTCCCCTTAATTTTAGATAGGCTCATCCTCCTCAGTAATCCTTCAGATTTATGACATGG
Source organism: Nycticryphes semicollaris (assembly GCA_013400055.1). Taxonomy (NCBI): domain Eukaryota; kingdom Metazoa; phylum Chordata; class Aves; order Charadriiformes; family Rostratulidae; genus Nycticryphes; species Nycticryphes semicollaris. Next base: position 135,470 of record VXBJ01007132.1, read on the forward strand.
AGCACAAAATGTCACCACTAAAATAGGAAGGATTATTATTTTGCACAGTTTTGAATGAGTTGGGGAGAATATGGCCTTGCAGTTCTTTAGAACTAGATGCCTGCCACAATATCTGCTCTGAGTGATGTGGTCATTCAGTTTACCAAGCGTTAAACCAGTACATGGACATACCCTCGAAAAGATCAGGTGGACTCCTTTGAATTAATGAGGGAGGCTGGGGTTCTCTGATAATGCTAATTACGTTGCCTTTACTGAACCATAGTTTTAGGATGAAAAGCAATGAAAAATCATCACAGCGGAAGCTGTCACCTTTATTCCCTTGAGTGCGATATCTCTTCTAAGAGGATCTCCTGTGAATAACAGATAGGAAAGCGAATACAGTTGTCCTGTTTTTTCCTTAAAGTGCTATTTCACATAATAAGCCTCTGTGCCTTCCTACTCCACCTCACTTTTTGATGCTCTTGATTTAGATATGCTATTACTATATCTTCTAAACCATGTATTTTAGCAGATTTTGTATTTGGACATGAAACCCCAACATGGAATGAATATCACATGGGGCAATAATGTGTTAGATAACAGTTGAATTTGAATAGTTAATCTCATGTATTCAAAATGTGACCTTTTTTTCCCCACAGTACAAGAAGAATCTTATTCGTTAATGGACATAGGCAATGCATGCAGTGTATAGGGAGTGACTGCATTTAAGTATGACTTCCTTAATCTTTAAATAGCTTTTTCTTTTCTTAAGGTAAAAGGAGCAAATAATTTCAGTACCCTATCCTGAATAACATTCTTTCTAATTATTTTTCACCACAATAGCCAGTGGAATGTAAATAGCTGGGGGGTGGTTAATTTCTTTGTGGTGAATTATAGCTCCTGAAATTATTTATCTGTTCTCTCTCTTTTTGTTTGCTTTTAGGGAGAAACCGGAGCTACTTCCTCAATGCCATTTCCATACTGTAGCCGGTGTCAGGAAAAGCATTCTATTGATGAGTTAGTGCTACAACTCTCCAAGCCTGGAAAGAATGCATCCTACAAGAAAATCCATAGGTGACTAATGGGCCAGATTGGTCGTCCCTCACCCACAGTAGTAAGCAGCCTTTGAGAGCTAGGAGAAACTTTCTGGTATACCTGGAAATCAGTCTAGATCTAAATGATATTAAATTAGGCCTCTAAATACAGAATTTGCAATTTAACACAGTGTGCCTTGTAAACAAACAAACAAGAAAGCACGATGAATTTCTACTGTGGGTATTTCTACTATATTAGAGCAATGTGTCTTGTATCTTAGTACCTTTGCTTTCTGTTTGTTTCTTTTTTAAGTTTGTCGGTTAATACACAATGTCATTTAGAAACAACCCTTCTGTTGTGTTGAGTGGTTCCAGTGAATAATGATTGCAGAATTAGCCTGCTAGTAATTAAATGTTAGTGCCTCTTAGATTGAAAATGCAACACCTCTGCGGAATTTCAGAGTTTCTAGCTCTATTTGGGTTTTGTGTGTCTAAATGGTATGGATAACTGTACCAGGTAAATGCAGACAGAGTGCATTCTTAAAAAAACAAACAAACAAACAAAACAAAACAGAGAGGGAGAAAGAGAGCAAAAAAAGAAGTGAGAGAGTGAAAACAAATTCACCCATTCCCTAAAACTTTGAATTGCATGGGAAATTTTGAACTTGGCTGAATCCTGAGTGTAATTTCCTAGTTTTGCCTTTGTACAATCCAATAAAGGGCTTGCGTCTGTGCTTATTTTCATTCACAGATGGGTTTTCAAAATTTGCAAGTGATAAGTTGTGTAAAAAAGAATGTATTGCCTATTTCTGAAGCCTATAGATGTACCTATTTCAGGAGAGCAGAAGCTAGGTTCTTTACTGCTTGTAGGCTAAAGAATCCATTGAGCGCTTGCTTCTTGTATTTGGTTTACTGCTCTGTGGAGTTTTACCACTTGAATTCACTGATTAATGTCTTAATCAAAATGAAGCCTTTACTAATTTTATTTTTTCCAAATCTGATGCCAAAAATCACCGTATTTCACCACTCAAAGACAGTTCTTTGCTTCTTGAAAGACTTTATTAAATGGTCCTGTGCCATTCTCCTCACAGGACTTCAGTGGTGACACAAATGATGAGCTTCTGTCAGATACACTAGGTATGATACCTAATCCTGAACTGACAACTGAAGGATTGTAAATAAAGGTTGTCAATAGCGGGTCGGGTCTGCTGGCTACCCTCAGTTAGTTCTGTCTCTCCTGTGTTCGCATGAAAATGAAAGCATTTGACTGTCTTAACAGATGCCGAGCCTGAACTTTTCTTCCTTGCACTTTTGTTACATTGAAGAGCTCATGCTGAATAACAATAACAAAATATGAATCCCATCTGGATTTCTGTTGATTGTTATTTAAATTTAGTGTATGACTACTCAAAGTTTAGTCTGGCAGCCAAGGAAGGTATGCGGTTATCAACATTACTGATAGGATAAACCAATTATGTAAGCTTATTTTCAAGTCTCCCCAAATCCCATAATATTTAACAAAGCGAAACGCCTGAGCTGAAATGCACCTGGTTACAGAAAGATACAGGATCAAATAGAGGTCTCAAATAGAGGTTTGGGTAGACTAAGTGGCCTTGTTGACTGATTCTTTGCCCGGTGCTATTTTTCGGTATGAAATATAGTAGGAAACCAAAAAGAAAGTATAGATAAGAAAAACTCAGAGTTGTTAGAAAGGCTTTTGTCCTTAGAATGCTGTGGAGACCCAAGCACTGAAAAGATCAGTATGTGCTGTGTTTCTGGGGTCTAGTTAGTGCTGTATCTTTGAGCTGTAACAGGATTTCCCAAACCCTGCATCCAGCTTTGGCAGGACTCCAGATCAATCCTGTGTGGGGAAAGGAAAAAAAGTTGATTGTCCTTTCCTCATGAAGACAGGCATTTTTTCCTGGGTAGTGTGAGAGGAGGCTACTCCTTTCTCTGGGTTTGTAGTTGCCATGAAAATCAGATAATTCCAGGAGACAGTCTAATATGCAACTGCAGACCCAAACGTCACTGTAGAGGACCGAGACTCTCTCCCCTGTCACATAGCTGAATTGTACATGCACGTGCAAAGGGTTTCACAAACTTGCTAATAAATGCCCCAAACCAAGTTAGATGGAGCCTACAAAGGATGAGCAGGGAGAGAACAAAATGCCAAAGGGCAAGAAAGACGAAAAAGTTTAGAGAACAGTGAGAGAGAAATTAAAAATGTAGATCATGGAAAGTGTAAAATGGTATCATCGATGTCAGGCCGTGAAACATGGAGGCTGTTCTGTTGTTGAATCACATGTTACAGGTCCCCGTAAGCATGCAACGCACCCAGGATAGAAAATGCTGCACAAAGCAGGTGTGGATAAAGGATGTGAAAACACAGGAGGATCGTGAACAAAGAAAAATTGGGAAGACAGGCTTTGAGAAAGGAAGAGGTCAGAAGAGGGAATAATTGCACAAAAGCAAGGAATCAAAGGAAAGGGGTGAGACAGTGGAAGGAAACATGGCAGAAAGTACAGCCACTGATTTAATTTGCTGTTGTTCATTAGAAATGTATCTTTTTGCCACTTCTGCATGCCACATGCATATATAAGAAAATACAAACTTTTCAGCTTAATGGGCTGAGTCTCCTTTCCAGAACCCTGGCATCAAAACCACCCATAAAACCCAGTAAAACAACCTTCAGTACTAAATCGGTGTCAGTGTTAAACACCACCCTGTGCTGAGCAGGGAGATGCCAGCCCAGCTGGATGAATACATGCCAGAGCATTTAGATGATAACCAGTACGCTGAATCGAAGCCTTAAGCAAACAGATACCTAGGCAAAGAGCAGAGCGACCAAATTCCATGCTGCGGTACCCTGCTATCTCCGCTGGCTTGCAAAATGTATGAGTCAGAGGTAGGAGATAGCCCTTGGCAGTATCTGTGGTAAGAACTCTGATCCCCACTTCAGCAAACCTGAGTATTCTTACTTCCTGATGTTCCTGGGCCCTTTTCAAGCATGCTTTCTAGCAGTATTCAGCCCCAATGTCCCATGTGGCAGCCAACCAAGGTCTGCATCAATAAGAAAGGGTTTGTTTACTAGAAGGAAACAGGTGCTACAGGCGGGACCCTGAAAGGCCAGAAAGCCAACCACATCCTGGGCTGCATCAAAAGGAGTGTAGCCAGCAGGGCATGAGGGGAGATTCTCCCCCTCTACTCTGCTCTTGTGAGACCCCACCTGGAGTACTGTGTTGAGCTTTGGAGTCCTTAGCACAAGAAGGACATGGACCTGTAGGAACAAGTCCAGCAGTGGGCCACGAAGGTGATCTGAAGACTGGAGCCCCTTTGCTGTGAAGACAAGCTGAGACAGTTGGGCTTGTTCAGCCCGGGAAAGAGAAGGCTCCAGGGAGAGCTTATAGCAGCCTTCCAATACCTAAAGGAGGCCTACAGGAGAGATAGGGAGGGACTCTTTATCAGGGAGTGTAGTGATAGGGTGAGGAGGAATGTCTTCAAACTGGTAGAAGGGAGATTTAGATGAGATCTCAGGAAGAAATTCTTTGCTGTGATGGTGGTGAGACCCTGGCCCAGGTTGCCCAGAGAAGCTGTGGCTGCCCCGTTCCTGGAGGTGTTCAAGGCCAGGTTGGATGTGGCTTTGAGCAACCTGGTCTGGTGGGAGGTGTCCCTGCCCAGGGCAAGGAGCTGGAACCAGATGTTCTTTAAGGTCCCTTTTAACCTGAACCATTCTATGATTCTATGATCAGGTGACAGCAACCAAGCTGCGGTCCAGGGTCTGAGCTGGCATTGTAAAACCAACAAACAGGCTGGACCCTCAGCTGGCATAGAGCCACAGAAGCTCAGCATATTAGCTCCAGCTCTGTCTTCTTTATCTCTTGTGGCACTGAAGATTATGATTAAAAAGATGCCCAGGATATAACAGATGAATTCAAGTATACTGAATTCACCAGCAACCTTAAGTAAAAGCCAAAACTGCTTAATTTATCCTTGGAATGATTTTAACACTGAGCTTTTTTTACCTTTCTTGTGGGTGCTGTCATAAATGGCCTGTGGGAACAGTGGAATTGTCATTTCTGGAGGTTTTCAAGAATATCACTATTGGGATTGAAATAGGTGCAACTGAAGCAGAGGAACTGACTAGGTCATCTCTTGGTGTACTGTCCAACTTAATTTTTTTCTATGATTTTAGCAAATGCATTCTGTTACTGCCCTAAACTTGCAGGGTTACATGGCTTCCATCAGGGCTGTGTAACAAAAACTCCAACTACCAAACCCCTCTGCTTCCTCCATGGCTACTCACGCAAGAGAAAATGTGGTATTGTCAGTTCTGCAGAAGGTTGGGAAATCGAGATCTGAACGGTGGCGACAGTGTGAAGTAAAAAGTAAAGAAAGACATCAAAGTTAATATGTAGCCAGCTTATTACAGCGTTTCATGTCCTGCTTAAATTTGGGTGACAGTTGCCACAAAAAACCTCCCCCAAGCTCATGGCAGTACTGAACTAAATTGGGCCTGGATTCTGATGAAAGGAGCCAGAACAAGGTTCTGGCTAGTTCTCCTTCTAGGAGCTTCCCAAAAGAGATGTAGCTCACCAGAGTTGGACATCTGCTCTCTTCTCCCTCACCATTTACTTCCTAAATCAAGAATTAATAAGGAGAAGAATTTGCTAACAGCATTTTAGGTGTGCCACCAGCACATCGCAAATGGACTGGTTATATTGTCAGAAAAACACTGGTAGCTGACGAGTCCTGCAGCGCGATTAAATACATGGGAGGACTGTGAGCAGTGTGAGAGAGACATGCTGCTATTGATAAGCTAAAATCTGTGTTTGCTCCCCAGCGTTTCCCATAACAAAAAGAGTCAGTTGCAACATCTCAGCTCACTGTTGTGCATTCCTGGGGACCTGACCTTCCCGGCGGGGATGTTGTGCATCTGTTGGCCTGCCAGCTTCCCACCGCCTGGATCAGAGATTGGGAAGGAAGAGCAGAGGAAGACAAGCAGGGACACCTAAATTGTTTCATTATGATTTTATACATAGTCTAGGGTAAAGGACACTGGCAGGAGCCAGACGGTGTTTGAACACTGCTGTGCTAACACAACAGCTTTATGAGGAGGCAATACTGGGGCAGAAGCCTGATCCCCTCTACCTTTGGTTCAAGACACAGGGGAGAGAGACTTTTACAGGATAAAAACTGTGGCAGAGTGGTAGCGAGCAGACCTGAACCTTTCCTTTGCCCTATGACTGTGTGGCGTGATAATAGAGCTACAAAATATTGACCATTTCATATGAAATAAGGGCAGAAGAGGAAGGTAGAATGAATCCTGTGCAGATCGCTGCTTTCTGCAGACTGCAGTCCCCTGGAGCAATGCCCTGACCATCTCAGCAACAGCCCTGCTGTGAGGCATGCAGGCTCCCTGCTGCGATGCCAAACCTGAGCTCATGTAGCTGTAACCTTCCTCCTCCATCATTTGGGCCGTCTTTCCTCCTTCCTCTCCCCTCTTACACCTCCCGCAGGCACCGCAGCTTGCTTTCCCTCTCCCTCCCCTGTCCTCCTGTCTCCTCATTTCCCAGAGGGAAATGTCCCTGTCCCCTGGCACATGCCTTTTGTGGCCTAGGGAGGAGAGAGATGGGGAGCAGGAGATGGCAGGTCGGCATTACAGTTCAAGGTAAATCCATGCTCACAGCTTTTCCTGGGCTGCTCTGCTAGAGTGCTATAGCCCAAGCCAAAGGCAATTCTGCAGCTGATTTCGCTAACAGGATAAAATCAGCCTTGGCACAGGCAGAATTCAGCCCTGAAGGTATATGAACAATGTTTCCTTAACTGGCATCTGATATTGCTCCTTGTGTTATGCTCCCATTAGTGAGAGACGAGAGAGGCCGCTGTGACCGCCTGGTGGTTCATGGTGTTCAAACTATGAATCCCCACTGAAGGAAGGAGGAGGAACAGGACAGAATGCGTGATACATGGGCTATAAACCATTGTTCTGGCCCCAGTGAGGAACCAGGCGGGAGTCCTGAGCCCGTTCATCCAGTTAAACGGGTACACGTGCAGCTGACATCAGGGCGGCAGATGACCTCATCCTGCAACACAAGCAGTGGGAAACCCTTGCTGTGGAGCTGAAGCCAGGCCGGCTTTTCACACTGCCCTTACACCCAGCCTGGAGCCACAGGTGGCTGTGCTTGCCGTGCCGCCCAGTCCCTCACACAGATTTAAATATGCTCTTCTCAGACACGGAAGCTATTATTTCTCTGAGATGAAACAGCATCACAAACTCTTATTAACCCGTGCCCTACTTCAGAAGCAAATCTTATTTGCGGCTTTCATCATTAGCTAGTGCTGGTTGTTGGTGTGCCCCCGCATCTGCTCTGACTTCACTTTTATGCAGCGGCAGAGCTTTTTGTTGGCTGGGGAAGAGAAAAGTAAAAGCACAAATGTTAAAAAACCGATTTTTGTATTCAGCAAAGGTTGGGGTGCTGTCTACTAAATGTAGTTTGTCATCTGGGATATTCCTGCCCATCCAGTTGCCTCCTGCAGAGTATCTCAAGGGTCATGCTGCACAAGAGAGAGAGTTCCAGAGGATGTGCTGGATTTCTGATAGCAAACCTCGCACAAAATGGGTACTGTTTCACAAATACACAAAGTAATCAGGAAAGGGAAGTGGAATCTTCAACGATGGCCACCGCGCCAGCAGCATGTATGGTAATGTATGTGGTAGATTCATCTGTAGATTGTGTCACTTAACAAACAATGCAAGAAAGCAGGGGGAACCCAAAAACTTTTTTGCACCAATGCTTGATATTTTCAACAGTAGTTGACATGGTTAATTTACTTTTGAACAGGAATTGAACAGAACGATACTAGTACCACGAAGACACGGGAAGCATGAGTGACGTTTCATGATCTGACTGCTGATAGGGAGGGAAATAAAGGACAAGATGGTGCAATTTCAGTTCCTGTGGGGATTCAGCTCTGTTCTATTGATGTCCAAGGGAAAGACTCCCATCCATGGTGCTTATTCCGGTTGTCCCTTGGCATGCTGACATGGCCGGGTGACGTGTGGCAGGGCAACAGGTTAACACCCTGATGGCTGCACCAACGCTGGCCATGGGAAGATGAAGTCCTACGCACACCGGCTGTGTTGGTGATCTCGCAATCCATTTGCAGGCTGTTCCTCCTGCCCTTGAAGCTGGCTGGAAGATAAACTCTGGTCAATGTATTATACTATGCCCTTTGTCATGAAAAAACGTCAGATAATATGTATTTAGTGGGGATTTAAATTCCCGAGCTGATTACAAGGAGCTGTAAAGACTCGTTAGGTTTAGCAGTGCTCTGTGTATGAGTCTAGAATGATGGATAGTGTTGCAGTCATTCTGGTGGCATTGGAAAGCAGAGGACTCCAATAGGAATAAATCTAAAAGCATAAACAAGTGAAAACGCCAGCGATTCAACTTGATAGTCAATAAAAATTCAACTGTTTGACCAGAAAAACAGGCTCCTATATTCTGAATTCTTTAAGTAGTTGTTTGCTCTGACATCCCAGGCGTGCGACATGTAGTGGAGGGGGAATGGCTTCAGGCTCAAAGAGGGGAGATAGAGATGAGATCTCAGGAAGAAATTCTTTGCAGTGAGGGTGGTGAGACCCTGGCCCAGGGTGCCCAGAGAAGCTGTGGCTGCCCCATCCCTGGAGGTGTTCAAGGCCAGGTTGGAGAGGGCTTTGAGCAACCTGGTCTGGTGGGAGGTGTCCCTGCCCAGGGCAGTGGGTTGAAATTGGATGATCTTTAAGGTCCCTTCCAACCAAACCATTCTGTGATGATTCTGTGAACCTCTCCCTGCCTGTTTCCCAGCAGCACAACGAATGGAGTAACACTCACTGCTGGAAGGAACCCAAGGAACGTTATGAAATGTGACCAGATTGTGCTTTTGATGAAAGAACATCCTGGTTTGACAAAGAAGCAGAAAAGAGATTGTTACTTATTAAGACATGTGGAGGAGAGCTCGGAAACCCCAAGGATGCCCATCGCCACCCGTGTTGTCCATGGTGACAACGCCTCCATTCTTCCCTCTCACCCGACACGAAAGCGAGTATCAGCGGCCCACCTGCCCCTATTCCTTCCCTTTCCCCACCGTGGGAGGGGAGACCGCTCGCCCCCCGCCCGCCGAGGCCCCGCCCCTCCCGTGCCCTGCCCGCGCCGTGACTCGTCCCAGCTGCCACGTCTCCCTGTCGACGTCACCCCCCTGCCGGCTTCCCCCCAGCCAATCGGTGGCGCCCAGCCCCGCGCCCAGCCGACGGGGACGAGGGAAGAAAGGCCGACCGCCGCGCATGCGCTGCCGCAGCTGCGGAGGTCTCCGGGAAAGCGAGTCCTCTCGGGGCGGGGGTGGGCGGCCGACTGTGATAGGATGGACTCAGTTTCCCGGCATGCCTCGCCACCGCCCCCCGGCCATGTAAGCGCCGCTCGGCAAGAGGCCGCCCCGTTTCCTGGTTGGGCTCCGGCAGCCATTTTGGACTGAGGAGCGAGCGCGGAGGCCGCGGAGAGCGGGGCAGGGCAGGGCACCGGCGGAGGGGGGCAAGGCCGAGCCCCAAAAGCGGCCATGGGGGAGGGACCGGCGGGGGGAGCAGCGGGAGGCGCCAGGGATTTGACTGCCGGCTGGATACGGACTCGGCAGCGCGGGGGCGGCATCCCTGAGCCTTGTCGTGTCGTCCGCCCCCACCCCGCCGTGTCCCGTCCATCCCCTGTCCCGTCCCCTCGTTGTCCCCCACCGGGACTCTCCGCGCTGCCCCAGCGCTCATGGATGATTCACTTTCCCCGATTTTCCCACGGACGCGATCGTCCCTGATCCCTTCGACCCCGAAACTGAGGTCCAGGGGAGATTAGCATCGCTGCGGTTGCCCCGACGGGAACACGAAGCCTGAAATTCGCCTAAACCGTGCTATTTGTGTGTAATTTTGCCGCCCCTCTCATAACAGCCGGGGCTGAGATCGCACTTAATTAGCTCCGAGTAAGGAATTGCCCGAAATTAAACAAACAAACAGCATCGGCGTGGTCTCTCGTACTGAGGGAGGAAAGGGCTGGCGGTCGCGGGATGCGATTTAATGAATAGAAGTTGGTTTTTGCCTTCGTGCTTCGGGGGAGCTGGAGGGAAAGCACATCTTTTTGCAGAGAAAACCCCCGGGGTGTTCATACCGATCTCGACACCTCGGGGTTTATACGGGGACCTGCTTCAGGAAATCCTTCTTGTCCGAGGCAAAGCACACGATCGTACCCACACGCACGACAACTGAAATACGGCCAACGGTGCGGGAGAATTTAGTCTTTGTCAGTAGCTTAGAAGTTTTAAATCCCCTAGTCTTAAATGGGCTTGTTACTCCATTCTCTGCTGGTAAAAATCCACAGATGCGTACAGATGCGAAGCAGTCTCCCGAAGATTGCAAATGCCTGATATTTTGATTTGACTTCAGGATTTTGGGGACAGGAGACCGTTTGGGAAAAGTCTTTGTGTTTTATGTCTTCAATAAAATGGTTCTAAAGGCACACGTAAAACAGTGAAGCCAGATCGAGGCAACTTTCCCCAGCTAGATCAGATTCCAGATTTTCAACCCTTGTGTGATCTAAGCAGGGATGTGATAATTAGAGAATTTTCACCATTGCATTTCGTTTTAAAACGAGTGGACTACTTTGAGGACACAGAATCACTTAAAAGTGGGAAGAATTATGATTTTGAGTTTCGTCCTTTACTCATAAGGGGAAGTGTTTGGTTTTTTTGTTTTGGGGGGTTTGAGGGTTGGGGTTTATTTCCTGTCGTTATTTACGTCTTTCAGTCTCTGTTGCTGATTATATTATGCATCTTTTGGAGAAAGAGCTTACTGTGTGTATTTGGATAGCCAGAGCACCAGGATAAAATTTTACATTATACTCTGCATGGTGTCTTTTTCCTTCTCAGCTTCCTTGCCTTTATTATTTATAACTTCTCCACATTTCTTTGGAGAAGGGTCGCACTGGAAAATGCTGATTTGAAGTCTGACCGGACTACAGGCATCTAAAACAAGCAGTTTATGGGGAAATCACGGCTAAAGAGGGCATCTAAAGGACAAGAAGCAAGTAGATTTTTCAAAAGCAACTTCTCTGAGTGTTTGAAGAGCTGCCTGAAACTGCAACAAATCTGTGTTTATCCGTTTGCTCAAAAACCCCGTGATCGTTGCAGGAGGGAGAGGAGCAGTCAGCGATATCACATCGCTCGAAATTGCGATTTTTGCTTCAGGGCTTTGATGTATTTGGGCAAAGGCAGAGCCATCTAGAGGAATAGCCCGGCTATGACGACGTGGGGAAGGCAGTTTCCCTCAGAGGCATGGTATGCTGCCTTCGAGTTTTCTTTGGTTGACTTCTCTGCTTCCAACAAAGGAAATGGGTGCGAAAGTAGTGCTGAATTAGCTCTAATAAAAATGTGTGTCCTCAGAAAACTCCAGCTTGCTTTACCAAATAGTAAGGAATGTGAAACAAAAATAGCTTTAGAGAGGTTACTACATAGCCGGGATGGCACGGATATGCAAACCAACACTTGAAGAGTGGAGAGAACAAAGCTTCGATGGTGTGACGGCTGTAAAAATGTTTAATTTTCTTTAGGGCGCTTATCCTGCAAGTAACATGCAGTGTTGCCTCAAAACACTGTCAGCTCTCAGTACAAACCTGTTGCAGTTCCCTTCTGCCAAGGCACGAGCAGCGTGAAGAGATCCAGCGCTCTGCCTCTCTGCTTTCTAAATGCGGCTTTTTTTCCAGAGAGGTCTGGGAGACGTTTGCCTTTCCGAAACACGCCTGAAACTGGCAAGTGAGGTACTGAAACGCAAAACTGAAATCAGTTCCAAGGTAAGAGTCTGAGGCTACTGTCCACCACTGCGAGCAGATTCAGGCTTTAGCAATGCTGTGAAACTACTCTGTTATTACCGAGGTGCTGGGGCATTCGTTAGCCCTGGCATAACGAGCGCGGCAGTGAGTACTGCTGGAAGAGGGGCCCATGGCACCTGGGAGTTGGGACTGAAACGCATCCCCAGCCAGCTGTGATTGCCTGAGAACTTCTCCAGCCAGCTGCCTGGGAAAGTGTTTCAAGACTTCCCAAGGAAAAAGCTGCAGGAGAGAAAAGTCCTCCTCAGCTTTGCCTCGTGCGAGCCACACCATTCGCTCCGGTGGTGTCCCTGTTGTGTATGTGGCAAGCACTTGTCTCCCTGCTAGGACGACACTGTCTTTGGCTCTAAGGTCCTGCTCCTCTGAACATGTAGGCACAGGCTTAACTTTCCTGTTGCGAATCTCAGGTGTGTGCAGCTGAACACAGAAACATGAAAATGCTTCAGACTTGCTCACCCAGCCTTGCAGCGGGAAGCCATCCCTGCACCCACCTGGGTCTCTCTCTGTTTCTCAAGGACGCTGAGGTCTGGCACAGGGAACATGTTGAAGGATCAGAACATAATAACCTGTATCAGCCGCTACTGAGTTTAGAAGTAGGAGAGAGACCAGAATCCCTTCAGTTGCTCCAAATTGCTGCAGTGAAGCAGGAATCACAGGTTTGGTTTGTTCTGGCTGCATTTGCAATATAAGTCTCACTTTCTCCCTAAGGCTGGCAAGAGGCAAGGTGGTAACTCGGTGGCCCACATACAAGACAATTCTTCATTTCCAGATTGTATCTTTCTCCAGAGTCATCAATGAAATTGGGAATAAGTTCTTCATCCTCCAGGACAAGATAGGAGAATTGATCTTTTTTCTTGCAGTGGTCCAGGACCATGGCTCCACTCTCAAGTATATCAAGGAATTGATTAAGAACAGCTCAAACTAAATTTAAAGTAAATTTAAACTAAATTTAAAAAGGGATATAAATAAGGGAGTACCACTCCCCTATTTACAGCTAAGCCTATTGCTTCCTAGACCGGGTGTTTTGTAACTATTAATCTGCTCTAAGAAAGTCTCTTATTTTTCCTCTCACCCTCTGATTTTTTGTGCAAATGAGTAACAGAGAGACAATATCTGGTGGTGTGCAATAGATGTTTCTCTGCCATGAATTTGGGAAGGGTGTTCTGTGTATGTGTATGCATGTGGAAGTAATTTTTATCCCTTACCTAATGAGAATAATGTATATTCTTCTCTCCCTGTATCAAGTAATCTATCGGACTGAAGTTCTGGCGATCAAATTTTGTCAGCTTTCCTTAGGATAAGATCAGCTGTTTTCAAATCTTTCTTGATTTTTCAGACCCTACAACATTTCCTGGGGAGATGTCTTCATTCCACAGTTTTTCAGGCTACTGACAACAGGCTTGGTTTGGTTTTGTTACTAGTTCATGGTCTCCGTAAAAGCACTGCAGGCTGCAGACTGAGGGGCAGCGTTTTGGAGTAGCAAATATTTTCCCGCTACGTTTATATGGTGCTAAATGTGATGCAGCCCCTTAACTCTGCTACAAAGTGAGGAATAAATCATAGTTTATGACAAGCTGTAGTTACTCCAGCACTTTAGGCTGTCGAGAGTGAACACCATTATTGAAAGAAGCTGTACTGCTCCTGGATGCTTTTTCCGTCTGCTGTGCTCACACAAGTATTTCTGTGGCTATGGACGGGGCACTGATGCAGCTCTAAAAGAACACCCTATCCCCAGTCGTCTTCTTTTTTTTTTTTTTTTTTCTTTTCCCTTTTTCTACCCCCTCAGAATAGTTTTAGCCTAGGCCTGCCTAGCCCCTTCCTGAATAAGAGCTTGTTAGTCACTGATTAGCCAAAGTTTTGATAAAAGCTTCATTGTTTGTAACCTCTGTAACCTACCCAGTACTGTGCTCCTAATAAAAGTGGGATTAAATAGACACCTTGGGAGTGAGACAGTTGCAATTGGGAATTTCAGAGTGTAGGGGGATAAAAGGATATGGCCAGGCTTCAGTAGCTCTGTGTGCCAGAGGTGAATTCATCAAAACTGGAAAAGAAGCCTGACTTCTGGAGTTTGGGGGTAAGAGGAGCCTGGTGGGAGACAGAAGGAAGTCAACTGTTTGCAGGTAGATTAATCACACACTCCAGGTGTTTGCAAGCACGTTTGCAGAAGCTCTCTGCACCCTGCATTCCTCCTGCTTCTCTTCTTAACATTAATAAAAAAGCATTTTAAAATCCCCACTCTGATGCCACGCGTTTAATTCTTTGTTTTATTTTTGCAACAATAAAAAATCCACCTGACAATAAGGTGTGACAAACTTGGTGGTATTTTCCAGGAGGAGTGTTAAGCAGGGAGCTTCATCCCTCCTGCTTAAAGCTAGAAGCTGATCTGGGTTGAAATAAAGCAACATCTCTGTATTTTTTACATGGTTTTGATGTGTAATGGGATATTTGAAATGGAGCTTAGTGCTCTGGGCTGGTTGCCCTATAGTAATCCCTCCTATAGAATAAGGTAAAGGCCAATATCTTTTGGTTTTAATTCATCTGAATAGGCCACCTCTGCCCTGGAGTGAGTAATGTAAGTAGAAAAACATAAAGACAAATTTATGGTCGGCTAAGGTAAAAATAATCAAAACTGTTAGTAGATAAAGGCAGTTGCTGCCATCACCACCATCACAAAGAAACGGAGAAGCATTAAATTAATATTTCTTTTCCCATGGGGAGAAAATCAGGTAGTGTGTTAGTATCTGGTGCCGGTGAAAGAACATTTTGGACTCCATTAATAACTAGGGATTATCTTAAATAGCACCAACATAAATTAAATATTTTGTGATCATCCAATCCCAGCAATTCACAGCCAAGAGCTTCAGAACTCTCGGAACCAGGAATATATTGTGTGGGCCATTAATGCTGACTTTTCCTTTAGGGACACTATAAAAAGTTTAGAGGACAAAGAAAGCTGATATTGGCTCATTATTTAAAAGGATTGGCCAAATGACTTGGGTGACTGTCAGCCTGTCACTGTTAAAGGCAAGAAATAGCAGGCACATCACCTGATTAATGAATTCTTAAAGCAAAGCAATGAAATCGATGTGAATGAGTGAGCATATATAGAAAACAGGCTTTGTCAAATCAATTTGCTGTTGTTCTCTGGTAAGAGTGAGCAACTCTTGCTGTAACTGATTTCTGAAAGTGTTTGGTTGATACCATGTTGGAGGTGGAATTTTTAAAAAGGGTATAAAACCAACATGGTGCAAATTCAGTGGATCTAACTGATTAAACAGAGACTTCTGAATGTCACTGTGAAAAATGAATCCTTGACTCTCTTTGCAGGGAAATCCTGTGGCAACTGGCTCATTGCTCTGTTTCTGTCGTTGATCCAGGGGAAAATAAAGAATCATTGTAGACCAAATGTGCAGGAGTCAAAAACTGGGGCTATGGATGGTTAAATAATGAAGAGGACAGTTCACTGACAGAGGTACCTTGATTTCTGCACGGCAACTGGAAGCAAATGGGTAGAGTGTATTTTGAGAACGAGAAGCAAAATGATATATCTAGGAGCAAAATCTGAGATTCATGACTGATGGAGTCTGTCCTGGAAATTTTTTTTTTTTTTAAAGTTGTTGGGGTTTTTGTGAATAACCTTCTGTTCCTTGTTGTGATCTTGGTGTGAATGAGGCATAGGAATAAATAATGATCTTAAGGGTCTTTTCCAACCTAAATGATTCTATGATTTATGAATATTTCATATTGGTAGTGCATCAAATTATGATAGCACCTATAAAATCATGAGTAGTGGGGTAAACAGGAATGAAGTTGTTTATTATCTAGTCAAATACAAGAGTTAGGGGACATAAACTAGAACTGGTAGGAACCATGTTCCTGGGAAGATACTACTGCACACAACACACAGCTGAGCCTTGAAGCTTCTCAAGGAACTCACTTTAATTACTTAGAGGAAGGGAATAGTATGACTTGCAGTTTATAGATAGCCATGCAAGAGCAGAAGCTTGAGGATAAAGGACAAATCTGTAAGAGGAATCAGTGGCCAGAACTGACAGAAGACAGGTAGAAGTGGCTCATCTGCTCACACAGGGATAGCTGGGACTATTCGAGGTGCTTTGCTTTCTGCAGTGGTCTCCCGCTGGCACTGTTTCAAATGTGTCAGGCATCACAGATGTCTCAGATATTGTAGGGACCCTCAGACAGCTCTAAACAGCTTCATGTGCAACTGAATTAAGTGCAAAGTATCAATTTTTACTATCATGTGTAATCGTTAGAACAGCTGATCAGGACTTAACTGTGGATTCTCCACTAATTTTAAAATCAAGGTGTGACTTTTTTTTCCTAATACATACTTGAAAGAAGACATCTACTAAGAGAACCTTTAGCTTGGATCCTTCTGTTTGCGTGTGGGCTGTGCCCAGTGATCTCCCATGCTCCCATTTTCCCACCATCAGCCCTCTGGTGGACGTTGCACTGTACTCCAGCTCCAGACTCACAGCTTCCCTTGGTTGGTTTGCTGTCTTTGCACTGTGCTTAATTTTGTTTGATATGGTGATATTTCTCTCCAGGTTTTAGTGCCCAGCCAGGCAGGTGATGTGGATAATTTAGATACTCCTGTGATGCTTAAATAAGAATTACCCTCTCTCGGAAGTACAGCTCTTATGAGAAGAGGTAGGCACTGTGTTGTCATCCAGGCCAAAACCCCAC
This sequence comes from Nycticryphes semicollaris, assembly GCA_013400055.1. Lineage (NCBI taxonomy): Eukaryota > Metazoa > Chordata > Aves > Charadriiformes > Rostratulidae > Nycticryphes > Nycticryphes semicollaris. The sequence goes on from VXBJ01007132.1 coordinate 152,088, forward strand.
TCATATGATGCAGAGCAATGTGTGCTAAGACCCACAAGGCCATGTCTGCCATGAAGTCTACTGACAAAAAGAGTTTTGAGCTCTATTCAGTCTTCATGGCTGTGTAGATGCTGTCTGATATCTGTAACTAGGTCAGTGCCTGATGAGGGGAAGTGGTCTAGTGAAAGGGTTGCTCTTAATGGAAGGTTTGGGTAGCAGAAGCAGGAATCTGAGATCAGTTTGGGTAAAATTTCACTCCTAGTGAGCCAGTTAGAGATGTACCAGCATAACACTGTGCACCACAGGTGGAAAGACAAGGTAGCGATGCCATATGGGAAAACCTTGTTTTACAGCAATGGTGCAAAACACAACAGAGACATCAGCAGGAATCACAGCAGTAGAAAGAAAACTCTGGTCAACAAAAGATTTGCCACCTTTCAGAAATCAGATCTTCAGTTGAGGTCTGCTGAACAGGTTCGGTAGCGCTTATAGGCATATGGGCTCCTGTGACAGATACTGAGGAAGAATTTCCTTGATTTCTTTGAAGAATTTCAGGCAATTTAGCTACCAGTCAAGGCATGCCTAAGCCGTACCTTGGGAGTGAACCGTTCATGTACCCAGTGACTGATGTTCATGACTGATTGGCACATGCCAAAGATTGGAAAAGACAATACTAAGCAGGAGCAAATATGGCAAGTGCCTACAGGCTTTCATAAGGTTCTACAGATTCTACATATGCAAAAAGAAGTGCAAGTGCAAACTAAATAGGCAACAGAGCTGAAAAGCTATGATTGGCATTTAGGAAGACCAAAATTAGCAATTAGAGGAAGAACAAGCACTGGGTATCCCCTGCAGCAGTGGTCTTTTGCAGTCATAATCTCATCATCTGTCTCAACAACATTTATTTAAAATGGCTTGGTGAGGAAGAAAGCAGGCAGCTACTGAGCCTGGGTGTTGGATGGCATTCTCCACCTGGCCAGGGATAAGCAGAATGTATAGGTGAAAAGACATACTCTTAGCAGGCATACCCAGAACTGCACAAAAGTCAGATAGCAAGGGCAGTCAAGAAGAATTGGTTTAAAAAGCAAGGCAGCATTAGAACATTCCTGTGAAAGTCCAAATCAGGATGGCCCTTTATAATAGATGCTAAGGAATAAGAATGAGCATACCCTCTGCACCATTACATTTGAGGGGAACTCCCTGCTTTCAGAAAAGGACAGGCTGAAGAGATGGGTGAAATATTACCAGTCTTTACAGATGACTGATCAAGAGATGAGTAAATTCTCAGTGTTTGGGAGATTATAACGCTTCAGGGGCAGGATGAGAAGAAGAATCTTGATGGCAGATGTTGCAAAGAAGGGTCAGGAGACTGAAAAAATCAGAGAGGCTGAGAATGGCTTGATGGGTCTGCAGAATGGGTCATTGACCCAGCCAGGCAACTGTATGTTATCAGGGAAAAAAAGATGCTCTGAACAAGGAAAAAGGATACTAGTAAACGAATTCCCACAATGGTGACCTTTCAAATTCTGTGCATTTCCTGATACCTAAGTAAATTTCTCACTGTGTTCCTTGCTGGAGGATTCAGAAGGTGGATTCAGTCTCTTCAAAGCGAGAGGGACACTACAGCAAAACCAGTGCAAGATGCTGGTCACTGGTGAGTTCAGAGATACCAAGAACTTCAGTTGCACAATTTCTAAAAGTTGTTTGACCCAGTGTGTTGCAATAGGTGTGTGGAGTGTCCTAGGGCTATACGATATGTGTCAGAAGCTGCCGAAGAACATTATGAAGAGGTGAGGTCAGCAGTCCTGGTCAAGAGCAAGCTGAACAACTGGTTCAACACAGTGACTGGTAGCAGACAGAATTACTTGATAATTTGCAGCAGCTTCTGGAGCTGCCTGTAGAAAGTGAAGGATGGAGATACAGTCACCAAAGACTTTAGGCAAAGTCAGACAAGGAGATCAAGAGCCTGAGGATGACCACATCTTCAGTGGTGGGGCCAATTCATCAGATGTGCCAAGTCAGGTTGCTGTGTCTGATGATGAATGGTGCAGATCAAATATTGGCGTGGGCCAGACAAAGACCAGAAGGAAAGAGAGAAAAGATGAGAACTACACAGTCAGGTAGCAGCAGGGTGGACAAGACGGACCACCCCATTTATCTGAGAAATTTCGCCACACAGCACAGCAACAGATCCCTCTACAGAGGATGTAGTTTGTGTGCATGGACATAGGTCATCTGAAACAGTCATAAAAAAGCACAGAGAAATCATGAAGCAAAAAATCAGGCTACTCAGTAGGTCCTTGTCCTTGCTCTATGTACAAAGACATGGACGGTCAGGAAGGCAAAACAAAAAAATAAGACAGCTGATACTTACAAGAAAATGTTACAGATTGTGAGACCGTGTCAGAAATGGGACAGTCAGCAGCAGGATTTACAAAAGGGATGGTCATCTGTTTGAGGAAACTCTCACTGCTGGCTGACTGGATAATCACTTTCAAGGTATCCTGTTGCTTGTTTTGGTAAAGGGAAGAGGATTAAGATGCTGATAGTAGGAGAAACTAGATTTTTGGTTTTCATGTTGTTTTTTTTTTACTTTACACAGAGGTGTGTACCGCTCTGTTCTGAATTTACACCTACCTCTGTAAGCTGCTACTTCCTGGTCTTCCTTCATGGATTCTTTGAGTCTACAGTCTGAAGGAGTGGATGACATGAGAAAATGAGTCGGTGTTTGCTGAACACAGTGGAGCACTTGAGAATGACTTTATGGCCTGTGGGACAAAAAATCCAGTTTGCCAGAAGGGCAAACTGCTCTGAAAATGGAGATGACAAAGACAAGGGAACTGAGAGGGAAAAGGGGCAAACAGAAGATTTATGCATGCAGCATTTTCAAGTTCACCCTTGAGCAATGGAGACACTTCGAGTTTCTGACCACTGGACCTATGACACCAGATCATTCTAATGGGCCAGAAGGACAGAGCCCTAGAGCCCTGCCAGACAGCAACCAGCACCAAGCGTGCAGAAGAAGCAAAATCCAACTCAAATTTCCACACACTCCTCCTGACAGATAATATGGCTCTTTACAAGTCAGGAGGTTTCTGTGGAGCGGTGAATTCACATTGTGTAGTCCCAAAGTTTTGGATGAGATCCCTAAAACCCCCCCAGCCATCAAAAATGCTGGATGGAGAGAACTGGATGATTTAATCTGGGCTGTAGGAAGGGTGAGTGAGATAGAGGTGATTGAGCAGCATCAAAGGGTGACAATCAATTTGAATTTCCCCAGGAGTGATGTTGATGCCTGTGTTGCTTCTCCCTGTGCTTTTTCTTTAATTAAACCAAATGTTCCATTAGTAGTTGGAATAACATGCTGTTCTTGGGGAAAAGAAACTCCAAGTAATCCCTTTATCTGCTAAAATAGATGATTTCTAGTAGATTAAACAATGGCCTTTCAGCTACCAGAGCATAGTTCAGGCCATAATTGAAGTCCTCTCCTTGGCCTCTCCTCAGTCCCTCGCAGCCAGTAGTCCGTAGAGACCCATCATCAGAGATAACCTCGGTGACTCTTGTCTGTAGTGAGTGTTTCTTCAGATGAGGAGATTAGTCAGAGATAAAGCATATTACCTGAAAATAATAAGTGATTATGGACCCGGACTGTCTCTCCACATTCATTTCATGCTGGTTAACCCTTGCAAAACTGGCTGGTGGTAGGGTTTAGGTCTTTAAAGAGGAGGGAGGGTAGAGGAAGGTTTCCTATGTCTGAGTGGAAAAGGAGAATTTTTGCCTTTTATTTTCTGTTTCTTGCCTTTCTTTCTCCAGGTGGAGACTTCTGGGCATGGCAGGAGGCTTTTGGTTCCTTGCATTGCTGCAGCCCACGGTCTTTGGAGGAGCCAGGGCTGTGCCTTGCAATGTCTTTGTGGGGTGCCATCACTCTCTGGCTCCCTGTAATGGTTAGCTTGAAACTGAAAGGTCTTAAAACACCCTTGCAAGTCGTCTACCATTTACTTGATAGTGACATAGAAATTACTGGATGCCTAGTATAAACACACTAACTATATTTCCATGTTAAACAGGGCCAGGTTGTGAGCCCAGCCAGTGACCTGCTGTAGTCCATGAAGTTAAATTATTAGCATGATACAGGCATGTTTTGCGGTTAACAGCACTCTTCTATGCCCAGGCATGGCTGAGAGGCTATAAACTTCTCAGTGGGCAGTCTCCATGGGACCAGTTTGCTGCGGGGAGTGCTGGCTGCCCTGTCTGGATGTGAGCTCAGGGCCAAAGAACAATCCCTGGTATTTTTTCCAGCATGAGTGTATCTACTCCGACTCAACAACAAAAAACCATTTATAGATTTCATATTCATTCAGCAGCAGGAGATCCAGAGAAATGCAAAAACCTAACAAAGTTTTTATAGCACAATGTCTACATGTCTAGGAGGAAAAAAAAAAAAACACACTGTGGTTTTCTTGAAATTCAGATTGGTTGCCTGGGTAGGATTGAGAGAAGAAATGTAAAAGAACACGCAGGCTAAAATGCCTTGAAATCTGCTTATTGGCCATTGCTGTTATTATCACTGCTGGGAGTGAGCAGAAAGCAAGCATCCTGATGGGAAGATCTTTTCTTTGGTCTTCCTGCAGATATTATAGGTTAATTCCTGGCCCCATTCAAATCACTGGGAGTTTTGTTGATGACTTCATTAGGTCTGGTGCCGCCTCTTGCATTTCATTCATAAAAGGCATCTTCCCAGCTCTCGTGCCATTACAGCATCCTCCATCTGTCATCAGGCTGGTCTCCGTGAGTGAGGGACGAGCGGGTTCATCCTTCTTCCTCTAAATGCTTCATCAGCCGCTCCCTTGAAAACTGTAAATAAAGGCCGCTGGGGATAGCTTTTCTGCTTGACCCCTCACCTGAAATGAAAATAAAGGTGACTAAATTTCATCCTGATGTGGACCTCCTTCCCGAGCTGGCTCTTTCCCATAGTTGTTGACAGTTACCTGCCAAGCCCCGTGGTTACCTTTGATTTTGCCGTAATGACATCTCAGTACTTAGGGGGACTCTGGGACTATAATCCTCTCTACAGCCTTAACCAATTTATGGAGTAACCTGAGACCAGGCTCTTGCTTCCCCATGATTTTGCCTCTTGTTAACAGCACCAAAGGTATCAACAAACTAAATGCAAAGGGTTTATTTTATGCCATGCCCAGGTTTGGCAAATATCTGCCTGCACACCTGGTGTAAATCTGCTTTTAGAGAGTAGCTGCATGTGCTCGCACATTAAAAGTGCACAGTATTTTATTTCCCCATAGTGTGCTTCTAAAACAAATACTTTGTTAGGAGTAAGCAGGCAGCGCTCCAAGGAGCTGTTAAGAGCAGCAGTGAAGGTTCAGCAAAGTGGGATTTATCCTCAGTTTTGCTACAGATTTCCCATGTGTTCTGCAGCTTGCTTTGTCTCAGAGTGCTTCGTCTTTAAAATCCTTCAAGTCAAAAAGTCCTTTATCTGTCTTGTATGTTTAGACCGTAAGCTCTTCAGGGCCAGGGCTTTTTTTGTTGGCATAACAGCTTTTATAATAACTCTCCTCTGATCTTTAGAGGACTTACCTGTGCGTGTGTAATACAGTTATAAAAGAGCAGTCTCAGCTTCATCACAGTGAGTGATCCTGACATTAGTGGAGGACACGAGTCCTGGTTGCTGCTCCCTAACCTGTATTAATTGGCTTTTCTGAAGGAAATCAAGGCAGATGATTTACATGGTGGTGGAAGTAGGAGGAGGATCCCTGGGGAAAGCAAACACTTGAGACTTCAAGGTGGGATGACTTCAGTGGCACACTTCTCTAATGACCATCTGATCCAGGAGGTGCCCACTTCCTAAGCACAGATCAAAGACGAAAGATGACTCCTGAAATGACATGCAACCACCTCTCACATTGCTTAAATTCTCTGCTCCTGCTGGTGTTTGATCTCACTTTACTTTTCCTGTCACTGGGTGCAGGTGGTTGCTTTATTCTCCCTGACAAGTTTAGATCAGCTGAACAGCTAATGGCTGCAGTGGGAAAATGTCCCAGTTGTAGACCCAGTCCAAACCTTGGTGCAGTCAATGGGAAGCCTCCTCTTCACTGTAATCAGTTGTGGGTGACTTCTAGACAAGCTGATTTGGAGTGGTATCCTGAAAAACTTGCCTTTGAGCAGGAGATGTGATTGTATTGTGAGGTGGGACTCAAGGAAAGTCCAGCTGCTTGAAACCCATGAGCTCCTCCAGGCGTGGGGATATGGCTTGAGGATTTTCCATGACATGCTATAAATGCACAATTCTCCTATAGTTATTGCCAGCAAGGACTTGTGCTTGTAACTGTGGGCTTTGTACAGTGGCTCCACTGACTGCTGGTGAAAACTTCAGAGTCTCAGCCACTGTGAGATCTGTGACAAATGTGATTGTAAGTGACAGGCGTAAGTCAAGCCAATGTCATATTTTAAACAGAGTTATGTTAGATTAAGAGCCTCCCTGAGACTTGGGTCACTTGTGTGCAGTGCTCTGAATTTCTCCTGTTATTCCAAGGTGTCTGTAATGTATGGGGCTGTTCTGCTGTACTTTGGTGAGCCCATCTCTAATTTTAACTGTCTTCTTCCAAGGAGAAATAGAAACTGAGTTTACCTAACAGGCAAGCTCTTAACAAAGCCTCAGATATCTGATACACATAATGGTCCCAGAGGCATGTTTACTTTGGACTGAGTGAGTGAGTGAAAACCATTTTGGAAGGGCTTTTTCACCTCTAGCAACTTAAGCTAACGAGGAGAAAAGTGATGCGGTTAAAGGGCTATTTAAACAATGGAATTAGTGAGCAGATTTAGGTTCTCCAACAGTACATACATATATTTGCCTTACACAGGTGCATAAATATGCATTGATTTGTATCACGGCACACACCACATAGACTGTGATGAGATTTCAGCCATCCTCTGCTGATGGATGTTTTTTTTGGGAGAACCATGAGCAAGCAGGTGCTTATTTTAGAAGGCTACAGATGAACTACCTGAAGATTTGGGACACCACCCCTGAGTTCACCAGCTGCCTTTTTCTTCTGCAGAGAGGAGTGTCTGTGCAACAAGGAGTTTGACTTTGAGGGCTCAGTCCTGTAAATGATTTAGGTGGCTGCAAGAGAGCTACAGGTGCCTCAGATTTAGACTGAAGGATGCTGCTTATTTCTGACCGCAAGCTGCCATAAATACCTACACCAATTTATCAAGAAAACTGGAGAGAAGCATGGAATATATAACTCCATGGGAAACCTTCCCATGCCAGGCTGCTGCACGGCCACGAAAGTTCATGTTTTTAGACCCAAATGGATGACTGACCTCATGCTGACAGAACGGGCTGTCAACACTCATCCCGTGAAGAAGAGTCTCCCCTTTGCGCTTTGTCTCTTCATGGTGATAACGTGAATGGAGATTCACAGATTACGCCCTGCCTCTTTCACATGATGGGGGTCCTGCTTACCGATCACTTCCCTCTTTCAACATCCTCATGGGGGCAATGAATCTTATTCCTAGCCCAAAGAGCACTTGTCAAGAGCTGGTTTGACAGGGAGGTATGTTCTCCTTGGCCATGTTTTCTTGAATTGAATTGTTAATAGCTGAGATGGTTCACCAGAGCCGTGCTAGTACCCGGTGTTCAGTACCTTGCAAAAGAGCAATGCAGGCATAGATAGCACCGTTGCCATTTCACAAGTAGAAAAAAAAAAAGGAAATAGCGGAAGTTAGGGCCAAATTGAGGTAAAATTCATCTTTGTGTCACGTCCCGTATGCTACTGCAGTCTTACTGAGGCTATGAGACTGACTTTCCAGAGGCACATAGGTACCTCTAAGCACTAGGAAATGTCCAGCAGGATGTCAGAAAGGAATTGTATAGATCAGGTAAACAAATTTCAGTGTTTTACATTATAAATAAATTCCTTAACTTTAAAATAAACTCTTCCTATATGATTTTAAAGGACCTGAACTCAGCTACCACACATGTGGGCCCATTAGAAAATTCTGCCAAGATGCTGTTAAAACACATAATTGCCTGCCTTTGACAATCCGATCCTGGATGGCTTGTTGTAATTCCCTCATATCCATCCATGTAGTGTGATGTGGAGGGGTCAAAAGCACCAGCACCCTGTAAAAATCTCCCTGGGTGTTTGGATTGATCATTTCCTTGAGAAACACAAGCACTTGCATTTAGGTACCTGATTTAGGTTCGTGACCCTGGAAATCTCAGCCATCACCTTTCTGGAGAATTGTGAAAATAAACCAATTATTTAAAAGCAATTTTGTCCTGCAGATGTTTATAATGCAGTGCTGGTCTTCAGCATTAGCTTTTCTCTTTGAGGTGTGCAGTCAGCTGTACAGACAGGACCCATACAGGGTACAGTGAGCCCTCTTCAGTGAACTCCTAGGGCAAGAAAACTTTAGAAAAACATACAGGAAATATTTAGCTGGGGAAAGGTGGAGAGGAACAAACAGGTGCGGTGTTTTGCCTGGTCAAAAAGATGACAAAGCAACCCCGTGGCTGTGATTCAGAGGTAACATTGAAGTGCATGGTGCGGCTTTGTGTAGCCCAGCAGAGTTTGAATGGTCTCGCTGTAGTTAATGCCACAAATTCAGGGGTGATTCCAGATTATTTGAAGTCAACACAATATTTCCATTCACTCCAGCTGCATGTCTCCCTCCTGGTGCTTCTTATGTGCAGCCCACAGTGTGAGCAGGGATGCCAGGAGAGGGATCTGACATGCAGAAGCATCCTTCTGCCGAGTTTCCTTTTATCGGGGGGCTCAGAGAAATCTGGGACCACTGCAGGGAATTGATATTGTGAGAAAGGTAATGGCACTGCAGTCCACAATCATCTGAGAAGGAAGTTAAAAGTCTTTATGCATAAAACCACTTAAAAAAAGGCATGTGGCTGGTTCACTTTTTCTCCATATCTGAATTAGGAATGAGGAGACAGATGAACTCTCTCGGAGGTAGAGGAAGATGAGAGCTGGGAGTTTGGTTCCTACCCACTTCTAATTGAGATTATGTTGGTAATTATCAACTCTATCATTTGGTGTTTGAGAAGAAGAAGTGGGAAGCTGAACAGTGATAATGGGCTGCTCCTGCATGAACTATCCTGGCAAAATGCCTTTTAATTTCATGTGAGTTGTGCCTGCAAGAAGACGGAAGGATCAAGCTATCATCAAGGAAGATTAGGATTTGGAGCCAGGTTTTGGAAATTTTCTCCTATCTCAGTAATGAATCAGACACCTTAGGTGAAATTCGGATCCTACTGAATAAGCATTTTGTTTTTTTTTGTTTAGCAGGGCCAGGATTCAACTCTAACTTCAAATATATCCAAACACTGCTGTGCATGCAGCTTGCAGCTAGTTACCAATGGTACATCCTAAAATTGTATTAGTCCTGTACAACTGGATTCTGCTACTTCTGTAACTGATTTGAGTTCCAATGCTGAGTTCAAGATGATGACGCTGTCCCTCCATTACTGTGCTTGCTTTACAAAACACCGAAATTTTAAAAATGAATCTTCTTAATTTAGGTTATTCCTAGTAATTTTAGAGTGCAGGCTTGGTTTCATTTACATCAGAAATAGTATCCTTTTTCTCTGCCCTGTAAGGAAGACACTCAAGGGCTTACTGATATTTGTGTGTTTGACTTTAAGGCAGAAGTTTGTTCCTAATTAATTGAATAAGTGCTTTAATCCCTGGCCTGAGGGCTTCCCATAGAGCATTAGCTGTATTAAGAAGGAAATGGAGTGTAATCCCTTTAATATAAGCACAGAAGAACATGAGAGTTTCACATTTCTGGAAATAATTTCTCTCCTTGTTTTATCATTTGTTCTAATATTAATTTGCATAAAATACCATGGGGACAAAGGGCTTCTCCTCCTGCCTGACTCCAGTGTTGAGGTGTTAGCAGCACACGAACCTTACCAGAGCCTTAGCATCCTCGGGCTCTGGTTATGGGCTGGTGCACAACAGGGTGCAAAGAGAAATAACTCTCGAAATTCAAGTCATTCCAACAGTGCATGTGAACTCAGGTCTGTGACTGGCTCTCCTCTGTGGAAGATCCTGGAGCTGAGGTGTCATCTTTCTGACTTACTCATCATCATGGGCATTTGCTACTACTAGCATTACTGCAGTGCCAGACAATCTCATTTCTGAACAGATACCCAGGTTCATGTGTAGCTACAGAAATCGGACTCTTGGATGAGATTCAGCTGACAAAACCCAGGCTTTCTGAGAAAGCAGTTTATTTCATCTCTGGGTATATATCTACACTGGTCACATGAATTGAGCTAAATGAGCCAGGAAGGATGAGCTCAGAGGGAGACATCCTCTTTGTGAACATCTAAAATTAGGTGAGATAAGTCTTGGATGAGGTGAATCCAAACCTGGTTAATGCTTGACATTTTTAAAAGAGCAAATACTCTTTACTGGTTTGCTGTTCCTGTCCATTCCTGGGACAGAAGACTAAATCTGAGTGTCTCCTGCTGTCTTATGTTGCAGGTAGTCAGGGGAAAGAGGCAGCAATGTCTGGATGGGACAGTTCAGGGATACTTAGCTGCCCTCCAAGATCAGTCATAGAATCATAACATTATAGAATCATAGAATCACAGAATGGGTTCAGTTGGAAGGGACCTTAAAGATCATCACATTCCAACCACCTGCCATGGGCAGAAACACTTCCCTCTAGACCAGGCTGCTCAAAGCCCCATCCAGCCTGGCCTTGAACACTTCCAGGGATGGGACAAAGCAGAGATCCCTGCCTACTTTACTTCTGCAGTGTTTCCCACCCCTCAGTGCAGTTAGGTGAGGATACTGTTTTCTTCCACTCCCCACAATGCACCCACAAAGAGGGGCCTTTCCTCCTGTTTCGTGATCTTTTGCTCCTATCTTTATCTTCAGCAGATGGAGAGCTCACAAAGGGCAGACTTTGTCCCTCTCCAGGTCTGATGTCCCCCGCATACCTACCTGCAGCTGAAAGGGCAAGCAGCAGCTCCTCAGCTATGACTGTGGGGTGGCTTCTCCTTCAAGAAGCACTCACCCCACACCTTCAAGAGGAATCCCCTTCCACCAAGGCCTCCAGGGTTCTAGAGTGTGGGTGTCTCACAAAGGCACGGAAGTTTCCCATGTCCCTGGAAACACTGTGGCCAGTGGTGGATTCTGGTGGATCCCATTGCACATGTAGTCTATCCCAGTAGGGGACACCCCCTGGCTGGCTTTGGTGGTGGGTTGCTGCCCTCTCTTCCCTGAGACAGTGTGGAGGAGAGGATCTGGCTTGCTGGTTGTTAACTGAGTGACTTTTCTGGCTGAGGTTCTTGGCTCAGCATGGGGGACACAACGAGGAAATCAGTGCACTCGAAGGTGAAGTACACATGGGACTCTCATCTTCACTGGTTTTTGAGTAACAGGTTTGCAAGATCTGCCAGGCTGGGAAGATAGTAGGAGCTGGTGACAATGAGCTTCTGACCAAAGGCTGTAACTGGTCTGGGAAGCCCCAGAGGGTGAAAAGAGTGAACTGTTAGAAAAAAGGAATGAGACTATAAAATATATCCTTGCCCATAATGGATGACATAGTTGTCAAGGCATGAGGAGTCCTGTGCTGTAGGCTAGTGCAGTTACTGGTTCTTTTTTATCACTAGACATGAGAGTGCAGACCTGTGGCTTAGCTGGCCAAGCCACCTCTGTGTGGTGGACGTGTTTGTGCAGCAGTGGATATCACAGTAACACCTTCAATTACCACACAAGGTCTCATCTCCCCCAGTCCTCTGCTGTGAATTGACAAGTTATCACATTTAATGCTTTAGCATAAAAACCAACTCCCTTGGGTCAGCCTGAAGGTGTCTCATCCAATTTCCTGGCTCCAACATTGCCCACAGTGAATGCTGAGAGAGGAGCACAGGAAACAAGACAGGCATATACTCCTTCTTCCCCAAAATCCTCTCCCTAAGTCCATCAGTTTGCACTGCAATGACTTTCTGTACTAGGACAGGTGTCACTGGCTTAATATCCCTTGGAAGAGCTTTCCTTTATAATTTCTCCAGTCACTTTGCAGAATGAGTATTGACATTAGCCAGCACTTGACTTTAAATATGTGATAAGCACATGGGAAATATTATTGAAATACGAGACAGAAGCACGTGCTGATTTAACCTGAATGACACTGGACCTCAGCAACTGATCAAAGTATTTCGACAGCTTTATATTAGTGTTCTGCCTGGGGGCATCTGAGCAGTCAGAGGGGACTTGAAAAGGGCAGAGGGAAGGTGTTTGTTGCAACGGACACCCTGAGACAAGAAGAGTCGCAGAGACCATTGCCAAAAGTTACCTTCCTGGCCACCTGCCTCAGGGCTCAACTGATCAAGGGGTTGCCTCTTTTGGACTGGCCCCAAGTGGCCCAGAGTCTGGGACAGAAGCTGTGCTTAGAAGAGCAGCTCATCCTCTCCTGAGACATGAGGGAGCATTTTGGATTTGTATCACTTTTGAAGGCTTCTCTCAGGTCCTAGCAGCTCCTTGTATTTGCCTTCTCTCATTTCAGCTGCATGTGTCACCAGGCATGTACAGGAGTTCATACAAGAGAGACTACCAGTGGTGTGAGGAATACCTGCCACCCAGAGAGGAGGACATTCAGGTAGTGTGGGCTTTTGCATGCTTGACTCTTTACCCCAAGGTGCCAGCTCCTCTATCATGGCTACAGAACAGTGAGAGATGAGATTGGTGCCAAGGGGACAGAAGATGTAAGTGCCATTTACACCAGCAGGGTTGGCTTTGGTCCCCACCACTGTGACCTGCCAACAGGTCACATCACGCCCAAATGCCCTTGGCTTATGTCCCCATCCCTTTTGCGGGAAATCCCCATCGAGCCCTCCAGTAAAGCTGTTTGGGGCGGGTGATGCTAATTACACTCATTAAGTCAGGGAACTAACGCTGCTTGCTGAACTCCCGCCTAAGCCTTGGACTCCTATTGCTCCCTGTGGGGCTGATGGAGTACATCAGGATTAGACCCATCCCAGTAGTGCCTCGAGGAGGGGGATTGCATTTGGGATGGAGATATCTCCTTGCCCTGACATGGGCCTGAGAAGACTTCTGCAGGGAAGCTGAGGTTGGGTTTTTTTTTTTTTCTAATCTCCTTGCAGTGCAAGCAACCCCCTGAGCTATTTAATCTGATTTGCCTCGCTCCGCCTGCCCTGCCTTAATTGCTTGTGGCAGCCCGATGGGGACAGCTGCGGTTTGCACTGGGCCACTGCGGAGAAGTGGCGGGGGGCATGTTCAGTTGCTAAAGTACTTTGAGCGTGTATGTTCACAAGAGAGGAAAAAAAAAAAAAGAAGATTCAGGATGGGGAGGAAAAAGGCGGGGGCAACAGAGAAATCATTGTGTGAAGGTGCCTGCTGGGGCAGAGGGGCTGTCTGTGGCCATTGCTGCCATCCTTGCCTGGATGGCAAGCCCTCTCCTCCCCTCTCCCCTCCTCCTGCCCTGGGAGGAGTGCTCCCGCTGCCAGCAGCCTTCATTAACGGTCCTGCTCTGGGCTCCCGCTGTTCTTCAGGGCTGGTGAGCTCTTCCTGGGCAGCCCCAACCTTAGGTGGCTGCTTCGCTTCCAGGAGCCAAGATCCTGGGTGAGAAGGCAGGGTTTAACCCCTGGCTGCTGGAGCACAGTTTCCAAGCTGTACATCTCAACTTCTTTTTATTTTCATATTTTTTGTTTGTTTTATTTTGGTTTTTTGGTTGGTTTTTTTTGGAAGGCTGCACATTTTCTGTGGAGGTCCTGACGTAGTCTGGGAGATAAGAAGGGAGGGAGCACCTTAGATATGTGTGCTTTCCTTGGATTGCAGCTCCCTTTGACTCTTTATTGACTCCCAAGGCCTGCAAAGGAAAGCTGACCCTCTGGGTAGTGTGATGATAAGGTACTCAGGAGGCCCAGGTTTCCCTCTTAATGCTGGTAGGATTGGTAGAGTTCTTTTACGTGGCTAAAACCACTGTGGTGTTTTTTTCTGTTTGAAATTTTGGACAGTAGCCTGTTCCTAAGGGAAAGGTGGGGAGCTTCTTGAGTTAAGGCAGAAATTTCTGGCTGGTGAGCCGTATGTACCATGGGCTCCTCGAGACTCTTATCTCTGTCGATACTTCATGAGAAGTTCTGGCCATCCTCAGTGGAAGGAGCCTCCACATACAGGTAGTTCCCATAGCTCTATGGCCTCCATCCAGCCCTACTATCAGCATGGTGAAAGAGAAGCCACCTTCGGGAGAGTCCTGGGGAGCTTGGAGGTTGAAGGACAAACAAAAACCCAAGGAGATCCAAACCAATGATGGGCAAACCCTGTGACGATGGTCTTTGCTGGCTACAGCAGCTTGGTGGAAGTCACAGGGGAAGAGTCTCTTACTGAGCCCCTAGAAAGGAGCAATGGGCTCATGATATAGCTGTAGTGTACAGCCAGCTAAAGAGGCTGGAGCCAGAAGATCCCCCAGAGCAGACATGCCAGCAGCCACATTAGCCTTTCCCGAACATGAACCCTGGAGCCATTCCCTCTCCCACCAGCAAACCACTGCTTGTGCTGGGGCTCACTCCCTTTTCCTGCTGTCCACCTGGGGCCCAGCAGGGTCCCAAACCATAAAATAGGCAGAAGGAGGAAGCCATGATGGGTGTTTTTAATGACAGATATATAGCTGCTTTGTGGCCATTGAGTCCCCAGGGGTGCTGACCCTACCGAAGCCTGGGTTTTTTAATGGGCATGTAGCATTGCTTATAGAATCACAGAATCATTTAGGTTGGGAAAGATTGAGTCCAACTGTAAGATGATTGAGTCCAACAGTAAGATCAAGTCCACCCAACCTTGTTGATGCTTTAGCAACTGTCCTTCCCTGTCACTGCATCTCCATTCACATGGTACATCTTCCTGCAGAAACTGCAGATTGCAGACGCCCAGCTAAAAGCCAAGGAATTTGCTGTACCCCAGGAGGAACAGGCGATGACCTTCAGTGACAGCGTTGTCTGGCAGCAGAGACAAGCCATCCCAGCACTGAGCACCCAAGCCAGCAGTTGTGCTGATGACACAGGAGGTATAAGCCCCGAAGGTACCACCTCCAGCCCCAAAACCTTGCAGCAGAGAAAGAACTTTACTCTAGTCGTTCCCCTTGCAGAAGGCTATCTGCCAAAGTACTACCCTGCCACTGACCAGGCGGCAATGCAGGCAGAGACACCGGAGAGGCTGCAGGCTCTCGCTGAGACGGAGAAGGAGCTGTCTTGTTGCCAGCATCTTCCAACTGCTGCTCAGACTGCTGGAACAGCAGGTAACCACCCGCGCCGGCGCCAGCAAACAGCTGACTGGCCATATCCAGCTACCCGAGGGGCTGTCTGCCTGGGCTTCTGCCAGTTCATCTCCCCCTGCCCCTGGTCCACGCTGGCTGGACATGTGTGGATGGCAGCATCCCCACAAAGCGTCAGTGCTGGGCTGAGCCCAGAGAGGATTGGCAGTGAGGGCACAGCACCCTGTTACCATGAATATTGCAGCTCCCAGGCCAGCTCAAAGTGCAGGTGTAGTGAGCTGTAGTTTTAGAAGCATCTGCAGAACTGTGTTTGATGTATGAAGAGCCCCCGGTAGCAGAGTATCGGCACTGCAGTGTCACTAGGAGATTCATCTTTGCAGCTCCTTCAGGATAGAGGGACATGCAGTTAACCCCATGTTGCAGGTGACAAATAGAAGCACAGGGGGGTAAAAGAACCCTGTGGTTGAGCACGAGCAAATTGGGTGTTTCACACCAGCAGCCCTTAGAGCCCTTCTGGTAGGGATAACTGTCTGACAGCAACTGCAGCAAAGGGACTGGTAGCTGGCCCTCAGCCACACCATTTAACTGTATACTTACATGGATTAAAATGCTGATGAAAGCCAGGAAATCAAAATTAGTGGCCACCATCACTCAGTCATGGCTGACCTTCCCAAAGTAGCGGAGATTTTCTGTTGAGCTCCTGTGTGAGGGAGAAGAGTGCAGTGTTGCTATGCAATGCTCCAGGATGAAACAGGAGGACACGAGCAGGGACGTCCTCTCTGTTGCCTGAGCTCACCTTTCCCAGCATGAGACATCTGTGTCTGGATCCTTTCATGATCAGTGGGGAGAACAGATGCAGCTATCTCCTGTAGCTTAAATGCCACCTTGAGGATGAGGCAAAGTAAGCCTCGGCAGGTTTTCTCTCTCTCCACTCACTAGGAGATTCTGGACAAGGAACTCAGATGGACATGTCTCAGTTTGGGCAAATGTCCATTTAGACTCCACTTAACATCTGAGGGCTTCAAGCGTCTTCCTACCAAGCCCACCTGAAGCTGTCTTGTGCTAATGACAAAACCACTGTGGGCTTTTCCCTTCCTGCTCTGCCACTGTGTAGCCCAGCCATACAGTATTTCCAGCAAAGTCTTTCCTTTTCATACCTGAACCTCCTGCAGAGGGTCTCAGCTCCTTTTAGCACTGCAGGGCAACATGGAGACAGCATAGCTCCTTCCACTTGCTTTGCACCACTGTAAATCCTTCCCCTACTGGCTTCATGAACCAAATCAATGCAAAATTGATGCACCTCAGCAAAGCTCTGCTGAAGTGAATGGGTCTGCTCCGATTTATGCCAGCTGAGGCTCCAACTTGACATTGTTGTTTGCTTGCTCCCACCCAAGGGTAGGATTTTGGTAGTTGATGGTTGCTTCCCAAATAATGTGCTCGTTTCTTCTCCCATCTCTCAGGGATGTTGTTGCGTGCGCAGAAGCTGACCCCAGCCTGGGCCACCTACTGGCAATTCATCCTGGAGACATCCCGGGCAAGGCAGCAAGATGCTCTGCGAAACAAGAACATGAGCCTGAGCTCGTCTGCTTTGTTGGAAGGTCAGTGGATGGGAGTTGCAGCAGCTGCCCCATGTGGGTGACTTGTGGCCTGGATTTGGGTTTTTTAATGTAACTCAGGAAGAGACTAAGGAAGGTGAAAGGAAGGTGAATGACATGGGAAAGGTCTGCACAGTCCCCATAACCATCTGCCTATCACTGGGGAGAAGCAGGGCAGAGAAAAACTATTATCTTCCAGAAGAGGTTGTAGCGTTGTAAATAACATTTCTTTCATCCCAGTTTTCCATATGGGCCACCCCATGTAGCACAGCCCTGCTCAGTGTGGCCTGCCTGGAAATAATGTTGCAGCATGGGAACTGCTGCTGCTGATGTGACCACTTGGGTTGCATTAAGCAGCCTGACAGGGTCATGCATGTGTGAAATATCTATAACCTCAGCCTCAGTGAAAACAACAAAACCACTTTGCTAATGACTCATTACAGGAACGTGTTGTTTTTAGAATAAGCAGAAAATCTGAAACGTCTACAGTTGGTGGCTCTTCTTTGCATGTCCTCCCTGCTTTACTGTGAGAGGTGGCAGCACATTTCTTCACAGGCAGATCTGCTCAGTCAAAGGGACACACACACACAATTAACATACAGATGGGGGCTCTCTGGAGAGCAGGGCAGGAGACGGCACACCTTCAAACCAGCTTCTACAGGGATTTTTGGGGAAGATAATGTAACAGATGTCATGGTCCCCACTTGAGGGTTAAGTGGACTCTGGTTCTCTTCACTGGTTTAGTCCCTGATTAAATAAAGCAGAGACGTGTTGCTCTGGCACGATGAAAGAGAAAATCTAGACAGTAGGGGAAAATAGATACCAGCTGACAAGTTGATGTCCAGATGGAAGAGCACAAGATATCATTTCCAGATCTTCCTTGCGTGACTTCCATCATACTTAAAAGGCTATAGAAAATAAAGGCTGAATAATCTCATCTAAAAGACCTCACATGCACCAGGGAAGCACTTCACCACTTCTTGATTTTTATTTTGGCTAACCCTTCGATCATGGTAGCTCTAATAGGAGCACTGAAATTGTGAAGAGCTGATGGAAATCAGGAGAAGGGGGAGCACTCAGACTGTGGGTTACAGGAGACAGAGACCCAAAATAATCTTTCAACTCTTTGGATTCTCTTTCACTAGAGTACTTTGACCCTGACTGGAGAAGTACCTATGACACAGATTTCCAGTGCTGGCCAGGAGCCCATGGTGGATACTGTAAAGCAAATAAGAACATTTCTCACATATTCCCTGAAGATGAGAACTTAAACCAGTAAGGGAGAGGTGGGCTGGGGGGTGAGGGTGGCTGGTGGGAGTGGGGACATTGTAAGAGTAGAGCAGGCATGTTTTGGAGAGTTGTTTGGAATGGGAAGGTGTTTCTCAAGTGTATTTCTCTGTGTCCTTATTATGCAATGAGCTCAAATGAATTCACTTGGGGCCAAATCCTTTCTCAAAGCCTGCTCATCCTTTTCTTGAAAAGTTTTGCAGTGGGGTTGATAAGAGGGGGGAAACTTCTCCTGGGACAGATTTGTCCCCATGGAAAGAAGATGCTGCGGTCCCTGTGGGGCTATGGACAGGAGGCATATTTCCAATATTTCCATGCACAGGCTTCCTCTGGGAAAGGGCTCTCTCAAATCAGACAGGGCAGGAGCTGTTTGCAATGTGACTCATCTGCACACTATGAATGAACAGGCATAAACTGCTCCTGAGCTCTCATTTCTCACCGGAAAGGCAATTCCTCCCTGCTGCCTCATCCCCCCCACCTCCCACTAACACACACATGTATTTCAGCTCTGCGTTGAAGTCTCAATTTTGATCTACAATCCTGAAGTTATGTGTAGGCTGGAGACCGAGCCTGTGTAATGGTTGATCTGGGTGGGAGACTGGTCCCAATGACAGCCATGTGTGTCGCAGCATCTGTGCTGCTCCTGATGGAGGCAGGCTGTTCCCTCTCTCCCCCATGCCAAAGGCATGTGCTTTTGTTAGCTCTATGCTATTTCTTGGCTGGGTGATCAACTGTGGAAGGGGAGACAGGTCCCCTGTGCACAAAGCAGAGGATGGAGGTTCTCTTCTTATCCCCTTCTCCATGTTCTTTGCAGGAACTGGGCATCTGAGTACAAGGACAACTATAGTGTTTCCTCACAGGGGCTGAATCAGTCATCTCAAATGCCTGCTGTGGGGCTGTGCCCTGGACTGTCCTTTGGGAAAGGGACTGAGATGGACACAGCCCAGTGAGTAGCACTACAGGTGGCTGTGGTAAGTACCACGATTAATCATTTCTGCACTGAGAGCTGGGAGTAATGGTGGGATTTCAGGGAATGAAAATTCAGGGATTGATTTTAGTGGGAAAAAGAATAAACAGTTGTGAGATTTGGTACAAAGTATCTTCAGGCCTGAGACAAAATGGTAAGAGCTTTACTGATGGAGTATTCTGAATAACAGCATTTTTCCCTACTCATTGCAGGGGTGTTAGACTAGTTAACTATCAAAGGTGTCTTCCAACCCAAACTGTTCTATGATTCTACTGTTTTGTGGGCTCCTAGAATAGGATTTTCCAACTAGATCCTATTTGGAATTTATTTTTTTTTAACCACGAGGGTAATTAAAGACTGTCTGGAGACCAGAGAGGTAGGGAAATCACAGGAAGATGTTCACGAGCTGATGAGACAAGGTCTGAGCAGTCTCATCTAAGCTGCCAGCTGCATGCTGGTCCAGGACACCTCCATTATTCCATGTTTTTCCGATGTATTTTAGGCTGTGTTACCTCTGTTGTTCTGTGATTACAGCTCCTTGGCCCTCCAAGCTGTCCATGTCATATTGTCCATCACAATATGTGTTCCATCACCCTGGAAGCCTGGAAACATTCTCTCTTCCAAACCCACCACCATATTTATCAAATACCTGTGAAATGGTTGGCATAAGCCTTTTTAAACACTAACATTAAAATCTCTCAAGAACCTGAGCTCTTGTCATTGTCAGAAAAAGGGGATTTGGGGGGGGACAGTGCAGGCTAGAGAGCTAAAATCACTCAGGTAGTTTCAGTTTGTGTACTTTAAAGAAAACTGGCCAATGAACTTTGTCTCACAACAGGAAGTACTATGTATTAAACAACATTGCTTGTGTTAATTTACCCTCTTCAAAAACTTGTGCACTCACAGGAAGGGAAATACCCATGTTGTCCGGGGGAAGGTGAGTACCATCCTCTCCTTTGTATTTAACACCTTTTTCCAGGGTTTGGCCATCAATTTCAACTAATGCTGAGTAAGCCACAATTCAGTGTGCCGTGTATGGTAGATTTCTAGGATTTCTGGCAGGAGCAAGGCTTCTCCCAGCCTGAAGATGGCAATGCAGAGCCACCGATCTGTGAAGGACTGATGCCCCTACCACAGTCTTCCTGCTGAGCCCGGCTTGTGGCTTTAGTGTTCAGACTCTGGGTCTTCTGAATTGATTTCAAAATTACCCTGGAGTAGAGGGTGTGGAGACCTCCCTCCCTAGCGTCTAAAAGGTATTGCTTTTAATGAGACATCTTTATGGTATTTAGCAATAGACAAGAGATTCTTAATTGATACTGCCAAAATATCAAAAGATAGTAATAATGACAACAAACAGGTTCTTTTACAGCAATGTCAAGCATACCTAGGCCTGATGTTGACAGAGACTATACATATATATATATATATATATGCACAGCAGCACTCAAGGAGTTTATCATCAGGGAATCACCTCTCTTGCTTCCTTAAACTCTGCAGGTGTTCCAACACATCATCACTTACCCATGGCAAATTTTACCATTAATGTGCTGCAGGACCTCAGGAAAACCATGTGCATGGCTGTGTTTCCCTGCGGGAAGAGAAGCATTGGGGGATTTGGCAAAATGACATCTGGCAAGGCCAAACTCTAGGCAGATGATACAGTGAGGTACAAGGGTCCAGTGCTTCTGCAAAACTGCCCTCTCTCTGCTCTGGCATGGGACATTACTGATTGTAGCCCATGTGGTGCTTGGATGGCGTAGGTTGTTTCAACTGTAGCTAAGTATAGTGGACTAGGGACTGCAGAATTTGGAGGGCAGAAGAAATGAAACTGCATTTAACTTAAAAGGAGGGGAAAAGTAATACATCAGTCTGCTGAGGAGACCCAGATATTTGTTTTCCTTGGGAAAGGACACCATGAGAATAGATGTTCTTAAGGGGACATCTACTTTTGCACCACTTAAAATCATTCCCATTGCTTCACTGGTAGGTTTTTCTTATGAAAAAAAGTCATTATCCTGCCTCCTGTGTTGGAGGCAGGCTGCTCAACCTGACTTCAACATTGCTCTGCTGCAGTAGTTAATTACGCTGACAGGGCTTATGTCCAGACAAAGGCTTAGAGCACATATACAAGGTAATTTCAAGTCATCTTCACTAGGGAAGTGTTGCTAAATACTAATCAAAATGGGTAACCACCCTGGGAACAAATGGCTATATCAAAATATATGGTTGTGATACACCCCATGAGGTGCACTAATGAAGATATTCAGTCAAGCGAACGCATGCTAGATTTGCTATTATTGTCCTTAACTCTGTGCTGGGAAGAAGGAAGGAAGCTGCTGATACTGAAGATAAATGTCCTTCCTGGATATTCTGGCGGTAGGCTTATTTAGGTGCTTTCAAACTTTGGATACCAGGCTTAGACACGGGGCTTTCGAAACTTGCGCTCTCACGTTTCGGTCCCCACACCCAGGATCCAGCCTACTGCATCCTCATCTCCTGCCATTTCTCTTCCCAGAATTATGTTTATTTTCTTTCATACCTTTGTTTTCCCAGCCCTTATTGCCCCTTCCCAGTATTGGTCTGTCTGATGTTGGCAGTGATTTCTGTGTGATTTTTTTTCCCCTCTTGCTCCCTGCCATGGAAACAGAAATGGTTTCATGCCAGTTCAAGCACACAGAAGGGTGGGCAGTGGTCAGCCAAAGTGCAAAACGTGGCTCCAGCAAGCTCTCACATTGTCCCAGGGAGTCACGACTGTGTTGTGATGGAGGACATCCAAATATATCCAGATGCCAGAAGGGAGCAGCCACAAAGACAGCTTCCCTGTCTCTCCAGTGCCCCCAGTGATGCTCTTATTACTTGGTAGATGGAGCCTCTTTATGGGAGTGACACAAGAGTAAAATCAAAGAACACTGAGGTCAAAAAGATTTGAGAAGCTTTAGCTAATACTGCCATTACCTCAACACTATCCATTTTAATTCCTTTTTCTGCAGAGCCTGGGCTCATGGCAGCAGCTATGAGCTCAACTGGATTCAGAAACAGATGCAGCTTTTGTATGGAGAACATCAAGTTTGACACTAGCCACAAAGTCCAAGGGGAAAAAAAAAAATCAGTGGTGAAAAACAAGCTGGACCTGAGTCATACTGTGGCTGGTGGAGATTAGGAGGTGTTTTCCACAACCATGTTGCCTTGTTATTGCTGTAGTTGGCCTGAGGCATATTTTTCCAAAGCATTTGGAGCTGCCCTGTGTCTGAAACAGAGGAACATCCCTGGATGGAGGCTTCTTTGATCCACTAGTTGTCTGGTGGGAAATGCACTGGAGCCTTGAGAGGGGCAATCCACTTTAAATCCAAGTGGTAGCATCTACAGAGCACTTGGAAATGTGTTTCTTCTCAGGAAACTGAGTTGGAGCCATCACAAGATGCAAAACAAAGTGAATGCAAATTTTGCTGGTTTTCTCCCCAACACATGACTTCAGGGTAAAATAGATTTCTGGTACGCCTGAAGTGATGCTTTTTGTGTGTGTGCCTTACTGCCATCTCCTGGGTGGAAAGGGGAATTCTCATTTTGGACGTGCAATGTGTGGTCCAAGCACCCCTGGCTGTGCAGATTCAGTCATTTTGCAGCTGTGTGTGCAAGTGCAGAATCAGGATCCCACACTCTGTCTCATCCCACCATATTGCTAAATAATTGTCTTGCTTGTGATACATTCCTAAGGGTTATCTGTTCAGGAAAAAGGATGCTCTGGATTCATTCCTCGTCATCATCATGAATTTTTAAGTAGCATTTTCCATCTTTAACTTTGTCTTTTATGTTTCTCAGCATGTAAGAACAGACTGAACACTGAACTAACTTGGTGCATCCTTTTTGGGAGAATTAATTCAAAATATTCAGTGGTTAGTCCAACAATGACTACTTCTCTACTTTGAGGCTTTCTGTATCTCACCACAAATTATCTCACTGGACATTAGAGATGTAAAATCTCCTTGTTGAGGAGCTCAATGAACTACATGGTGCTGAAAGACAGCCTAAAATATGTTTGTGGCCGACCCGGTCCTCTCCTACAGAACATCTGCTTCACCCTGGAGTGACTGAACCCTCAAAGGTGTTTGATGCCATCTGCAGTTTGCATGGGAACGGGCAGAAATCCCACTGCAACAGCTTCCTTGGAAGAGCATGGTTAGGAAGAACAAGTAGTTTGTGACAGGGTATAAAATTGCAGAGATATTTGTACAAACATAATTAGAAGCTGAATTTAGCCCAGCAGAGTCAAAACACTGGTATTTGGGAACTCATTGGTATAATGTGAAATATGTAAAAGAAAAGCACCTGCAGCAAAGCAACACTGCTGTGACACTTACACTATTTGCTTTGCAAACACCACTGCTCACTGAAAGCCACTGTTTTCTAGAAGGCTGCAAGGACATTCAAAGGCAGCTTAAGTTCTATTAGCATTTGGGACCTGTCTGTGGACACTACCTCCATAGAAAGTCATTAGCACTTAAGTAGTCTTCCTTTATTTGAGTTTGCTTAAATGAAGAGAGGTTCTTTGGTTTGATTAAAAGCTACATGAATCATCGAGAAGAAAAAGAAAGAGAATGTATTACTGAGATGTAATGACTCCATTTACGGTGTACAGGTCTCTCTAATGCTGCCACAAAATAAAAATGAATTTACAGTTATAAATGACTACGTGATGATGGCAAGTCCTTACCCTGAAACTACGTGGCCTATGCTCAGCTCAGAGGCAAGTACCAAATGCTTCACCTCAGTTCTCCCTCTTTTGGAAGAAAACATGCATTCCTGCTGTTGGGCTTGGCACTGGCACCTCTGCCTGCTTTGTGGTCAGCTTGGATGTTGCTTTCTGGATTTGCCTCCTTCAGATATATGCCATGCTGGGAAAGCTATTGGAATTTTCCACTGTTTGTTTCTGTTTGTTTGTTTTATTTGTTTGTGGTTTTGGGGTTTTGTTTTTTTGGGGGTTTTTTTGGTTTTTTTTTGAAATGTAATACATTTTAATTTTGTCCATATTTTTCAGCTCTCCTTTTGTGAGATCAAAGTAAAATGTTTCAACCAATGGCAGGACTAACCACAATCTTTTACTTTCCTCTTTTGCTGCTCAGTCACTGGACCTTGAGAAAATTGTCTTTTGGGTGGTCTGAGCCCTCCCTTTACCTTGCAGGTCATGCCTAATGCAGAAGACATATCTCAGGTACACTGGGAATGTGTGGCCTTTGTAAGACCTAAGCATTGTACACTACCAGTGAAAGGTGGTATCATTCAGCCAGGCCTGTCCTCCTAAGGAGGAGCCAATCATTGAACTAAACCTATATGAAACATTTCCTGTTTTGTTTTTAACATTGTCAAATTGAAATGTGCTTTAATATTTGCAAATTCCTATCTCATCCTTCCAACTGACACACAGCTGTATGTGTTACTCAACAGTAAAATTAGGTGCTAAAGCAATAAGAAGAAGAAATAGATTTTATTTCTCTATAGGCCACATATCTGAGGAAAATATTCCCACAGATGATACATGGCTCCTGGCTGAGTTGCTGATAATGAGCCAATTAATTAAATAGGTCAGCAGGGCAAGCAGTCACATCAGAAAGGCTCTGCTCTAATCAACACGTGAGGGTCTTCCAGCCTGACTATGCCAACTACTTATGCTTTCAGTCACAGTTCACAGTATGAGATTTCACTGTATATACCCAAGGAATGTGCATATAAAAGACATAAATACAAAAAAAAAACAGAAACCAAGCACTTAGGTATTTTATTTCAATCAAAATGTCTTGTGTTTTGTATAAGAGAACAGATACAGGCTGAGATTTCCTACCATATAATACCATACTACCTACACCCTCTTCAATTCATCTGTGACACCTTCTAGCAAAAAACTAATTTACCCTGGAGGGCCATTGCGTCGCATGTGACAGAGAGTGTCCCAAAATCAGATTGCATGTCTCACTACAGCATGATTTGCAAGAGGCTCGGACTTTATATCACTTTAAAAAAAAATAATGAGAGGACATCCCCGACTATGGCTCTTTGCTTACAGTCCCACGGCTGAAAGCGCTTGCTTCCCCCATCACCCTTCCTTGCCCTGGTGACTGCAGCAGTTGCAGCTCCCTGCAATAAAACCAGTAAAACCAATATTGCTGCTACTAATACCAGCCTGCAGGTTTTATGCTAACAGTGCCTTACACCAGCTTTGCAAGATACCACTGCTTGTTTACATGATCATGCTGCACAGACTGGTGCTGAGTACTAGGTGCAGTGGGGCATAAAAGACAGGTTAATAGCGGAGCCCTTAAAAATAGCAGGCATTGGCTCAAACCAGAGCCCTCAAACCTACAAACAACCCTCTGAGGCTGTTGGAGAAGTATAGCTTCTGGAAGAAACTGCTTCAAGTCTAACAAAGAAATGAAGAATTGGTGAAACAGGGGAAAAATAGTTGAGCAGCAGCTGATGTGCCCAGGGAATAAGATGCCATCTGAGTCCATGCAGCACACAGGGGCTGGGGCAAAGGTTGATGGCTGAGGGCTGCATAGAGACATGGACATCTTATACAAGGGCAAGACCTTGGGTTTGGAGGATGATGAGAGTCTCATTATCAGGGGTGACGGTCCTTGCAGGGTCACCGGAGCAATGAACATGCTGCCTGCCCCAGGGACCCTGATGTTTCAAGGACCTTTTGATGTGAGGGAGGATGATGGAGGACTTGATATGGTAGTATGTATGCCTGAGTCAGATGCTGGTGATGAAACTCTTATTTACATCAGCATATTTATGCCTGTACAGTGCTGCCTTGAAACCCAGCCAATACACATACAAGGAATAATAGATACTCAGCAGTCGTGTTGCTTGCATCAGTCTCCTGTTTGCTAATACAAAATAAATGGGTTTTATTCCAAATGGAGCTGTGCAGCCAACCTGAGAAATGCCAGCTCTGATGCTTTGGCTTTGCATACAATTCTTTCTCAACCCAATATTGGGTTTGTAGGAAAAACATCAAAAGCAGCATTTCCTCAATCCTTGGAAGTTATCTAACTCCAGTCCTCTCTGGAGGTCACGCTGAAAGAGGTGAGACATGAGGGAGGACAAGACTATAGGAAGACCATATGGAGTTCCTCTGTTGACTAAGGATGGTCTGGAGAGTTGAGAAGAGGGTGGTGGTATAGATCTTTGGAATGGAGAACAACTTGGAGATTTCCTGGCAACCAGGAATGCCTATGAGGAACAGGCGTCAAGTGATTCTGAGGATGGGGTGTTTTGTGGTTTGGGAAGCAAATTCCTATAGATTAAAAGAAGCTTGAGAATAGTCTTTGAACTGGAATCAGGCCTTCTCTGTTCACTGACACCTTTCTAGCTTTTAAGGAATAGGTCATGAAAGCAAAAGAATTTGGGAAAAGACAATACTCGGTCTTCAGGAAAATTATAATGGTGTTTTTCCATTTGTTTTTGACCTAATCCAATCACCCACCTTTCAAGGGCAGAGACAGCTGTCCCTACAATCAGTATTACCCTAACTATGCCAGCATGTGGTGCCATACCTTTTTAAATGGCTTTGTGGCCAAAACAGTTCTTCATTCTGAATGAATTGAAGGACACCCTCTCTTCCCCTCTCCCCCCACCCCCAATATCACTTCTGTGAAGGAGGGGGAAAGTGCCTGAGTGTGAGCTCCAGACTGCCAGGACTGCTGCTGCTGGAAGGAAGAACTGCATGTATTGGGGATGCTCCTGGGAATGGGGCTTGCATGACAGGATAGAAATCTCAGAGGCTGGAGATGAAATTCCCGCTGAGTCACCTCAGTTCTGCAATGCAGGTGCCTTCCCATCACTGTATTCCTGACTGTTTTGACCACTCTTCTGGGGATGACCAATGTCTGAGTCATCATCTCATAAAGCTACTCCTGAATTCACGTTTTCCACGGTTACTGCACATCCCGTAATAGATGTTTTCCTATTTAACAATTGTCTATTTTTTCCCCTTGGAGATGGCAGGAACCCACCCCTCTGTCCCTTGATCACTCAAAACCTTGACCAGTATGAGTAATTAATACTCTTATCTGGGGGATGGCAGTGAAAACAGAGGGGTTTTTTATTGTTTCCACATTTAAACAAACCATGGAAAATGACTTTAAAAGGAATCCTGAAGGCACATCTATGCTCCTTTAAAAGAGGAGCACCTAAATGAGAGGGCCAGGGAAATCAACTGAATCGCTGTGGTCCACGTAACTGAATTGGTAGCTTACTCCATGGCTTTCCAAGACAAACCTGCTACAGAGGATTAGCCTTAATTAGTGTGGATGAAAGCCAGTTCTGGCTGCTCAGCCTTGTGGCCAGGGTTTGGTCTTGACCATTTTTTATTTAGCACTGTGTATATACCTTTGTGTGTATGTATGTCTCTGTGTGTGTGAACCCAATTATGGGCACAATACTCTATTTACAGGAAAAATAGCATGTGCACCCCACACTCCAGATGTCCAGCATCCAAACTGTCCAAGTTACAGCTCCTCCTAATCAGTTTCTTGTGCATTGTGCCTTACCTCCTGCACCCAGTTACCATCTGCCATTTAGCTATCATGAACTGTTCATTAATACAAGTCTCTTATCTCCTCCTAAGCACCCAGGCAAGCTCCAGTAATTATCAGTGTTGGGAGTTCAATTCAAGCTTTTAATGCCATACTTGGCTATTTTCTGGCTGCACATCCTTCTCCATAACAGTCCTACTTACTGTGGCCCAACCTTTGTTCATCTTGTGATATTCTATAGACATTTATTAAGAGATATGCAACAATGATAAACATCTGTGTCTTCTGGCTTGCATCTAGTACCATCATAATTTAGTTTTTCTGGCAGCAAAGATTACAGAGATCTGACAACGGATGGTTACATATCTGACGCAGCATAGGAAGGAAGCGCATTAACTGCCAGATCACAAATAGTGGTGACATCCATTAATGCCAGAAACGTCGTGGTGATCCCTGCACGCCCTTCACCTCCAGGTTAGCACTAATTGCATTGCTGGGCTTGGCCACACAATGCAACAAGCAGTGACACTAAAATCACTTTTCCTGTGAAGAAAGCTCAGAGATACTAACCAGCTGAATATAAATCTCCACTGGCAACTCATAAAATCTGCATTTTCTCCCCCATTCTGTGGTCAGAAATACAGCATGCATATGCTGCTAAAGCCTATTACGGGTCAGCAGGCATCTCACAATTATTAAGTAGGTAGGCAATCTTCAGTCAATCTATTTACTTCAGTCAATCTATTTACTATGCCAAGGGGAAGATGAAGCCTCAGCTTTTCATATTGCAAATAAAATATTAAAATTCCAGGGTTTTGGTTTGTTTCACGAGGATGCCATGTGGCAATGGATAACAAGAGAATTCCTTTGGTCTAACACTGAGCAGTGAACTCCAGATCAGCTCAGATAATATTATCCTCAACCTTTTTCTGACCTTCAGATTCTTTTTTTTTATTGCAGAAAAAACTTGCTCCTAAGTGTGACCCACACTAACACAGGTGTGTTTCACTGCTGTGGAGCTTTGAATTCAAATGATCGTACTATAGCAGTGATACAATTTGGCCAGGCAGCAGCATATCACCGTATGGAGTCTCATGGGACACAGGTTGAAAACCAGTATGACTGTAGATTTCACGGAGGCCTTTGGCTTATGTCAGGTATCCCAATAACGTTTTCAGGACAGGCAAGAGAACTGTAAGTATTTTTAAATCCTTCATGCATCCCTGTTCAGGTTCATGGCTTGTTTTCCTCCAGGTATTTTGAAGCAGCAGTGAGCTCCTTGGCCAAGGCTGACAATAGGGTGTGCTATATACGGCACTGTAATGTATGCCATGGGCAGACTATACATGCCATGGAGGGAGAGGGTACTCCTCTGTGGGGGACTAAGAAAGTTGTAGGTCAGTTCTGCTGTGGAGGTACGTGTTGTTTTTGTGCACAGATCTCTGAGTGCCTACAGGAGCCCTGCAGACTCTGGCAGATTCCTCCCACATATTTGTTCATCCCCAGCTGACATCCCAGCTGACCACACTTGGCAGGCACTGTCTGATGCATTTGCTAAAGGATTCCTGCAGGCAAAGAGGAAAACAAAACTTTTCTCTTTTTATTTATTTGTTTTTAAAGTTGAGAATGTATTTTCTAAAAGTGGGTCGCTTCTCAAAGTGTCCCCATGACTTAGAGCTCAATGGCTATGCCATAAAGGGATTTAGGTACACAAGTCCAAATTCCAGCTCTGAAAGCTGCATCTAGCCAGTACTGGAAGTCCATGTGTCCCTATGGGTTTTTAGGAAGGGTCTTTAGGGTGTTATCTTTCTGACAAAGAAAGAGGGTCCTGGTTTCTCCTCAAGGATGGTCTAAGTCCATCTATAATTCACATTTAAGATATTATCCAAATTTTCTTATTTGGGACTAATGCTCAAAACAAACATTTTGAAACAGGACCTCGTCTCAAACATCCACTGAGAAGACAGAGGCTCAGAGCCAGGCTGGGATGGGGGATGCTGTCTGGACCCCTCTGCCTTGGTGCACTGCCTCTCCACACCGCGTTCCCACCTCTCTGCAGAGCTGGCAGGGACCTTGCAAGGTCCAGGCCCTTGCAAAGCATTTTGCCAAGTATTGCAACAAAGATGCTTTTTGGTGAGGGTGACTAGAAATGCTCAGAGCACTCGTCTCACAGTGTTATTATTCTCTTTTAGGCACTCTTCTACCTGAGCTTGGTGCTTGTAACTCCACCATAATGCAAGGGGAGAACTGGGCATGTTGGAAATGTGATCCAGAAAGAGTGGGAAGGGGAAGCTCCTGAACACACCTGTGGGGAAATGCTGAGCCCAATCCTTCTCAGGGGCATCAGGCAACTTCTCCCACTTTGGATAGGCAAGAGGAAATTTCTCCTGCTGTTCATGGCTTTTTCAATGTAGTTCAGCCAGGGCTGCCTCCTTATGCTGGGATCTGGTGGGGAGAGCCCCGACTTGGGGGAGATGACACTCATATAGCTGTGAAAGAGCTTCTGAAAAGGTTGCTCTGTTCACTTATTCACCAAAAACTAGCTTCTACCTAGTATTGGATAAAAAAAAAGAAAACTTTTACTTCTCAGTTTAGAAACAAAAATTCTTTGGGTTTCCCATTTCCCAGTTTTTTTGCCAACTTGAGGAAAGTACCAATGATACCCATTTAAAGGGATAAAGAATGACGAATAACAGGAAACTAAAACTTTAAAAAGCAAACAGGATTTTTTTAATTAAACACAGAACTGGAAGGGTAAATTTAAAATCCAAGCAGGAAGTCAAGACAGGCTATTTTTCATGTGTCAGAGTTTGAAATGAAAAATATGGATTGGCTCCAGCCACGTTTTTTTATACCACATTTATCTTTGACAGGGATGAGGGTGAACCACAGGAGAAGGATGCCACTTCAGAAAGAACAGCCAAGTGTGACATTGTCGCCAGTAACCTATAAATTATACACGGAGAACTGCTGCTTGTTTAATCTTATACTCAAAGTCAATCAATAAGTTTTCTAGTTAGCACTGATGGAAGTTCACAGGCACTCCTGGGTACCTTGGCAGCATGTTTTGGGTGAGCATTGCCTCTGCTGCTAATTCTCTGCCTCTGATGACCCACTTCTGCCTCTGCACTGAATTTTCACCTCACTGTGGTAATGTATTTTCATCATTTTATATGAAATAAAACTGTGCAAGTTAGTGAAGGGGTCTTGCTAGGTACCTCCACCTAAGAAGTTTAGAAAATCTTCAAAGGTTCATATTTTTTAATTTGAAAATATGAGCACTGGATTTTCCCCGTATTGATTTCATATAGATTTGGTTTTACAGAAAAGCAATCTCACCTGAGATCAACTTATCCTTATAAAATATTCCTATACGTCTTCACTTTAGAGCTGGTTGTTTTTCACTGCACATGACTTATTTTTCAACCAAAACTAAAAAGGTTTTTGCCTGTTATGTTGTTTATGTTAATTAAGTTTATGGGAAGTTTATGAAGAGTCAGAAATAAGTTTCCCTTTCACCAAGCATGAAAGACGAGGTTTCAGACCCATCCTTCTAATAGAAATATTTTCTGTAGCCTGCTGTCCCATTGGTTGGTGACTTTTGGAAAGCACAAAGCTATAAGTGAACTGAAGTCTTTTTTTAAATCAACACTATCAGCCACCTCTTTTGAACACCAAATACCTAAATACCCTCTCAAGACATCGCACAGAGGAGACTATAACACTTTCTTTTATCACATCTTTCTTTTTTGGATCTCTTCACTTATTTTCTGCCAGGCTCATTCTAGTTTTTAAGACCAATCTGTTTAAAACATGTATTATCATTCAAGTGGCGGGGGATGCTGACGCAGATCAATTACTAGACACGCTCTTGCTTTAACAGCCTAGCTGCAGAATTGCATATATTGGTTTTGGAATCCACAGAGGCACAGTGCCCACAGATTAAATGCTGCTTATTTTTTTAAATGACAGCCTTTCTATCAGAGGAACCTGGGGAATATGGTCAATACATAAATCAACACATTGGGAAAAAGAAATAGAGTTGCAGGGTTCTGCTCTGAGATCTTCAATTTTGTGAGTCATGCAATTCACAAGCGAAGGTTAAAAATATTCTTGGGCTTTAACTTGTTGTAATGCAGGGGTTGCCAAACTTTACTGATTGCTGTGTCTTTTAAAAAAGAAAAAGGAGAAATTCTGGATGCAAGATTCTCCTCCTAATGCACGTTAAATTAAAACCTTAATTGGCTTGGGCTAAGTATTTCTGAACCCTGGTAAAGTAAATGAACACTTAAAGGTCCCTTGAGGCCATTATAACAAGCACTAGACAGAAAAACAAAACTTCATTTTACTAAAACTGAAGGCTTTAACACAACACGATGTAACACCCACCAAGACCTGTCAAACAGCTAAAAGTGCAGCTGGCAGGACAGCCAGGTCTGAGCTGGACAGTGTGGGGGGACCCTGGCCTATTGCAAGGTTTGGGGTTTTTTGCTAGAAACTGCTTTGTTTTCTGTTCACAAACAATTTTTTCTATATTCTTTATATTATATTTTTCTGGGGGCAGGGTGTCTATATTTCTATAATATTTTTTCTTCTTTTTAATGGAGTAGTCACTTCACTGGAAAGTGCTTAAATTGGTCTAATTAGAGCAGCCTTTGAGGACATCTTGTGTTTTCATTAAAAAAGAAAAAGCATACCGTACTCTCTGTTAATGCTCTGTGCAACGTGAACTATAAAAAGAAAAAAAAATGCAATTATCAGAAAAAACATCTTCAAATCCTTCTTAATAATCTGAAATATTCTACAAAAAAAATTTTGACAGCCTAAGATCTAATGACCCATCAAAGGGACCTGTTCTCTGGGATGAAGCTTTGGGAAATGCAGTATTCTATGTTCAGGGATTTGACTTGTAGATAAATCTCTGCTGTGTTTTCCACAGAAACCTCAGACATTTGAAGACCACCCAGCCGAGGCCAAACCTTAGGGATGGCCACTTTTGGGAAGGTGCCTCAAAGAGGAAGGGCAGATACTCTGCCCAATAGTCACTTAGAGCTAAAAAGCTGGAGCTCTGCCTCATGTAGAGTCTGATTCTAGCACATCAAAACACAAGTCACCTGCCTAGTTTTCCTCTGTAGACCCATCCCCAAGACACAGGGAGGTATTTATCACTCAGCATTAATGCAGCAGTGAATTTAATATTATTTAAATTCAGTCTCTTGCATGAGAAGTGTTCAGAACCTCTTTGTGTTGCTCTGGTGACCTGTTGATCACTTAGAGCATTGGAGCTGAAGCTGGCAGCATCCTACCACAAGTAATATGGCTTGTCAGTTCTTCCCTATCTGCAGTGATGGCTTCAGATCACTTTATTTTCCTCATTTTATTGCTGGTATAATGTGTGATTCAGCCTTCAGAGCCAAAGGACTCTACTTCAGCCACAGTTTTAATGGATGACCACTAATTATTCAAGAATAATAAGTTTCTGAAAATACAGCCAAGTACAGCTTGTTCATGTCAGATTGCCTGAAGGCAATGCTCTGCCAGCAGTACTGGGCAAACTGCTCTCCTGCTGGATGGCAGGACAGGAAGGTTTCCTCAGCCCTTGCACTGGGTACATCCCCTGCACCTGCCCAGTCAGCCAGCCCTGCTGGCTGAAGAGAGGCACCAGGAAAGTTTCTCCTGATCCACAGACATTTACCCATGTACTTGGGATCCTGTGTTAGCCACAGATCTCAAAGGGTTGTTTTGAAGAGCAGCTGGAAAAATAAAAAGAAATAAATTCCCACTCTGCCACATCCCACCAATAACAGAGGTACCACAGATCTCCTCTGACCTGAATCCATGTCTCTGTACTACCTTATGTCCCTTCCTATGTACACATATATCCCAGCTGAGCAGACCAGGAAAATAAGAGGACAGCATGAATTGTTGGTGTTGTCAACCTTTATTTCTCCATAGTAATTGTTTTTCTACTGATTTTGAGACAAGAGTAAGCAAATTCCCCATCATGGCAGCTGGATACATGTTCCTCAGGTCCATATGTTGTCTAGATAAAGGAGAGAAAAGTCTTGCTTAACTCACTTTCAAACAGGACAGAGCAAAGAAACTCTTCCTAAACTTGCTTGGGCTGCATCCTGCTTCTGGGTTTGCCTCGGTGAAGGCAAATGTGGCTGCCTGGTCCTCTGTTAGAGGATGGAGATGTACAATGCAAATGTACAAGAACAAAACCTACACTATAGGGACTGAACTGGGCAGCTCACATCTTCAGAAGTTCCAGGAACTCAGGCAAAGAGCACCACCTTTTCATCTAAGGAGACTTTTCCATGAGCTTGAGAAAGCTGAAATAGATCAGCTCCCTTCCCAGATCCTCTTCTGAAATAAGTTCTGCTTATACTGGTCTTGCTGAAATTCAAGCATGCTAGTGTTCATCCCAGTTTGAGGAGGGAAGAGCCCTCAGTGCACAGCTGTGATTTCTTTGGGTGCCTGGAAATTCATAAATAAAGCAACTCTGTGCTTTAAACCTTTCAAAATCACACAGCGCATGGCTAGGGTGAACAGAGAGGAGAAACCAACTGACTTTTGGGTAATAATGGCAATAATTTCAACAAGGAGGCAATAATCTCAACAAGGAGAAGTGTAAAGTCCTTCACCTGGGGAGGAGCAACACCATGTACCAATATATGTTGGAGGACACCCAGCTGGAAAACAGCTCAGCAGAAAAGGATCTGGAGGTCCTGATGGATATCTAGTTGAACAGGAGCCAGCAATGTGTTCTTGCAGACAAGAAGGTGGGAAGCTTTCTGTTGTGTGCAGAAAATGGGATTTGAGTATAGCTCAACCACTGAGTCAATACAGACACTAAATTGTACAGGCTTTTACTCCAGCACTCTGCTCTCCAATGGATGGGAATGAAATTAATGGAAGAAAGCAGAAGAGAAGGAATATTTGTCCTTTTATTATAGAAATCATAACTTCGGCTTTATAATCCAAATATATCCAAATTTCCCCTGAAAGCAGGCCTTTGATTGAAAAATAACACAGCCCACCTATGTTATTAAGTGCACAGTTTTCTTAGCAGACACACAGATATATATATATATGCATCTATCTCACATATTCATATACTTGATCTTCAAGCTCAAACAACAAAAGCACCAAAAATGGAAGTGGGAGAAAAGTGGATGTTCTCTTATTGAGACAACAAAGGTGTTCGGCAGAATAAAAGATTTCCAAACTGCATTAAGATGAGATTGCCAAAGCTGGAGCCAGCCATGAAAAACAAAAAGTAGGCAAATCTATGTTTTAGTATTCCAGATCAGGCAGCAGAAAGCAGATAGTGAAAGGAGGTCTTTGGGAGTCATTAAGACTCAGTCTGACATAGTGTCAACAGAAATACATTTTTGGACTTTGTTATTGGGTTAGTTACTGGCTAGATAAAGTAATGCGTGTTATAGATCGGCACAGAGACAGCACCTGGTGCACTGTTTTATGCGAACGCGTAGGAGAGAATTACCAAGCTAGAAGATCAGGGGGAAAGGAGAAAGAAAGCAAAAACAGGAAAGCAAGGAGCTGATACAGATGGTCCCTTTGTAGGGCAATGTCCCACCGCAATTTAATGTTGTTCCCACCAACGATGCTGTAAGATTTTCATTCCCTTCCTACTTTCTTTATATTTGTTCCTGGAAAGGATGGAGGTTTGACAAGGTGGATTTTTGCCCTGTTCCTAAAGAACCATTTATTCCAGTTCATAACAGTTCATCTTCTTAGCAGCTTCATGCTGTTAGTCTACAGCTACCTGAAAGGAGGCTGTAGTGAGGTGGGTGTCGGTCTTTCCTTCCAAGTAACAAGCAATAGGATGAGAAGAACCAGCCTCCAGTTGTGTCAGGGGAGGTTTAGATTGGATATTATGAAAAATTTCTTCACTGAAAGTGTTGTGAGGCATTGGAACAGACTGCCCAGGGAAGTGGTTGAGTCACCATCCCTGGAGGTATTTAAAAGATGTGTAGATGTGGCACTTAGGGACATGGTATAGTGGTGGACTCAGCAGTGCTAGGTTAATGGTTGAACTCAATGATCTTAAGGGTTTTTTCCAACCGAAATTATTCTATGATTTTATATCTTAACCTATCAAATAAAGTTTCCTTCTCTCCTGCTCTTTACAAGACGCAGCAGAATCAATTGCTTAGCGGCAGAAGACACAGCTGGGCATCCCCAGCAAAAGTACCAGGAGCTGCTGCTACACTACGCGCATGCCCTTAACAACCTACCAACATGTGCAATGATTCTTACGGCTTCCCAAACAGTTTCATCTTCCTTCACTGACCTTGTATTTATATCCTAGCCCTTGCCTTGCCATCCAGATTTTATAAGCAAGTAAGATTCACACCTTGTATAAAAAAAAGTATCCTTGGAGTATAATCCCTAATTTCCAACACATGCTGCTTCAGTCTCCCCAGGGCTTTCTTACTTTTGGAGCAAAATACTATTGCCAGAGTTTGATTTCCCATCACAATGAAGCATCATGTTTCTCACCCTGCTAGTTTAAACATGTCCTCATTTCTACAAACGCCTCCATAGATATTCATATCAGGCATGTATTCTCAGCGCAACCATGGGCAATTATCCCACACTTTCCGGAGGGACAGCAAGGCTCTGTTCAACTTTCCACCCATGGAGCTGCAAGGAACATTACAGAATTAGTTAAGCTTAAAAAGACAAGTGATGGTATGTTTTTTATGTGTGAATGCTCTGTGGATTTGTCATCACCAAGTTACTGAAGATAGTAAAAGTTTTTTTCCATACTGGCAAGGGAATTAATTTATACAACTCTAAAGTATTTTGTAACTGTAATTGTGATTACATTGAGAGGTACTGGGGGGAGAAAGTCATGTTCTTATTTAAAAAAAAAAAAGGCTATTTGCTGAAAAAAAAAAGTGTATAGATCAGGCTTTAAGATTTGTAAATATTTTTAAATCCTTGGGTGAAAATGCATATTAAAATGTGAAATATCAATCTTGCCAGACAACATTTTATTCTTCAGCTATGAATCATGTCAGTAAACAAGCCTCTCCTGGATTAGAGATGAAATGCCTGGGAAAAAAAGATTATTAATTTTCTGTTGCTGTGCTCTTTGGCATAAGGTAGTCTACATTACATTTGTATTTATGTCCATTCCACTTGATCTGGGTGGGCAGTGATAAGATTTGAAAGGAGATATTGAATTAAAGCTAAAAATAAACCATAGCTATATTTTCCCAATGACAAAAACGTAATGCAGCTGTTAGTAGAAAAGGGCACAATATCACAATGCAGTATAGGATGGTCTGAGATTTAAACAGTCAAGTACCAAAAAAACCATCATGCCTAGTTCTTTACTTATCACAGTTTACCTTTCTACCTGACTGTTTCTTTCTTTTTCTACTCCAGATCTTTTCTGAAGATCAGGCACCACCATCCTGACATCACCCAACAAGATAATGTCTTTGCTCCAGGCCTGGCGGAAGGAGCCGGCTGTGTGGAAGCACACACATTTCACAGCTCAGCAGCCAGCCTTGGCTCGAACCACACGGGGAAATGCTGTTCATGTGAATGAGACCGAGTGCTGTGCTCTGGGGATGGGAAATTAAACAGTGATGGGATGCATTTTCAAATGGGATTGTAAAATCAAAACGAGAATGGCTCTTGTTGGAACAGATAGGTCCTGGCACCAGAATCTGGGCCAGCAAATCAGTGCCATGAATGTTGGGGAAGAGCATTTAAGAAACACTGTATTCCAGAAATACAATGCCCACCTTGCTCTAAGGGGATGAATTTCTTCAAATTTTTCCAGTGTTTAAAAAATAACTTTGATTATTTATTTGTTTATTAAAGGTTATCTATAGCAGATTCATGGTGTCAGATGCTCTGAGACTTACTCTTTTGACCCCATCTTCAACTCGGCCCAAGGCACTTCTCTGGCTCTGGTCTGCCCCAGAATGTGTAGTGCATAGGAGAAGCTGTGCTGTACCACCCAGCAGGCCCTCAAGCTTCCAGTGAGGTCTGCGAGGAAATAAAATGTACGTGGCTGCAGCACTGTCTGCAGCCATGTGAGAAGGTGCACCCTGGTGAGGGTACCTGGGGTCTCACCATGGTATACTGGAAACCCTCTTCCCCACAACGTGGTCCAGAGCAGGTCTTTCAGACATCATCCTCACTCATGCACAGAAGATGGCTGTGAAGATGTAATCTGGAGAGGGCTCCACTTTTTGTTTTAAAACTGGAGACCCAAGTTATGGTTTCACAGCCCTTTATTCTAGATGCAAGGCTAAATTTGGCTTCCTGACAGGACAACCCCAGAGAAACAGCTTGTGATACAAGTGTAGCTTACCCCACTCAGCATACTTCCCAAAGTCCATCCAGGGCAAGAAGTTCAAGTTATAATAGCTGAGATATGGTAGGAGCAGGTCTGGGATTCTGTGACTGCTGCAGTGAGAGGGAAGTAACAGAGAAGAAATCCATTCCCAGGGAATAGTTATGTTCAAAATGTTGTATTTAGGTGTTGCCAAATGTGGATGTTTCCTCTTCCACCTTGTCAATGCTCTGTTTCTTGATATCTTCTGGGTTGTACAAACTGTAGCACCCTGTGATGGGGTTTGCCACTGAAGGCACTGGTTGGTTAGTGGTTTATCTTCTGCAACGTTTCCAGCAGACAATAATCCCAGAGGCCCAGTGAAATCTTCCTCCCATCTTTTCCCAATTATTCAGCCTAATCCTTGCCAGCCTGTAATCAAGACAAGCAGCCTTGTGAGACACTGATGTGTTTCGTGGTTGTAGTTTGCTTGCCAGCATTTATGACATTTGGATAGACAGTGGTGAGTCATGCGAGACAAATGGTTAGTGCCATCTATTTTTTTTATGTACGTATGTAATTAGATTTTGCAGCACACGAGAAAACAGCCCCTGTCCAGCTTGTCAGAAAAACAACAAAAAGGGAAAAGAAAATTTTCTTTAGCAACTTTTTTTCAGCCTGACATGTCGTTTCAATGATGAGTTTCTTAGATGGCTTTTTTCCCCCCAATGAATTATAAAATAATTTCAGTGCTGTTGCTAGAAAAACATAATAGAGCCATGAAACAGAATTGTTGGAAAGAAGTGAAACTACCACAGCTATTCCAAGAGATACTGCATCCTGATACAGTGTGTAGGATATACTGTCTTTTTTCCTCCTGTGGTTTTGTCTGTGGGCCTTCCCTCATTGCACTCCTCTCTCTCAGGGCACTGTTTTGTGTATCACTGTGGCCACTGGTGGTCTTTTCTTCCAAGGTCAATGAAAGCTTTTGCAACTCCCCAAGATGGTCTCTGCAGCAGATCTAGTGCCTACTCAATGGGATTTCTGACTAGATTTATATTTTTCTCCTTCCTTCACATCAGAAACACGTAATGGATAACACACAGATCTCAGCTTTTGTTTCAGACTATGACGTTGAGTCATTATGCAGTTTTTGGCAAACAACAGAGGCTTACAAAAATGTCCACTTATTTCTGATGACTCAGTTTGAACAGCTTCATACCTCTTGGGCTTGAATTTTCTTAAGGTCTTTGAGAACCCAAAGCACACACAAGACTTAGTTACAGAACCCTGCTGTAAACCCAGCCAAAGTATTCCAATCTGGATGCTTTAGATCAGAGGTGCCCATAATTAGAGAGCACTTTGAGGAATGTCGGTCTTACTCACTGGGTTTCAGTTTATTCTTCATTAACATAAGGGTAAAATTACCAAGGCTCCTTCTTGAAGAGAGGTTTTTATTTGCAAAACACAGTGATCATCAGGTGGAAGTGCAGTGGTGTAAGCAAGGGAAAAGAGTGTGCCCATGTTGAAAACCTGACCATCTGGTAAGTAAGACATGCCCTTTTACAGGCAAAACCATTTTGCTTAGAAGTACCATTGAATTTGTGGAGAAATCTCCCACAGAAATACAAGGCATCTTCCCAGCAGCTACAAAGAGATAAACAAGCCACTTCAGAGATGTGAGCAAGCAATTTCATTTAGAATATATAGGTGATGGATGCACACCTCAATGCAAGATAACCAAAGTTTACAGAAAGTCTCCTGATAAGTAACAGCTGGCCGTACTGTAAAAATCATCATTGCTTTCATGTAAACGCAGAGACATTTTCCTGGCAGTTGTAGATACCTCTATTTGAATTATAGGATCTCTCAGGACAACTATGACTATTGGATTATCAGTCAGTGTGAAAGACCTGTGATCTGGCAACATCAGATTTATTATCCCTCTCTGGGATAAAATGCCCAAGGTCTCCTCAAGGTGTGATGAAGATTCAGCTGGAGCTGCTCACTGCTGTGTGGAGTAATGCCTGAGTGTGTCTGAAATGAAATCACAATGAACAATTCAAACAGTAAAGAACATTCAAGAACTGTCTCCATTACAAGTCATGAGCTGTGCTATACCATTTCTATTTCTGAACATGCTTTTACAGCTTACAAGCCTCAAGTTATTCTCTAGCTCAAGGGAGAATCCATAATAGAGCATAATTTGGATGCATAACTCCATATATTAATTAACTTGGTTCAGTATCTACAGTCCTGCAGTTGAGGGGTTGTGAGCAGAGATATGGGGAGAGTCATCACAGGTCCTTCTGGAAACTGCACTTTGCTTGTTTGTACCAATGAGAAACTCATGTAGAATAATAGGATAAGGATTTTGAAACTAATTTTCATGAATAAGCAGCTACGAAGGATACACTGTCCTCTAAACATGAGTCACACAGACTCTACCTCAGGATTTCCCCCGAAAAATAGTCCTTTTCTTTGCTCTGATCTCTATTGCAAATCTTGTCCAATCCTGCTCTTTGCAGAGACTACATCTGCATTCTCAACACCAAGAAGAACATGGTTGGACCAGCACTTGGGTGGGAGACTTCTACCACATTTTAGAATTCAAATTTTGAAGTTTTAAAATTATAATTGCTCTTCTTCCTCTCCAAGGGAGATTGAACCATAACCAGTGAGTACTTCCATAAAAACTTCCTGATGCTTACAAACACTTGCTGTCTTGAACCAGTTTAAATTTTAAGGATTGTTTTTATTTTATTTCTTTGTTATTTCTTTTCTATAATTACATATATATGTACATATATATAATTATGTATTCATTTTCCTGCCTTGAACTAATGGGTGCTGTAATAATAAGTGTCTGATAAACTCTATTCCAGGCTCCAGTAATGGATTTCACTAGGAAAGTTTTGGGGGTTTCTAGTTTCTTTGAAAACCAAGAGGATCCTGATTTTTCAAGAGAATGATACAGGCTACTGTTCAGGCAGGGCACACACGAAGCCATGGATGTGTTCACAGCATTAGAATTATATCAGTGGAAACATTACTGGAAGCCAAATGTGGAAGGCCAGTAGGAGTATCTGTACTATTTACTGCCAGAATATAAATGAGATGTGATTGAGACAGAAAAAAAAAAGAGCGTATTTCCCCTACAAAACCATTGGAGAAAAGTGAGACCATTTTGAGGGTCAGAGGGGCAAGTGGAAGCAGCACAGAACAGCTGAGCTGAATGCCTGCAGCAGGAAATATGAATAATCCCTTGGTGTTCATTTTAGGAGTGAATATATCAAGTTAGAAGGATTACCAATCCCACCTGAAAGAGAAAATATAAATATATGGGGTCTGATGTAGGAAAATTGAAAGGGAAATTGTCAGATAGAATTCACCAAGTACCAGAAATATCTCAGACACAACAGCACGTAAGATATTAAAAAAGCACAGCAGGTATTGTGTGAAAGGAACTTCATTGCTGCTAGAGCTGATGACTAACACCATTTATACAGAAAACAAGCATAGCACACCAATGCAACCTGACAGAAAGCACATCTCAGAGGCAGCTGTCTCTGATCTGAAGCATTGCTAGAAAAGCAGTGGTTAGCAAATGACTTTGGTGGCTTCTGTTCAGGAACCCTGTCAATCCACAGAGTTATTAAAGAGTTATTTAACAGTACAGGCAAACGTACATTTTCACACCTTGCCAAATCAAGACAGGCAGGAAAACAAATGCTCATTTCTTCCTTCAGCCTTTCATGCAGCTGCCCTAAGAAAGGTGAGCAAGAGGCAGTACCATCAGGACAGGATCCCTCTAAAAAGACAAAGGAAGAGAAGACACAAAAACAAACCTGTCATTCCCACAGGCCTATTTACCTAATCCATGTTATTTACAGGCCTTTTTTATTTGCTATTCTCTGTGCATTTGGCAGATGTCCTTGTGCAATGGGGTTATCATATGCCACAGTAGTACCCCCACTGCTGAAGACCTGATGGCTAAAACCCACCAAGGAAAGTGTTTCCTTATATCCATCCACTTGGCAACATAACATATTCATCTGAGATCCCTCTCCCCTTCCCAGGGGTTTAAGCAATGTTTTCCAAGTGGGTACCAAAGGTAAATGAAGCCTCAAAGCATTCCTGAGTATTCCACACCCTATGCCCTCTTATTTGCTAATTTAAGGAAATTTGTTGTGTTCTAACCTTTGGCTGTATCTCAGTGCCTGCATGAATACAGCTCTACCACTGTTCAGATTTTCTGAGATCAAGCTGTTTTTGATATGCAAAGGATGTTGGAATGCACATTTCCTATTACACTTCTTGTTGCCAAGATCAGAAAGTTAATTAAATTCAATTTTTCCTCACTCCTCCCTTTCCAAGTAGCATTGCATACAATGTAAAAACAAAACCCCAGCAACCCATAAAACAGTATCCTAGAAATTCCAATAAATATTAAATCTTGCCATGTTTTTTGTTGGTTTGTGACATTCTGACGAGTGATATTGATGGCAGATAACATTAACATGAGTGGTTTACACAGCATTTGCAGCACTTTGTCTAAAGCATTTGCTGCTGCTTCTTGCTGTTATCTGTCTTTTTTTGTCAGTTTTTTTGGAATCGGTGTTATTGTGCCTGAAGAACTGAAGGCTTTTATTATTATTTCCTACTCTGTAAAAAACTCTGTTATTCGAGTTTGACAGCATTCCTAGATTACAGAAAGAAAGAGAAATGCACAACGAGAGGAGGGTGGCAGTGGTTGAGCGAGGCAGAGGAGGCCCTCCCTGGGCGGCGGTACCATGGACAGCGGCAGCCGCTCCCAACCGCCTCCTCCGACCCATGGTAATGAACAATTAGCCCCAAATTAGGGACAGAGGCAGTTTCTTTCGGATGTTTTGGACTACTTTTGTACTATAGATTCAAGGGAAATAGAGGAGGAGGAAAAGGAGGGTTCAACAAGGCCAAGTGCAAGGGCGTCCTGCACCTGGGATGTGTCAACCCCCGGTATCAGTATGGGC
This sequence comes from Nycticryphes semicollaris, assembly GCA_013400055.1. Lineage (NCBI taxonomy): Eukaryota > Metazoa > Chordata > Aves > Charadriiformes > Rostratulidae > Nycticryphes > Nycticryphes semicollaris. The sequence continues at coordinate 195,068 of VXBJ01007132.1, forward strand.
TGGGGGCTGAAGGGATTGAGAGCAGCCTGGCTGAGGAGTTGGGGCTGCTGGTGGATGAAAAGATGGTCATGAGCTAGAAATGTGTGCTCACAGCCCAGAAGGTCAACCATATCCTTGGCTGCATCAAAAGAAGAGAGGTCAGTAGGTTGAAGGAGGTAATTGTACTCCTCTACTCCACTCTGGTGAGAACACCACTCGGAGTACTGCATCCAGCTCTGTGGTCCTCAGCACAGGAAAGACAGAGACTTGTTGGAGTGGGTCCAGAGGAGGGCCACAAGGAGGATGAGAGAGCTGCTACACCTCTCCTGTGAAACAGGCAGAGAGACTTGGAGTTGTTCTGCCTAGAGAAGAGAAGGCTACAGGGAGACCTTATCATAGGCTATCAATACTTTAAAAGGGAGATATAAGGAAGATGGGGAAAGATGTTTTAGCAGGGCCTGTAGCTATAGAATAAGGGATAATGGTGTTAAAATAAAAGAGGGTAGATTTAGACTAGATAGAAGGAAGAAATTTTTTACAATCAGAGTGGTGAAACACTGGAACAGATTGCCCAGAGAGGCTGTAGATGCCCACCCCTGGAAAGTTCATGTTGGATGAGGCTCTGAGCAACCTGGTTTAGTAGAAAGTGTCCGTGCCCATGGCAGGGGGGTTGGACGAGATGACCTCTAAGGGTCTCTTCCAACCCAAACTATTCTATTCTTCTGTAATTCTATGAAAAAACATGCTTTAGGAAGGTTCTGTCAAACAAACAAACCAAAAAACCCCACACCACATTAGCCATTATTTGAAATGACAAGTTTTTTCTTGTTTCTGTAATTTAAAAAAATACATTATATATAAAACCATTATAAAAGTAATAAAAATATAATATATAATTGATATGTATTATATATATATAATCTCATTCTATTTGTTCATGTTTGGTTGTCAGAACTGGAGAAACAANTCTGTAATTCTATGAAAAAACATGCTTTAGGAAGGTTCTGTCAAACAAACAAACCAAAAAACCCCACACCACATTAGCCATTATTTGAAATGACAAGTTTTTTCTTGTTTCTGTAATTTAAAAAAATACATTATATATAAAACCATTATAAAAGTAATAAAAATATAATATATAATTGATATGTATTATATATATATAATCTCATTCTATTTGTTCATGTTTGGTTGTCAGAACTGGAGAAACAACATAGTTTAGTACAAGATTTTTAATAAAAATTTCAATCTATCAATTATTTTTATTATAACATATTCCCCTTGTTATTTATTATAACATTTCCCCTTCTGCGGTCAGGTGCTCACATTTTGCTCAGTGGCACTAACAGCATGAGGAAGTCAGCAAGTGGCTTCAAGAGCTTAGCTTGCAAAGAGGGTTGGTGAAGAGTACACAAAAGTTTTCTTTAGGTTTGAATTTTTTCTTTTTTTATAGAAATAAAATATTTTGCTCTAATTTCAAGCTTTATAAAAGCTTTTTTTTTTTTAAATAAACTATAACTTTAAACACAACCATGCTAAACACAATACCAAAATTGTCAAAACTGACTTTTTCAGAAACACACAGATGTTTATGTTGACTAAAATAATGAAATCAGTCTAGACTCACAAAATACTCTGATCCACACATTACTTATCGCTCTACCTTTATAAAAAATATTTTATTAAAGAAAAATACAAAGATGAGCTTATGTCCGTCCTTCTTTCCTTCCTTCCTTCCTTCCTCCTTTGCTTGCTTCCTTCCTTCCTTCCTTCCTCCCTTCCTTTTCATTCCTGGAGTGGAAAAGCATAATTTAAAGTAGGTTTTATTATTTACAAAGAGTAATGTGCTCTTTCTGAACCAATACATATGACATAAAATGTTCCAACCATATTGATCCACCACAGTTTCATTGTTCATGTTAAACACAAGTTTGAAACCTGAAAGTCCAATGGCCAGGCAAAAGCTGAGCTATTCCAGGGAGAGGACAGTAATTCTAGGTTTCTTTATTTTCCACCAGCCCCACTCAGGAGGATTCCTCTCCAGACTCAGTGAGAAAATTCTCTGAGGGCATTTTTGTTGATAGGCACAGTCCAAAACCTTATCACTAAGATTGTCTTTGGAAAACAAACGGTAAAGGAGAGGGACTTTTTGGTGGCAGCAAGTAAGTGTGAAGAGTTGATGCATTTGAGTGTGATTAGAGGGGTTGTTCTAGACAGGAGCTATCAATGAGGTGACACACTCCCAGATTTTTGTATGACACTCACCCAAGCACCCAAAGAACCAGTTTATTATACCTTTTCTTGCTGAATTCATTTTCTGGCAGACTGCTGATCTGAGTCAGCTCCTGGAGGGGTCCAAGAGGTGCCAGTCACTTCTTCAAGCCCAGACTTCTAGCTAGAGGAGGACCTCTCCTTTCCAAGCAGCCAATTTGGCTAGGTTTTCTCCAGGGCCATGCCCAAACAACACAGTGCCCGGTTTCCAGGCTGGCCAGTTCAGCTCCAAAACCCAATGGCCACCATTCCAATGCACTGAGCCCCACTCAGCCTTCCTGGCAAGGCAGAGAGAGGCTGGGCAGGGAACATCTCACCAACACTAATGCCAGCAGATTCCTCTGACATTCTGGGATTTTTTAGCATTCTGGTTTAGCATTCTTAAGAACAAAGCCCCCTTTGCTTTTAGCAACAGGGAAGCCAGTCCGATTGCACACCTCTTTTTTTTAAATTTTTTCCCTTTTTTTTTTTTTCCTAATTTTTATCCAGTTGTGCGGTTGCCGTGCCCGTGCAGTTGCTGTGTGCTAGGAGGGACCGGTTTGAACCCAGAAAAATGCATCGTTTCCACGGGGAGTCGCGATGCCCGGAGGGTTGAAACACCTCCCGGCTTGGAGCGGGGCGGAGGAGCGCAGAGGGGCGGAGGNGGAGGAGCGGAGCGGGGCGGCTCCCTCGGCTGCCTGCCCCCGCGGGAGGCGGGCTGTAGCGGCGCCCCGCTGCCGGTAAATGCCTCCACCGGCATCCTCACCCCCGGGCAGGTCCTGTTGTTCCCTCCCCAGGCAGGGCTGCCTTTGCACCTCTCTCTGAGTAGGACCCTCTCCTCCAGCGGGCTCCCCTCAGGTAAGTCCTGTAAAACCCCCTTCCCGAAGGATTACCCCCCAAACACTGCCTTGTCCCCGGGAAGCTCTCCGCACCCCCTTCCCCTTCCTCCTCCCTCTCCCCT
>VXBJ01007133.1:342-45827 GCA_013400055.1 Nycticryphes semicollaris
TAAGTATAAGCAAGGGCTTCTCTGCACCATTCCTTGGTATAATCAGGTCTTATCACTGTGGGAGTGAACAGTTTGCTGGACAATATGCTGTTAATTTCAGAGCTCAGTTAGTTAGAAGAGGCCCAGCTAAAAAAATAAAATTAATGAACAGAAAATTGGTTTGTTTTACCTCAAACCAGGACATTCCACCCCTTATTCCATACCATTTGCATCTTGTTGAGATTATTATCACTTCTTATACATCAAATATATACAAATATATATACATACGTCTCTTATTTATGATTTATCTTTATATATAAAAGTTCATTGAGTTCATTTAGTTTATAATTGCAGAAGGGTCTCAGGGTAGAAAAGATGATATGAAATTCATTGTGATCCATATCCACAGGTAGCCACAGGTATCCATGTCCACAGGAAGAGTTTGCCAGACATCACTTGATGAAGCTAGCTCATGTTTTCTTTATTCTGAAAAACACTTATTGAATAATGTTAGTATGTGAAAATTAACATCATACAGCTCAGAACTGAGTATTCTCACCTAGGGTTAAATTTCCTTGAGGCATACATTGAATTTCTCCATTCTCCATCACCACCCAGCAAGTACATCCAGGTCCCTGGGCAAAACAAGTCCCACAAATGGGTTTGCCTTTGCCTAAAGCAGGAAAACCCCAACATACTCCTGTCATGCACTTCAGGGACTTTATCCTCAAACCAGGACACCTGTATTCTACAGCAGATCTGTAGCAGAACTGCCAACAGAGGAGGCACTATGGGACTGGCAAAGTAATTTAAGATGTTTTGCCAAACCTTTGTTTTACCTGCTGTTTTCCAGCAAGGCATGGTTAACCTCTGACGCTGGTATGTGTTTGCCTCACACATTAAGGATGCACAGAAAGAGCATTACTCTCTGAAATATTACAGCTGTGTTTATTTAGATTTATTTATAGGAACTTTATTTAGAACTGAATTTCTTTAGATTGATTTATATGAACTTACTTAAGAAGCTTTTTGCCTTCAGCTAGACATCTCAAAGAAAGACTGTGCTCATGGAATAGCATTCTCTGAACAACTTTTTATTTCTCAAAACACTCTTAGCTGTTGCCAGGTTAGCTCTGCACGCTGACAACAAGATAAAAAAAATAAAATGGATTGCCATTTTCAAAGTTTAAGGTCATAATAGCAGTCTCCATAGTTGCACGTACACTGGAAGACAATGTTTTTTAAATCACTGTGGCTTTCCTGCAAGAAGGCTTAATGCAAATGCTGCATTCAATTCCTTCCCAACACGTGTTTCATGGCCTTTTACCACCCACTGCTTTTGGACAGTTCTGGCTTCTTTGTAGTAAGAAGCTACTGCAAACAGTTATTTAATACCTTTGAGGGTTTGCTTACCTAAGCGAACCCTTTTCCTGTGACTGGCCCTATTAATTTATGCACTGAGGGAAACAACTAGCATGTTCTACCACCTCCTACCATTTCATGATTTCCTCAGATTTCCTCCCAAGCACTTCCTTTTTGTCATACTGTATGCTCGACACAGATTAATCCTCTTCAAATATTCTTCAAATATCTCCTATCTCACGGGCTGTCATGAGCAATCCCTCTGGAGGAAAATTCCTGGTAAATATCCTTCTGAGTAAGAAGCTGAGTATGATAATGCTACACATGAAGCTATAGGGAAAATATGAGATCTGGGACCTGGATTCCTGATCTGAGTAGATCTTCTATAGTTATGCAGGTGGTTGAAGGTGATTTATTTTCTCTTTTGCTTTCCTAAATATCTGCAGGAGACCAGAACACAAATCCCACTATTAGTAAGGGCCCCAGGTGCACCATATAGTCTTTCATCAGAAAAAGATAGAAAATGATTTTTGTGTACTGTGCTGGAGGAATGACAGTGCCTCTAGTAGTTCCTGCTGCTTGGAAAACTGTGCTGAGAGATGCTGCTCTGGTGTGGGTTTATCATAGTATGCATAATTCAGGCATTAATTTAGGCATTAGAACTGTGGAAAAAAATACTGGTAACTCAACGTTTTTTATTAGAAGATCACTCTATATAGGGACTGTGACTTTTTGATCAGGCTATCTGCAAAGATTGAAAGATGAGCTTTTACATTTTAATTGTTGTTGTTTCTGCTGCCAATTATGCCAAATCCAAGGAAGAAAGCGAGCTAAAATAATTTGAAAGAGAGTAATTTGAATCTTTAGCAGAAAGATTCTATCAGAACAGGGAGACAGCTCCACTTTTTATGTTAAATCCTTCAGTATATTATAACATGGTGTGCAAGAAAAAAAGTTGTGATGAGTCATAGGAATGATTCATTCAGTTCTAGTTCTGGCTACAAGAAAATACGGATAGCATGTATTTCAGTGTCAGCAATAGTTTGGATAACAAGACACGATTTAAAAAATAGTAATACAGAAACAAGGGGGAAAGACAGCTGCAATGGCAACAGATCATGTCATTTTTAGTTGAGTTTTCTAAGAAAGTGAGATATATGTGATCATGTTTCCTGTGCCTCTCAGTTCTCTTCCCATCCCTCTTGTTCAGTAAATAGTGGTAAATAAAAAATTATTCATCCTGTCTTTTTACTGGAAATATTTTAATGTTTTTCATCTGGCAAAGAAAAATGCTTATAGTTAATTAAAAAAAAAAAAAAAAGATAAAATGAGAATAAGCACAGGAACACAGGGGCAGAATAGGATTGAGCAAGATGTGCCCTTGCAATTGCATGCAAACACATTAAATTTAACAGCTCCACACCCCCCACACCCCAACAACTCCCAAGCAAAGAAATCCCTATAGCCCTCAGTCTTTTCATTTTGATTCTAACAGGAGAATGTAGCAGAACAGAACTCTCTGAAACTTTTGAGCTGAGCTTTTTGAAACAAAGTACATGCCTCTTAATTATTCTCCATAATTCTGCCTTAAGCATGGGAAAGTAGAATTTAGTTGAATTAAACTAGGAAGGTGGATTTGTACAGTTTTTAGGAGGTGGGTATAAATTGGACATATCTGTTTATAGACCAATGCTCATATTTCGTATTAAACATAGTGGAAATTTCTGCATAGCATGTGTTAGAGCTGCCAGCACATTATAAGGCCTCTGATAAGGTCTTCAGTTGAGGTTAAGCTAACTGAAGATGTAGAGAACTATTGCCTATGAAACTAGACATTGATGGCTATGTAACAGTGTGTGAAGCTGACCAAAGCTTCAGAGTGCCGTGACCAGTTGCTGGATTTCACAGGTGTTAAAGAGTTTTTGGGAAAAATGTCTATACTTCACGGGCAATTGAAGTGGAGTGTTGGATACCTTCCCAGGGGCAGACTCTTGCAAGGTCAACAGCACCTGGAACACAGTATCACTTACACTGTATAAGCATTTTGTACCAGGAATGTGGCAAAACTGGGACCAGTGGGTGGAAAGAAAGGAAATGTTTATTAGGGAAGAAGCTGGGATGGAGGAAGTGTGGGATGGCAAAAGGAGGGTCATAAAACAGGAGAACTGATATGTAAATCATGTGGTCATTGCCACTCAGAGTTACCTGAAAGGCAGTCTTTCTTTGATGACCGCAGTCTAAATAAGTGCAATAAACCAGACCTGTTGTCCTGACCGTACCACCCAAGCTCAACCTGCTGCTGTGGTCAGGTCAAAACTCAAGGGGGGATTTCCCTGTCCGGGAGGTAATACTTGACTGGACACTGGACTCCATAAGACAGAAGGAAGTTTTATTACACCTTATGCAGCCTTGTGTATTACTTGCATCTCTGTGGTATTTTCTTCCTAGAGGCTGAAGTGTGAATTACACAGTACAGCTACATCAAGTACTGGGTTTGTGATTTTGTAGCTGCTGGGCTGAAAGAGAAGTTTCCTTCTTATATTTGCCATAGTAGTGAGTGCAACCTTCAAACAAACTTCTCTGCAGTAACATCATCACAGACACACTGATAAATATCAGAAGGTAAACAGACTGTGAGATGAACTAGAAGCTAGTTAACTGTCAGGCTCAAGAGGATGTGATCAGCATCATGAAATCCAGCTGGAGACCAGTGGTGCACCCTAGGGGTGAATAATGAGCTAGTCCAGTTTAACATCATTAATGACTTGGATGGTGGAACAGAGACCACCCTCACCATGTTTGTAGACAATTCAGAACTGAAAGAAGTGTCTGGTAGATCAGAGGGTTGTGCCATTTAGCAGGACCTGGACAGGCTGCAAAAATGGGTCAATAGGAACCTCATGAAGTTCAAAGAAAGGAAGTGCAAAATTCTGCATTTATGTAGGAATAACCCCAGACTTTGATCCAGGCTGAGGACCAACCATCTGGAAAGTACTTTGGCAGGAAACAGTCTGGGCGTCCTGATAGACACCAAGCTGAGCATGAACCAGCAATGAGCCCTCACAGCAAAGAGTGCCCACAGCCTCCTGGATGCGTTAGGAAGATCATTGCCAGCAGGTTGAGAAATGTGATTCTTCCCCTCTGCTCAGCACTGGTGACGCCACATCTGGAGTACCGTGTCCAGTTCTGAGATCCCCAGTACAAGAGGAGACATGAGTCCAGAAAAAGGCCATGAAAATGGTGAAGGGACTGGGGCATCTCTCATATGAGAAAAGATTGAGGGGGAGAACCTGGGATTCTTCCTAGATTGAGCCTAGAGAAGAAAAGGCTCAGGGGAATCTTATTAATGTATATAAGTACCTGATAGGGGGTGGGAAGTAAAAAGACAGCCAGACTTTTCTCAGTGGTATCCAATGACAAGAAAAGAGGCACACAAGGTTTTCATCATGATATAAGAAAGAAATTTTTTACAGCGGGAACAATCAATCACTGGAACAATCTGCCCAAGGATGTGGTAGAGTCCCCCATCACTGAAGGTTTACAATAGTTGATTGGATACGATGCATAGATCTCATCTAGGCTCCCTTTCCCTCAAAACATCGCACCAGGTGACCTTTCAAAGTCCCTTCCAACCTGGCTATTCTATGAAATTGAAATACAAGAAATATTCTTTAAAAATAAGATAAAATCTTTTTCCTGTACAGGAGGTCCAACACTGAAAGAGTTTACCCCAGGAGGTTGTGGAGTCTCCATCCTTGGAGATATTAAAAACCCAGCTGGTTGTGGTCCTGGGCATCCTGCTCTGGCTGACCCGGTTCTTAGGCTGTTGGACCAGATGAGCTCCAGATCTGCTGTCCAACCTCTGCTGTTCTGTGATTCAGTAAAGGGATTCTGAACTGATTTGATGCTTCTGTGTATCTGACTAATTGACCTGCATGCTTTATCTTTATAAATGGCAGATCACTTGGCTCACACTTAGATGATTTATCATTTTAACATAGTCTGAACGCACATGAGGATATGGATTTGCTTGTTAAACCCTTCACAAATACAGATGGATACTTATTTTCAAATGGATGAAGCAATCTTTGGCCAAGGGGGCTGGAATGTTTATTAAGACCCAAATATTTCTAGGTCAAATATAGGTTTGCCATCTCTCTGACATTTTTCCCTTTGCATGTGACATATCATGCACAACTATATTTGTGGCATTTTTTATATAAGCCCTTGGGAACTCCCCCCAAAAGACCTTCAGTCATTTTAAAAACAAGGCATCAGCTGTACCAGTAATATTCAGCTGAAAAACAGTACCCAGTAATTTTCTTCTTTTACTTCATAAATTATATTATGATTTCGTGGTTTTTGTCTTCAGCAGGGGTATTTTTTTCATCTCATGATTGAATAAAGTAAGACTACATTGTCTTCTCACCTTTTTCTTCTTCCTGGACCACTTTGAAATAGTTTTCTATATGTGCTAACCTGTGAGTTAGATTATAGGTGGGCTTGGAAAATGCTGGAGACTAGACTGACACATATCAGCGTGATGCAGATGAAACTGGGGTGGTGGCAATACGTTCTTTTTAATACACAACTTGCTCAACAGAACAATGCGTAGGACAAATGTTTTCTCTTTTCCTATTTTATTTATGTCGATATATTTGGTTGGAAGCTGATGTCCTCCAGAATCTGAATTTGAGATTGTGAGAAACGACCACATGAATTTTGGAATGTGAGAGGTACTAGGTCCTAAATCTTTAAAGGTGCCTTAGATTTGAATTCTTTCTATCCCAAAGAATGGTATGAGAAGCATTATACCAAAATGAAGGACACTATAATCACTCCCACCAAAGCTATAAGTAGTACGTTAAGCTTAAATTCTTCAACCCCCAATAACATTAATCTCTTCCCTTGTGAATGTTACACAACAAGCATTCTGGGATTTACAGAAAATCATGGACAAAACTAAACTGCTATACCATTGTGACATGAAGGATACCAAATTTTTGCCTCAGATCTTTTTCATGGTGCAAGCAGAGGAATGAAACACAAAATGGGGAGTTTACTTGGGATCCCAGAGGATCTGCCAGGATTTACCTTACCTCAGTGATACTGAATTACACTTTACTGCATTGAAGCAAATCACAGGCCATGCAGTTAACTTCCACGTAAATGAAAAGGCAAAAGCCAGCTTTACCATAACTATTTGAAATTCTAAATTCTTTACATCAATAAAAAAGTATGCTGTGCAGGAGGCATCAAAGGCACTAATGAGGCCTCTCAGTACTCCACTGAATTGCTCAGGATAACCGCTTTGTAGATATATACATTTAGTTTCATGTCATAGAAATTAATGTTTTCTTGGTTTCTTGGTATATTGGCTTTGTTGTCAGACCCACAGTATGTTAGTACAGTTTGGAATAAAGTAGAAAATGTGTCTGATGTGTACTGAATAGCACAAACATGAGGATTTGTACATCCTGATGAGAAAAGTGCGAACATGGGACTCACTGTTACCGTATACCTTTGTCTGTTACCCTATACCTTTGTAGATTTCTAGTATTCTTCTTGAGACCATAGCAGAAAAAAATTAATTCTGTTCTACTTATTTTAGTACTCTTATTAATTCATAATTTCAATATTATTCAATATGTAAAAGGAAAAAAACTATAGAAATAGTTGTTTCCATGTCCTAATCACCCTCCCTTTTTCTCCCAGGTGTAGCCATAGGGTAGGTAATCTACTGGGAACTCTACACTAGATGGTTACTAGAAGAAGCAGAGACATCTGGTCGTGCTTGTTGTTGCAGGACCTCTCCCAAGTCCAGGCCAGAAATAATGTACAATTTATTCCCATAGATTGTAGTATTCAAGCTTTGCTATAATATTTTAACTTTTATGAATTTTTGAAGAAATACCTGCCTGCCATTCTATGAACAGTTGGCAAAATAAGCCATTTTCAACTTTTGTAGATGACAAAACAAAGTTCCATTGCAGCAATAAGTCCAACTGATGGTTGAGCAAACTGACATATTGACATCTGAATTCTCTGCAGACTTAGTTAGTGCCAAGGCAAAGATGGATCTGGTAATGACACTTCAGAATTAAAATTGAGTTATATTAAAATAAATCTCTGTTTTGGTTTAGGGAACTGCTTCAAAGAAACTGTTGCTCTATTGTTAGTCATCCACCACTATGTCAAGGATGTGTCTGTGACATAGACCAAACAATCAGAGAAGGGGATGCTTAACACAGACAGCTCTCACGGAAAGCTGCCTCCAAAAAGACTAGGTCCAATATCAATGACTTAAGCAAGAAGACAGTGGAAAAGAGAAATAAAATTATTTAAATCTGAGCCAATAGGGTTATTTTCAAAGTGTATAATCTTCTTCATGTGGCATAAACTTGGATGGATTCTTCAAACACGGTGATAGATCTGTTTGTCCAAATTGGTCAGAAGGCCATTATGTTAGTGACCTTTTTGGGCACTGCCGCAGCTTGTCTTAAAGCCGAATAAGAGGGTGTTTATGTTGAGGACCTAATCAGCTTTACAAACAGGAGAAGATGGTGTTTGTGATTTATTAGCTAAAACCAACATAATTAAGAAAGTGGTTTGTATTATTGCAGAATGTAGGATAAGGTATTATCATATGAAAAGTATTACATTTGTTTGGCATCACCAGACAATGACCTGTGTAGTTGACACCACTGTTTCAGTCACTAAGATTTACAGGTTTTAATAGACTTCACGTAAAGTATTTGTTAGATAAAAAGCCTGGCAAAATGGGAATTGTGTGTTATCCTTGGCTGGAACACTGTCCTGCATGTAAGGCACAGGATTGGGACTGAAGCTCTAGATTAACTTTCATTCTCTTATATGTTCACCAGAATGTATAAAGGTAGATTTTTTTACCCTCTTTGGGCTTGTTTCCTCATTTATGACATAAGAAATATTACACTAATACTATCATGAGTGATGGGAGGTTAAACTAATACTGTTAAAGAAGATTGAATTGCAGTATGTAAATAAAAAGTATTACTATCATTCCACAAACAGAAAATCTTCTGGGTTATGAAATATTTATGTATGCTCCTCTCTTTCACATCCTGTCAAGTAGTACTTCATGACATTGTGAGATTTCTAATGGCAAGCATAACTCTTTTACTGCCCAGTGAGGAGGAGCTCAATGAGCATGGGTTGGAAGTTGTTTTATGCTCTTGTAGGAGCATTTATGGAAAAAATCATTCCTAGAACTCCAAAGAATTACAGAAAAAAAATCCTGGTAGCCTAGAAATAGTCTGCTAATATAAAGTAAATTTTTAAAAAATATATTTTTATTTTTTTAGCACAGTGATCCAGATGCAACCCCCTACTCAGAAAGTCTTGAGAGCTGGGAAATGCACCAAGGAAGATTCGGTCTATACTTGCTGTTTCCTTATAATGCTCATTCATTGAGCATTTCCTATGTTGATCTGTATTGAAAACTGGGCTTGCTGAAGCCAAAAAAACCTCCCAGAATATGGAGAGAGGAAGTACTAAAATCATATGACAAATTAATTTGGGAGATAACCCCATTATTAAAAAATAATGTAATAAAAAAAATTAACAAATCATAGGTATGAGGAATCTGGAATAGTCAGTAAAGGTATTCAGGCAGTTGGTGTATGCTTCCAGCATGTAAGTACTGCATAATATTCGACTGCATAATTCATGGTGCCAGCCTGTACCAGAAACGGGGTGTTAGACCAGCTGTATCTTTGGTCTGACTCAATGCAGCAATTATTATATTCTTATGGAGCTGAAGGTAGACTTGGTTTTCTTGTTGATGTTCATCTGCCCCAAACAGGCACTTTACATTTACAGAAGAAAAAGAATTCTTTATGTCTTCAGGGAAGTGTGTTACACTCTAAGATGCCATCTGCTATTAGAGTTTTCTCTCTCAGTTCAAGGAGAAACTGAAGAAATTTGACCTATGGTTATTTGCTGACTTGTGGGAGCTATCTGTGGTAGCCTGAGACACATAAAGTAAAGCCCCAATGACAAATCCGAATAAACACAGAGCAGAATGAAGAAGAGCTTACCGCAAATGTAGCTGGAGGCACTAGATAAACTTGCAACCACTTACACTGTCATTTGGGAAGTTTAGTGGCCACACTCTTACTCTCTTTGCTCTGGTACTGTAGATGATCATGTGGATGCCAGCTTTTCCCTATGCAAGTCTGGCGTGGTCAGTGATCTTTTGCATGGCACAACTGCAGTATCCGTCTTACACCCGAGACAGTCTGAGGCTGCTACAAGGGTGTTTCACCCAGTATGAATCTATTAGATATTTGACCACCAGGTGGCATAAAAACTATGTAAAATATTACTAAAGGGTTGCAGATATGATACAATTACCTCTTTTTTAAGAATACGGGCATTGAAATACTTAGTGGTCCCAGCTATCAACTTTGACTATTATTTGTATATTTTTAAAAAGTAGCAAATAGATTTTAAAATTCTTTATTTTGCAAGGTAAGCCATGAGAAAGGGACCATATATGACACAAATTAATTAGCTTCATTAATCATATCGTATCATATTCTTAATCATGTTGTGTTTATGTCAAAATCAAATAACTTCACAGATGGAAAGGAAGAGATTATGTTATATTGATTTGCACAGAAACACAACCAACCACTTTAAGAAGCAAGACAAAAATCAACAATTTTCTATTCTTGAAAAGACATTTTATGAAACCGTTTAACTATAGTTTTAAATTATACCATGGAGAAGTCAGAACTTCCATTTTTAACCTTCTTTTCATCCTTTGGCTACTTTCCTTACTTCCTCTTCCTTGATCATATTTTTTGAGCTTCCATTCTTTTCATGATCTTGTCCTGACACTCTATTCCTTTAATATGTTACTCAGTGCCTACTATTTTTTTTTACAACTCTTTAACATGTTTTTCCTCGAGTTTCTTTTCTAAGTTTCTTTCTCTTTTATTTTCCAATATTATTTTTTTCATTTATTTTAGACTCTTCTGTCTTTTCTGATGTCAGTCGTTTAATCTGTCTCAGTCTCATATTTCTGTATAACCAACAACTGAACTTCTCACCCTCCCCAAAACTCCCTCCTCACCCACTCTTCTCTGTCACTGTTAAGAACTTGTGACGGATTAGTCTAATCCATCCATGATCCATGTCTGATTTGGAGCTGAATTAATGTAAAAAAATGTATTATGAAAATTGGTTGCAGCTTTGTAATCGGAATGAACTGTTTTGAGCTTGACGCCTTCAGTCTGGACCAATAACAGAGAAAAATATGATACTTCTTTAATGGTTTACAATACACAGTTTTTCCTAAGGCGAAGTTAATCCAAATGAAGATAGAAAGATATTCTGAGTAATATATATTGTCTATATTCACTTTCAAGAAAATTCATTTGCAGACTTTTTTGTGTGCAAGAATCAAAATAATTGTTCTAAACCAGGAAATCATGGAGGGCTTGGATAATGTGTAGTTTCTTTGGGAGTAAAAAGGGTTTAATGGGGTGCCTCAGAAGCCAGTGCAGTGGCAAAGGTGTCTTACAGCCAAGGAGTGTAACTCTGCTTTGCTTACTTCCACCGGAGCAGAGAACAGAATGAGACAAGCAAGGAGACATGATGCTTTTTGTTGTTCTACTGGTGAAATCTTCTAACTCAGCTATGAACAAGCACAAGATGAGGCATGTTAAGTAGACCTTCTCTTTTGATATATTTCTCACAGTAAGAGTTGTTTTACTCAACTCTTCGTGTTCTATACTGGTAAGAAAATTTTAGGCAGATGGAAAATGGAAATGAGCTTTGACCTCTGAGAAGAGACAGTAAAAGAAGGGAGACAGAGCTCGCCATGGCTAGAACTACTGGTCAAAAGATAGGGTCACAGCTGTAAGTTTCAGTATAGGTGCAGGCCTACAGTGGACTCAGAGGAACTGACTAGTTTCCATTGACAAGAACATAATTTCAATACCTTATACATGAAAGGCCTTCCCTTTTTCTCAATAAAACATCTTCCCACTGAAACTGTCCAAAGACTGGTTCCTTGCATTTAATTGAACAACCCAAATAAATTTACAATCTTGTATTATCATCTGTCATGATGAAGTGATAAAAGTTGTTTTTTCACTTTCAACTTCCCTTTTTACATTTCTTTGCATCCCATGAAATTTCAAATGCTTGATGGGATGTGTTGAAACAATTTGAGAAAGCATTCAAGTAGGAGATATATCTTTTTTCCATAAACTAACAAGAATACATCCATTTGTTACGCACATGGCTTATCTGATGCCAATAGAGTTCAGTGTCAGGCTTCTCACTTTCGTCTGGATTGTATGGGCAAAGTCAAAGCCTTTGCTCTTTAACATGGTAAAGTACTATGTACTCCTAGGACACTGTACAAATAATGATGTTGATTCATCAAGTGCCTGGAAACACACTAAGAAGTGATTCTTCTTTTTATTTGTTTGGTGATTTCCTGCTGCCGTATCTTTGGGATCAATAAAAGTAAATGCTTAGTCAGACCTAAGCACATAAAAAAAATGACAATAATTTGTTTCATATTCTAGTTGATGGAAAACTTCAATGAGGAACTTGGACGCACTAAGGGGACTGTCATCAGTTCAAGTAGATCTTGTCAGCCCTTAATACAATACGCAGTCATTTTTACGTTACTCACTGATACATTTTACTCACATCTCTGTATGCTACACCATAAACTAGGGTGTATAAAAGTTTTAAATCAGAAAATCAGTCCTTCAGATTCCATGAGTACATGTTCCCAGCATTAAGAATACAAAAGAAATAGGAAATTTGAGTTGTTCAGTGTTGCAGGGAGTTTGCCATATCATATCACCTCGATGTTCAGGACAGGTCTCCCCAGCTGCTGGGAACAGTAGCATTACAAATGAGTTCATGCTGGAAGACTTAGGTCTGGTGCTGTATCAAGCAGATATCTTCCTCTTAGCTCTAAATAAGCCACACTTGAAGTGGTGGAAGTGTGTCAAGACAACGATCACTCTAAACACAGTAGTTTAAAGGCAGGTCTAAATAGTCTCAAAGCAGACCTGCAGTAACGCATCTGCACCACTTTCTGAACTACTACACAGTGACTAGGTAGAAAGAGATGCTTGCTGGCTGCTGGCTCAGGTACCTCCACTCCCTGGAGCACTAGAAGATTCTAAACAGCTGCCCCTTGTATTTGCTTCTGCCATGTTACGTGCTACGCCCAAATCTTTTACCTCACTCTAACCACAAACTTTTTATTAGCCTACCTGCACTTTTACTATTTTTATTTAACAGATATTAAATATCTCCTATTTGCGTAAATGACCAGTTAAAGGCAGTTTAAAAGTGTTTTGATCAGTGCTGTTTTCTCCTTGGAGACAGGCCCCTTCTTTGGTTTTCTGCATTGGCTTTTTTTATCTGTCTGTGTGGTACATCTGGTGAAAGAAGGGCCGAATTTTTCTCAGATCTTAACATTGAAGAAAATGAGATATTTAAAGATATTTAAAGAAAATTGCTCCCTAGTACTGATTTTTCTTTATGTACAAGCCAATATTCAGCACAAAATTTTTTAGTCGTGTTTTAGATTTTCTGTGCATCTTTAACAAGCCCACTCAACTAAATGTTGAACTGGATGACATAAAACACCTTTGATGTATTATAGCTTTGTTTAACAAGTTAAAACCTGTTAGCTGAGCAGCTATAACTTACTGTTTCTACTTTCAGGTTCCTTTGTGGGCAGCTCGCCCCTCTTTTAACAATTTAAACAGCTCTCTGCACCCCACAGCTAAAGGGAACTGAGTGGGAATCCCTGCTCAGGGCTTGGTTCCAGGCACAGGAACTCAAGAGATACGATGTCTCAGTGCTCTTGAGCAGATGAGAACAGCTATGAAGTCATTGCATTCATAGTGGAGCTGTATAAGGCTGTCTCTGTGATGGGATGGATGTTTTGCAACACGGATCCACTTGCAATAAAAGAACTTCAAAAGCAGAAATAGTGACAACTTTGAGAACAGTGCCTATTGATAATGAGGGATTAAAGAGAGATCAAAGTAAGGATAATCAGAGAAGGATCATCATTAACCTCCCTTCTGCCCATTGAAATGGCCAACGTGAACTTCCCAAAACTGTTATCCCTGCTTATCATGGATTTTCCCCTTTAGAAGGAAATAAAACAAATAAGACCTTTATTTTGCCCTTTGTGTCTGTCTGTCTTTCAGCTGCTGATTGTCTGTTTTACTCATATAGCTACGTTTTCCCTTCACTCAAAATCATTTAGAAATATCTCCTACAGTTCAATGGCATGCTATTTCTTTCCATATTGTTAATGTCTATCTAATTTCCAAGAGACGAATTCTTTCCAGAGGTTCTAAAGGCAGATATTTTTATAGTATGAGGATCTCTGCTTTCACTGACCTTTAGAAATTATTCCTTCTAATTATCTTATATACCAAGATTCAAAACATCCAAGCTGCATCACTTCGCTTCACATAAATGTGTTAGTATCTACAATGCAATTAGAAACATTAAACCTCAGTACTAGACCAAAAAAACTTGCTTTTCTACTGTCACTGTTCTTGAGGAGTTCATACAAACTTTTAATAAAATAGTTTAAGTACTGTGTTCTAAACATTTTATTAAGAATATAATAATGACTGGAATTCAAGTAGACACTGAAATAGTTACCCTAGCAAAAAACATTTTGGAGATATAGTCAGACATACTCTAAGACTAGAAGAGACCGTTATGATCACTTAGTCCAGCTTGATGTAGAACATGTGCCACTACTTTTCAAAATATATGCGTGAAATTCATAATCTTTGTTTGACTTACAGCCAGAGCATTTAATGTGCAGCTGATTTTTTTCTTTAACATGACACACTATTACTTAAATATACAGCAGAGAAAACCTTTTCATCCAGTCAATGAACAGGTTTTATTCTAACAGTTGCTGTGGAACATTCTGAGTACCTGCTGATGGGGAAAAAACCCTCTTATGTTTTATTGATATCAGTCATGAATAAATCCCTGATAATTTTTTTTTATTATTATTTCCCACCCTCCTCATATTTCCCATGTGATCGTTGTTTTGCATCATCATTGGGCTAAGACAACTTTGTGTCTCAGATTCATGAAAGCAACACACCATCCTGCCCCTCTTCAAAGCAGCTCCATCAGCAATATAACTCCTTGCCTCCCTGGGGTCACATAAGTGACTACGAGCTACATCAAGGAAAGGTCTTTTCTGTTCCTTATAGGCAGCCTTCCGTTACAGATGGTCAGGCTGGTTTTATAGTTGATTGCTGTCACCTGTTAGACACCCCATGTGGTGCAGGGAGCGGCTGCAGATTCTTGCACAACTGGGGAAATTCACATATGAAAAGAAATTTTGGGCATGGAAAAACATGATACCCGTCATGTATCTGAGATTAGTTTTATGCAGCAGCAGATAACCAAAATGAGAGAATGACCACTGAACAACAGCATGACATCTCTCATAGGATAGAATTAATTGCCCCCTAGAAATGTTTTTTGTCTTTCTATTAAGCGTGAATGGTTAACTTGAACTACACATCTTCCTTTTAGAAGTTAAAATTACAGAAAATTAATGCAATCTAGATGTGTGATCTTTCCAGTAGAATAAGGTGAAAAAAAGCCATTGAAATACACTGTAAGAAAATATCTCTGACTGTCCAGCTGGCAGGTGCAGATTATTTGACTGCAAAATTCTTAATTTTTAAATTTAAATTATTTGCTGTAACTTCCTCAAGAAATATATTCCTCAGGGAGTCCCAGTAAATTTCAAATATCCAAAGTGTGTCTCAAATTTTGTAATTTTTCACTTACTCTACTCAGAATTTGAATAGAATTCATTGCTTTTCAATTTTAAATGCATTCTGAAAATTTGAAGCAAAAAATCAAAACATGAAAAAATGTTATCAAGTAATATATGAGGAATCTCTGTAAAACAATATTACCCTCTGGAAAGTGAATAGTCAACAGAATTTCCCCTTACAGGCTTGCGTGCTTCACAAAATACCTGCCTACCTGATCAGAAAATATTTCTGTTGCTTTCAAGTTATGAAATCTTTCAATGTCTGAAATTGAACCATTTACAAATTTCTCAGCTGTATTTCGTAATTGTGGCTGAAACTTTCCCAACAATTCATGTAGTTTGCTATTAACAGGTCTAGCAGAGTGTAATCATTTCACGGGCAGCTTTTTCATAAGTCTGAAGTTAAACAAAATAGAAGTAGGTTTTTAATTGTTATAATGCAAAGAAACTTACAACATTTTTTTTTTTTTTTGAGCAGTATGGTTATCACATAAATAAAAACATATATTTAGCTGGTACAATCATGAGGAATGTAAAGCTCCCACGCCTGCCTGCAGTAATTGATGAAGTGGGTCAGTGACATTTTACAGGGCTGTGATTGAATTGGACCCTTGAGGATAAATAGCACATAAACCTTTTCTGCCAGCTCTTTGGTAAGTTAATATTGGCAATTCCAATTTAACGCTTATGAATGAAAGTATTACAGGCTAAGTGAAACAAAAGAACAGCCACAGCTATTGTCTTCAGTTGGTGTTCTTTCCCGCAAGCACTATTTAATCCAATGGAAAACAGAGACCTCATCTGTCAAAGAAATACATGTGACTGGGCTGGTTCTAAGCAGACGGGAGTGTTCTGGAAGAATTTAGAATTTCTTTTATAACTAAAAATGCAGATTTTTAACAAAAGTGCCTGTCATTAGCCCAGTTGGGAAATATCCTTGTTGATTTCTTGGTGAGGTGGTACACTGAATGGTTGTGAGGTTTCAGATGCATGTTAGTGTTAACAAATTCTATTAATAATTTACAGTAAAAGGAAATATTTTATTAATGCCATCTGAAATCAATGCACAAAATTAAAATGAAGCATTCCCAATTGTTTAACTAAGCTACGTGACATGGTTGGAGAAAACAGGTATTTAATTTTTAGAATACATTGTTCATTTATTTTTAAACATTTCATTTAGGCATAAATAAAATTCTTTCATGCTGTCATTATGAATATTTAATTTCTTCAATGTCACATATAACTTTTATATAAACACATACATAATTAGCTTTGAGCTTCAACTGAATGAATCTGGAGCTTACTAACAAGCCTACATTGGTTTGTACAAGTAAACTGATATTAGCAGTTCCTCCTGACTTCATTTCACAGGCAGTATTTTCTACCATTTGGGCCTTCCTGTTCGTTCTTAGTGGTAGTGAACTAAACATGGATAGGGCTTAAGCTCAGTTTGTGATGCTATGGTTATCGTCTGCAGAATTTAATGCCAGTGCACCATTTGATATCATTTTGGCCCATGGCAGGCATCATCTTCCCCGAGGTTCACCCTGTGGAGAGCCTGGGGCTGTTCCAGTGGGCTATGCAGACTGTTGTACCCTGCTTCGGGGAAGAACAGCCTTTAGCCACACGGATGAGAGCCATATCACGTCCCTTGTCCTCAGGGTCAGAGAATGGAGTCTGATCCATTTTATTTATTAGCAGAGATGTAGACATATCCCCATACCTACTTTAAGAGCTGCAGATTCATCACTGGTTCCATTTGTGAGGATGGCTATGTCCTGTAGCATGCCATCAACCTGAGGGGAGCTCCATGGATGGATGCCATGGTGCAGCTCATGGCCCGAAGCTTGATGTAAGAAACACTGTAAAGCTTACTGCAGGGGTTTGGGAACATAAAGCAAAAATAATTCAGGTACACCTCCTGCTGAAGTAAAGAGAAATTTTACAAGAATAAATTTTAGGGATTAGCTCTGTTGCTATTGAAAATTTAAAGCTTAAAGTTTAGGGATTGGAGCATCCTTACAAATAACTGAACATCCACTTGCTTTTCCTGCAGCAAATCACTGTGCTTGGTGTGAATATGGGGTGAGGTGGGGTGGGGGGCATGTGGACCACCCCTCTGGACGCACAAGGGCTTGAATGTAATGATGGATTTACCAGGGCAGGGAAGGGAGAACAGTCACAGCATGTACCTTGTAGGTAGGGCATATGCTTAGTGTCACACGTATACCTGCTATCACCACTATGGCTGCATCCAGCCTGCATCCTTGTGCCTTTCCTGTACATATGGTCAGAGCTCTGTATCATAATTGTGGAATGTATGCTTTCTAAAAGGGATGAATAGTTTTACTGAGAAGCAGTTTAATCAGTCTGAGGAAAACATTTTTGGCTGGAAAGCCTAAGATTAGATAATGAAGCTGAAACTGTAAGACTTCTTTTGAAAAAAATGTTTTATTTCTATGCTTGCTTGCAAATGTAATATTTGGGAAAGAATTATTAGATTTTAAATTCACTGGTTGGGAGCAGACACAGCTACCTAAGCCCCCTATCTGTAAGCATCTGGTATCGCCCTTTATGTCATAGGCATATTAATTTGACCTAGTTGGGACCTGCAGAAAATTACTGCGGGATTTTTAAATTGGAAAATGCTCATTCCATGCTCATTCATGCTTTGCAAATACAAATCCATTTCTATAAAGCTTACATCCTTTTCCTTTAGAAGAATTTACTTTCACACTGGCATAGAATGAAAAATAATGTCAGAACCTCTGGGTTTTCTGTGACAAACTTCTTGGTTTTTCAGGCAATGAAGATGAATTGTAATCTTGCTTTAGGAATGAGAGTCCTACCTGCTACCACTACTCCAGGCCTATCATCTGTATTGGATGTTTTTTAGGGGCAGGAAAGAATGGGTTAAGGCAACTGTTCAGTGTTTCAAATACCTAAAAAAGCAAGTTTTCTACAAAGAAACCCTCTCAGATTTTCATCTTTCCTTAAAGGAATCTCTTTTTTCATTTACACTAGTATTTAGTGCAAAGCTTTGAGGGCATTACAATAAATTCTGCAAAACTAATTCAGGAAAAAGACTGTTGAATTCAACAGCAATTTTGCTGTAGTTAGCAGAACTTCAGGATTAACTTTGTTGCCACCAAAACAATTTGTTACATGGAAGGTTGTCAGCGACTGACGCGGGTTACCCAGAGACGTTGCCTTCATCCTTGGAGATATTCAAAACCCACTGCACATAGCCCTGAGCAACCTGCTCTGGGTGATCCTGCTTTGAGCAGGGGGGCTGGATTAGACTAGTTCTACAGGCTCCTTCCAGTCCCAACTGCTTTTGGTTTTGTGATTCTGTTTTAAAACCAACATTTTTTAAGAAAGACTTTGTATATTGGCATTTTGAAAACTGATTTGTTAAAAAGAAGGAAGATTAAAGTTCATATAACTCCTTCTCTGAAGACAGCAGGGAAACTGGTGTAACACCTCTTATGGTTTCTCAGTTGGGTAATGGAAGACACCATCAATGCATTTAGAAGATAATTCAGTCCTCTTATTTAGCTCTATCCAGTTGCTCAAGACATAGAGAATCAAAGCTCTCTTAAAAAAAAAAAGACGCTATAGAAGCAAATAATAAAAGAGAATGATTTGAGGGACTGATTAAAAGACAATATCCACTGTGCTAATATTCCTAGTGCAAGGGGGAAACCAACCTGTAAAATGGGGGTCAGTCAAGCTAAAGACCAGGGGCAGGTATTCAAAAGATTTAAAGCCTTGACCAAGGCTCCTTCATTCATATTTTGTATCTAAAAAATGTCCTGACTTTCAAGCACATTGATCGCAGGAATGTATAAATACTTGCTTTGAGTAAGACCAAAATGTAATGCCCTGTCTCTGACAGGGGATGGATGGTCAAGGAGACTTAAGGAAGAGGGCTAATAACACAGCAAATAGGAAGTGTTATTTCCTTCACAGCAACCCCTGAGCACCCCACATTCTCACCCTGGGAACTTTTTGAGCTGAAGTGCCACATTACTAAATTTAAGAACCAAAAAGTGTGCTGTGGCCATGACAGAGATGTATATATCAAAGCTGTAAGACAAAGAATTTCCAGGTAAGATATAGTGAATCCTCAATTAGTGAAATTATCCCAAGTCAAAATTGTTCACTTGTGTTGTACTTCAAATTCATTTTCCTTCTTCCAGATGTCAGGGCAAGAAAAATAGCTGGCCATTTCTCAATCTTTTTGATCTGATTTGTAAGTAATATAAAAATAAATACTATCAAAATACAAGACCTACTTCTACTTTCAAGAAGAAGCAATAATAATTTAACAAACATCTATAATTTTCTTTTAAAAGGAATCTATTAATAATAAAAGTATTAATGGGATAACCTCTACATGTGTTCCTATAAGGTTATCATTTTTTTTTTACTGTAGATGATCAAATATTTAAGGAACTGGGGCCTTTACAGTTACTGGGAATTAATTGTAGGACCTATCTCATTTAGATTATTGGCTGGAATACAGATGAGGTTAGTGATTAATAAAAAATGTTACTCTTTCATGGGTGTTCTGGAATGAATGGTTGGCCTCTGTTGTATTTTGGCAGGTGTGTGCTCGTATCTGAATATGAACAGAATTACACAGCTCTCCTCCATGTCTGTGCTACTAAATCTATGACTTCTGTAGGAGTTCATGGATTTAATAGTCCTGAAAGCTAAATGCTTCCTTGCTTTTCCAGATCTTTTCTCTGAAACAGTGGTGACTTACAGTACTATGCCATGATTGCCTTTATTGGTTTGCTGTGAAGCTGAGAACTTTCAGACATAAGGGAAATCTTTCTAGATGAAAAGGCAATCAAGTATATGAAAAAATTGACAGACTAGAATTACAGTCTTAGAACAGTTTGGGACAATATCCATCAGGAATGGTTTAATCTCATTGGCTTGCAAAACATAGTTGAGGTTCTCTGGGGCTGTGAATGGTTTGTGAAGCTTCTGCAAAAAGTCTAAGAAAAGCAAGCCCACATTTCCTATATGGAGAGCCAGACCTCCATGGGAAAATTTTTTGAGGTGCACAAATGGAACAACTTCAGAGTTGATGCTGCCCTGACAGCAGGATTGCGGAATAGATGATTTCTTAGGGTCATTTCCAACCATTTTCTATGAATCTGTGATTTCATAAGTTATGAATAACTTATTGACTCTTTCCATCAATTCCACCACCAGAATTAGAAGGAGGTACATTATGAAGATAAACAAATAAAAGAATTGTAGGACTGAATGTCTGTATAAACACCAGACTGGGTCCCCAAGGAACACAACATAAGTGAATAGTTGAAAGATAATTCTAACTGACAGCAAGATGACGGCAAAGCATGCTTTAATAAATACATTGACAGCAAATTAATATGGTGTGATTTCAAAATCCTATCAAGAAGTTGGGCTGCTAGTTGGGAGCCTGTATACTTGTGAAATTCAACAGTAGTTGTTTCCTATTGTATCTGCAACAGACACTGTGCTACGTTACCTATTGCGTGTCCTTTAAATGATGAATGTGTTTGTTCCTCGCAACCCCATGAGCATAATGATTTGTTTACTTTAGTTCACTTTCAGTACTAATCCATATTAGAAAGTTTAACCTGGTAAACAAAATAAAATCCAATCAAAAAGAGAGGTAATAAGTGTCTAGAAGCCTGAAGCTAAGCTGGCTAACAAAACTGCTTATCAGAACAAATTCTCAATGGTATAACTATTTATTAAAAGGTTAGAAACATAGGCAAAAAAAATTAAATATATATATATATATTTCTTCCAGTTAGACATTTAACCCACATTTATTTTCCTTCCACATAATAACAGATTGTATTTCAATAACACCATTACCATAAACTGTTAAGGTGGTGTTAGAAAATTTAGCATAAAAAACCCTATGAAATTGTTCTGATTCATCAGAGGCTTAATCAGTTTTGAAAACTGTTTTGAGGTCTCTGCTGCAGTGATTTAACCTTTAAGGGAAATGCTTTTGTTTTTCAAGCATTTGTGGTATGTCTTCAGAAAGCCTGATGTATTGAACTACATGCAAGGTAAGAAGAAGAGGTACAATGCACTAGTTCCCAAACCGAGTGGCAAGAAAGTTTGATGTATTAGCACTTGATCCTGTGAATCATGTACCCACCCACAGCTTCATAGATTAGGTGTTAGCAGCTCTAGGTTTGAGCTGAGAATTTAATTAAACAGAATTTGATGAATTCTATAAAGATTTTTCTCTCTCTGGAAATTAGGTTGCTAAACATATTAATGGAAATAAAAGGATTTAATTTCCAGTTACCTCTCTTGCTATTTTTCTTTGTTATGTTTAAATGCTAAAAAATAGAGATTGAAGCAAAGGCCCCAAAACTTACGAAAGTGCTAATTTGTCAAAAAGCAAAGGACATAAAAACATTTTGTCCCTATGCTTGCCTTCAATGTCTCCAACTATGCCAAACAGAACCCTGTGTATCTGTTGGCTTTCCTTCACCTTGATGGAACTATTGCTAAATATACCACAAAGAAAAGTTTAATGTAAATATACCTGTATTTATATATTAGTTTTGATGCTAGTTTTCATATTGAAGCATGTCCAAAATTGACATAATAAATCTCGCCATATTTTTCTTGTATTTAATATTTTTTTATTACTAGTATAATAAAATTTTATTGATGTTCTAAACACCCATCTGATTGATAGTTCAGAAATTGCCTATGTTCTCATTTTTAAAGTAAAGAAAGAGAGACTGTTATTTAGGTATATATGGGGGATCAAGGAGTTTGTTGTAATATTAGTTCAGAATTTTTCAAGAAAGATACAGGCATTGCAATATCCTGTTAAGGCCATAATTAAAAGCTTGTCAATTTTTTAATTAGAACACTTTTAAATGCATGATAATAATTTCCCAGAGCTCGAAAAAGTAAACTTAAAGCTAAACCAAATTTAAGAGGAAACTGCAGAGCTGGGATTGAAAAGTATTGACAGAAAGGAGAAATGAGGATCAGTGCCTAAGAGTACAATATGTAAATTATTTCACGGTAAATTAATAATTTCTTCATTTGATTTGTTTACAGGAGAGAGCAAGGAGGGTTAGAAATCAGGTCAGATACATTAGCCTGCTGACTAAGATGGAAAGCTTCAGTACACTGTGAGTGAAGAGAATGGATTATATATGTTTTTCATGATCCAGTTTTCTGACAACTGGTTTATTCTATACACACTATGACTCCACTACTGATACACACAACCTTAGAGAACAGCCTCAGATATAATTTGGGATGCACTGGCTATAAGAAGGGATTCAATTCAACTATATATACAGGATAAGTGTTCAAACCTGAGCTAGATTTGTTTACCTTTTAATGGCCTGAGAGTTGTTCTTATGTCAGTCTTTACAGAATGAGCTCAATACCCACAGTGTAAATCTACGTTTTCCCTGTTCGCAATCTAATGAAAATATAAATTTCGTAAATATGGTTCAGCCCTATATATGTCCTTAGAAAAGCAAAGTGTTATTAAATATGTATACTACTGACTTAATTATAGGAGTTAAGGGGAAACTTGAGAAAACTAGGATTTTTTTGTATGTTTTTCTTCTCCTTAATCTAATCAGACAACACTAAAAGCCCAAGAGGTATATAAACTTCAGTAACTAGTTATATTAAACCTGTGTTTACTTAGATGATTTGTATGAGATAAATAAGTAATTACCCAAAGGACATTAAAAAATGGAATATATGAGACTGCATGTGAGCAAACTAACACAAGGCAGAGAGCTTGACTGGTGCATATTTAATAAGAAACATTCCCTTTGCTTTTATATCCTCTTCCATTCTATAGAAGTCCTTATATCACCTTTATCACCATAGTAACTCAACACTTTGCAGTCTTCTCCTTCTATTCATCATATTATTTTATCAGTTTAGAAAAGGATAAAGTGTTTCCCTGATAATCCACCATTTGGTACCTTGCCTTGTGGGCATCCTGCCGAGTACCGTGAATAATGTAATAATTCACCGTTCTTCTACAGAACTAGAAGCGATGCCTCATTTATACTGCTATACAATCAATTTCCTATTATATTTCATCATAATATTTAAAAATTAATTAATCATGGAAGTGTAGCATCTTTTAAACCCTTAATAAACATTTCTATAGCCTTCTGAGTTTGGAGTATCAATTATTATGGTCATAAACCTTGCACAGGTTGAAGACTGGCTCTGAACTGTCTCTGTCAAAAAGCTGAGTTCAGAAAAGACACTCATTATTTAGGTTTATGAGAGGGTATTTATTTTATCTTCCTCTATTATAGCACCCTCAAAAGGAGGGAAGGTGCCAGGAAAGCATGTTTTGTATCCCCACTTTGCTATACTATTAAAATATGAACAGCTGTAACAGACTAGAAAGAATAAGAAGGTATTTTCGTTTACTTTCATATCTAATAATTTCCCTTTGAGCTATAGCATATGAAATTAGTTAAATGTGTAGTTACATGCTCTCAGAGTACCTACATCAGTTAAAAGGAAAGAAAATCTGCAATTAGGTAGTCTCATATGAACAGGATTATGTCAGTGAGTAAAAATAGTTTTATAGATTGAACTAAAAAATTTAGGACATTTCTCTTTCATTTAAGTATTTTTTTTTTTCCAAGATACCTCCTCCATAGCTTTTACATATGCATTCGACTTACTTTTATACATTTGTACTGAAGCAGCATGCCTAGAGGCTTTGTCAAAAAGCTTGAGTTTATCTGCATGCTTACATACTTTACTACTTTGAAACAAAGCTGACATATCTGGGGTTTGATCATTTAGCTGCAGTCTGTACATGTATGTGTCCTAGCTTTTATCTAACATTGCAAAGCATTCTTCTCCTGTGTTACAAGACTTGCTTTGTGCTCACTAATTAATCATAAAATGTGATAGCTATGCTGGATGACGCAGAGAAGCATTTTAGCTTTTATTCTGAATGAAAGTTTCCAGAGTCTACCTTTTGATTTGTTTTTATTCTTAATAGGACTTAGTTCTTTATACATAATTTTCCTTAAGGTTACCGGCAAAGCTTCAAAAGGAGAAAAATGTTTTTTTTTCATCTATAAAGCACTATTGGTACGTCAACAGAAATCTGGTCCCACTAAACCCTGCCATAAGAAATTTAATTTAAATAAACATACTAGTTTCAATTCATTAAAATTACTGTCATGATTTGTGCATTTTCGCTCTATTGATTTAAATCGTGATCTGTTCTTTCTCAAAGGGGGAAGGCAAGGTACAAATAAAAAGGTACAAAATTCATCCCATGGTTCTTCACCCAAGAATTGCAATAACTATACAGCTCATGAGCGTGACTGTGTACTAATTAGTAAGTAGGTGGGAGCAGATCCTTTGGTTAATGCAGCCTGATAGAGCTTCAGGCTCTTGCAGATTTTAAAACATAAGATGAGGAGTGGCTGGAGCAGCTTAAATAACTACGCTTAAATACTTACCGTGATATTTCCTGCAAATAAAGAGTTAAAGACTCCTGGTCCAGATAGATGAACCTAACATTTACAGAGGGTTATTTATCCAGCACTAGCGATTCAGTGATTCTTTTTCCTGCCTTGCCTTGGATGGCATTTATATGCTTTATCCACTGTAGACAGTTCTCCTAGAAGGGTTTTTCCATCAAGATTACCGATTTCCTTTTTTCATACTCCTCTGATTACTCTTTCCTTCCTCACCTGACAGCTGACTATCATTGAACACCAATAAAGAAAAGGAAAGATTCCACTCCTAGAATCTTGTGAAATGTTAATATTTATTTTTAATCTAAAGGGGGAGGTTATTTAGCCAAAATGACAAAAGACTGAAATAAAACCAAATCATACACATGCAAATTCCCCTTTAACATATCCAATGCTTTTTATTCATTAGTTAGTCCTGTGTAGGCCCTGTCTTGAGCTGAGCTCCACGAGCCTGCTCTTGCTGCAGAAGTTCTGATTCTGTTGTATCACAATGGCAAAGTTTGGTGTGGACTCCAGAATTACAGTAAAAAAACACCACACAGGCTCACCATCCTTAACAAATCTCTCTTGAACTTCTGCTTTAGTGCAGGTGCCAAAGGCAAGTGCAGTATAGCTCTTCTGATCCGAGCAGCAAATAAAAAAATTACAGACAATGACCGGACAATAAAGAAGCTAGAAAGTTACAGATATTTTATCTTAAAAGAAAACTTTCCCAACTAGCGCCAGAAGAGCTTCCTTTTTTGAGTATGTTAATGTGAATTGCGATTATTTATAATTTTGTATCGAATGCAGGTTTTTAAAAACACAATTCTTAGCTGCTTGTTTCAGGAATTGAGTCAGTTTTGCTCTGCTTTGATTATTTGTCAAGCGCATATGCCCTTGCTATTACATACATTTTGGTCTGCGTGTCCATCCCTAGAACTTGAACATGACTATGTCTGGCCCAGTAGGTTTATGTCTTTTAGAACTATAACATTACTTGAACAGTTATTAGGGCTGCAGAGATGTAACTACAATTGCTAAATGGGATAATGCAAAATGAATGAAGTGAAAGAATCCCTGGAGGCTTCTTGATGTTTACTCTTTCAAGTAATGCACTCTTCTAAGTCTGTCAGCTCATCACAACAGAGAATTATTTAGGGAACTGTGTGAACAGTATTGCTTCACAAGTCTTGCATCCACCTAGAATATAAAGTGTACATTATACTATACCAATCATAAATAGATATTTCCCTATTTTCTGCAAATCACTCTCACTATAATGGCTTGTCTCATTACAGCAGTTCAAATGGGAAAGCAAAGACATAAAGTAGCAGCTTACTGTTATGGTTTCTATACTATCTGCAAACTCTATTTACTGCCATAAATAAAGCTAACCTACTAGACTGATTATCACTTATAGTCTTCTGAGGATAAACTGAGACTGTGACATTTCATTCTTACCCACTATCTTTTAATATACCAGCCACAGTAATGCTATTGCTAATGCTGCTAGGTATTTTAACACTCAGCATATATTCATGCAAAAATAATTGCTTTACAGATTATAAGGGTGACATGTGACAGATGTTACAACGTCAGGATATGCAATCCTTGTGACACCACTGGGATTACATACAGGAAGAATTGGTCAGGCACCATTCTTTAATGGAGTTTTTACACATATACTTAGAAGACACTTGTGCAGCACTACCACTAACAGAACAGAAATAAATATTTGAAGTGAAATATAGTATAC
Source organism: Nycticryphes semicollaris (assembly GCA_013400055.1). NCBI lineage: Eukaryota > Metazoa > Chordata > Aves > Charadriiformes > Rostratulidae > Nycticryphes > Nycticryphes semicollaris. Next base: position 26,816 of record VXBJ01007133.1, read on the forward strand.
ATGACTTAATAGCAATAGAGCTAATCTTCCTTGTATTATGGAGGCTAATAGTTCTTCCAAAGTCAAAGAAGGTCCAGGCACATTTTCTAGAACTCTTCTAACCACTCCCATGCTGGGTGGAACAGGAAGAGACCATCATCTGCACCCTTGAACAGAGAAAAAACGCTTGATGTGCAGTAACAGGAGAACACAACAGAGAGTCAAGGATCAATCTGTGACCTTCTAGCATGTGATGATATGACAGAATACTTATGTATGTGCCATGGCATAGTAAACCAACCAATAACATATACCAGGGTACATAGTGGCAGCTGTGCCCCTTATCTCTGGACTAACACGAAGCGGAACTTCTTTTGATGGTTACAAACACACCTAAGGATTGTCTGCTTCCAGTCACAGCTATCAGCACTGAACATTAACACATGGAATTCATGCCACAGATATGTCCCTATGAACAGCCTTCACACAATCTCAAGTTGTTATATGTTAAAACCTGTGCAATGTGAATAGAAAGTGGGAAGAAATGGTGACTTTTAGAGCTGTAACACAGTCACAGATGAAGGTCATAAAATCCGCTTCTTCTAAAAATTATTCTGTCTTTACCTAGTGCCACTGAGGACCTAATAAAGGGTTGGAACAAGGTGCTTAGAGAGGTTATGTAGTCTCCATCCTTGGAAATTATCAATACTTAGCTGGAAAAAGACCCAAGCAACTCCAATCTTGCTCAAGTTGACCTTGCTCTAAGGATATCAGTCTGGATGATCTTGTTAGTTCTGTTCCACCCTAAATGGTTCAGTGACTCTATCACTTTTGGGGTCATGCAGAGGCTGCCTGTAACCCTAACCTTTGGCACCAACGAGAGATGAAAATAATACAGTCTTGTATATGTCTCTTCCACTGGGGCAGATAAGGGAGTAATGGGAAGCTGAGGTGACAGATTTTTGCTGGAGGATGGAAGTACAGGCAAAGCTGCTGTCAGCTGAAGTTCTGCAATGCAAGTTTTTACTTTTGAATCTAAATTACCTGATTCCAGAATGATTTCAGGTTTGAAGTACTGAACCTGACCTAGGGTCTTAGAGCTCTGTTTCATGAATATCATTGCCTCCATTTCCTCTTAAACTCTGGTACGAAAGGGGCAAAATATACCATAATTAGCTTCTCTCTTCTCTGAAGGGTCCAACATACTTATTTTGAAACAATCAGATTCAGGGACTTTGATGGCACTGGCACAGTGGTAAAACATATAGATCACTACTTCCTTATTCTTGTTTGATTGCTGTTGTAATTTTTCCATTTCAATTATGTCTTATTTCACTGATGTGTCTTAGAACAAATTGTTAATGTACTTACATGTTTTGGGTGACAAAGCTCCATTGTGAAACAGTCTGTTTCTTAGCCTATGTCTCGCATTGCTGTGGTTATTTATTATTTATTCCTACCTCATCACCCTATTACTGACAATGAATGTATAAAATTGCAGAGGCTGATGTATTCCTTGATTTTCCCCAAAGAAAACCCAGTCAAACAGATATGCAGGTGAATGATGAAATATTTAAATAAATATGCAACAAGCATCCATAGAAAAGCTACCTCAGTCTTCATTCCTATATTCAGAGAGAGAAGGCATTCCCTTATGAAAAAGCTTCTTAGCATCGAGCTTTGTCACAAGTTTTTGGAGAATGAGGATGTTTTAGTTCAAATGTGCAGAGGAAAGCATACTCTAAACATTTCACTTTTCCTACCTCAAAAGGAAAACCAGAAAACTCAAACTACAAGCATGCTTTTCCATGCACAGAAAGTGGAGTATATACATACTTCTTTCATCTACTGAATTATTCCCGACTTCCCTTGTTTTTTCCCTTCCTTTGATGAAAATAACTCCTGTCTTCTTTTCTTCTCTCTCATTCTTTGCATACTTTACTTTTCCAGGTCTATTAGACACTTCCTAACTTGGTGCTTGTTTATCTATGTGACTTATATGAATTTCCTTTAATAAGGCTATTTTTTTTCCCATGTCTTAATATTTAATGTATTAGCTGCACATTGATTCTGTGAAGTGAGAAATTACTATAGTTCCTTTTTATTAATAGGAAATGTGGACCCAGACCCCACAAAATAACAAAGGATCCTGAAGTGGGATTTGGATGTATAAGTCAATGAGGGGATATTAACTTCTGTCTTTCTGGAGAAGACCTTAGTCATTAAGTAACAGTTTATTCTGCAAGAATGTAAATGGAAAAGGAGGTACAACCCACACCTCCTATGGAAGCTGTGCAACTGTTTAGAAGATAATGTTGCTGAATTGTGAAAAGCACAACAGAATCCTTTATGCTTAGGCACGTAATGCCTAAGGCTTGTTGTGTATGAAGCTCAGACTTCTAACTTCAGGGCAGGTTCTTCGTACAAGATGGGACAACTCCACCAGATGCGGCATTTTTAATACATGGGTCCCCAGATTCCCTCCCTATGCAGAATCCTTTCCATCTCCTTTCAGCCTCGTCTGGCTCCTGCTGCCCACCAATAATATGATGGCACCAACTTGTTCTTGTCCATCTTCTAGCTCAATGTCTAGAGCCCCAAGCAACTCTGTTAGAATACAAATAAATAATAATAGAATCTGCTAGCTATATCTGTTCTGGTCCTCAAGGCATTGTCCCCAGACCCTTCAGTCTCTTACTATGTGAATTCAAATAAAAGCCTATTTTTCCTTTAACAAAAATCTATGTAACAAGTGAAATTAGTATATACATAATGAAATCTCTATATAACTTTGACACAAAACTAACATTTTGATGGCTTAGAGTGTTAGAAACTTATTTAAAAGAATGAATGCTGTTGCTTAAAGATTTAGAAGGTTTGTTCTGTAAATACACTGTACCAATCACAGAGCAGAGGACATGAATGACAATCCACTTCTTTCCAGATTGGATAACAGGTGTTTTTATCTTCTGATAGAAACCCACAGAGAATTCAAGGAGAGATTCATAAACATGATGTATGACATCAAGCCAAACTTTGCACATATGTAAAGCCATAGTTAAATCTAACCGAGCAAAACCATCAAAACATCTCTGGCACCACCTATAGAAGTATTTCTGTATTAGTTAGGTTTTCTCTTCAAAAAAACCCAACAAAACAAAACCAAACCAGAAAAATGAAGAGGAATAATAAATAAATAAGGAAAGAATGAACTTCAGGAACTTCAGGAACTAAAATTATATGGATGCTCAGCTCCCTACCAATGAAGTGCTGTTTATTAGTAGCTGCTATGCTTTCCATGCAACATATTCAGACTCCAAAATGCACTTACACGCTTGTGAATGGTCTATAGGAAATGATTAAGTGACAAGATACAATCTGTAATGTGTGGAAATCAGTCTTTACTCTGGAGAATTTACTCTCTAGTACTGCAAGGCTATGTATATAGTTTAATTACATTTTCACAGCTGGATTTTTGAATAGAGCCTCATTAAACTGGTATAAATATACACCATATTGTTTTGTGGTGGTGGTTTTTTTTTTCCTCATCAGCATCAAGATCACTTTGGTACGGAAGAATGCTGTTTCATTATATCCACTCCAGCTGTGCTCTTCTTCCAAAGTCCTTGCATTTGCCAAATGTAAAACTTAGCACTTGCTCACAACACTACATTGGTGAAGTTGATTGAATGGAACATAACATGGAGAACAGACTAGGTAAAGGATAAAAAGAACTCTAAAATGGAAAGAAAATTTTGGTTACAACTATTCTTTGTTTCGTTGCCCATCACTAAGGGAGCTGTGGCTATTATCATGAACAAAATAGATACTACAGAGCTCTGTACGTGAAAGTGAAAAAAGATAAATGTGTTGACCCAAATGACAGATAGCAGCAGAAAATCCCATATAACATCATTACGGTTCATAAAAAGGTATACAGAAACAACATTCTCTATAGCTGATATTGTGCTCAGACCTTTATAAAGGAAGCATTTCACAGTAAAGTTGGTCTGAAAAGCTCAGTAAGGGCTTGTGCTTAAGTATGGGCTTAAATCTCAGCAAACAATCAGTGATATTAAAGGTAAAATACCTCTTTAACTTCATCAGGGTCAGACTTTATTTGTGGATTCCTTAGAGGTAAAGCAGGTATTTCTGCACTTTCCTGAAATGGCCGTGTGGCACAGCAGTGAAAGCAGGAGGCAGAGTAGATCAAAAGGGGTCTGCAGTCCCAAAGGACTCAGTTTCTGGGCTGGATGCCCCGGAGGCAGCCAGGGCAATGCTGGCAGGTGGCTGGCTGCTGGGTCTGTTCTACACTTACTTAGAACTGTTTAACGCTTAGGTACACCAAGCGTGCAGCACCTCTGTGTCAGGATGTGCTCCTCACCAGGCACTTAAAGAAAAAACGCAAGGTGTGAATATGTTCATGGAGTAGCTTAGCCATTATCTTTGTTTTTTATGATGTTTTATAATGTTCCAGCTAACACTTTTATCCTGGAAGTTACTGTGTAGTCTCCAGGTATGTATAAGATTCAACAAAATTGCTAAACATATGCATTTTTGCATACTTCACAATATTTTATGGGCATATAAAATGTCTATAAACATTCTTTATTGATACTTTTATTGAAAGTAGCTCCCTGATGAAATAATTTCATCTGATTGCACTGGTGTAGCTCAGAGGGAAATTAGACTTGAGATTGATTTTACATTATTGCATTTCCTTGAAGATTTTTCTTTTCTACCTAAAACAAATTATACATAACCATTACATTTTGATGTGAATGAGTAATTATTAAACTGGAGATTGTTATGATCCCATTAAAATAAGTCTATTCCTGTACTAAGAGCAATGATTCACTGTTCACAAGTGCGCTTAGACCACTGACGTTAAATGCTAATCCTTCAGCCAAACCAGAGCTGGAATGATTTCTTTCTTGAGCTGCAATATAAAATTCCAGTAAATAAACCATTTCACCAGCGTAGGAGCCCCACAAATATCAATTATTAGTGAGCCCAAGTCCCATATTGTCACAGAGAGCATTGGAGAATATATGATATATAATCCCACCTAGAGTGTGGGGAAGTAGGAAGAGCTTTAGCTGATGGACTGCAGAGGGCTATCCAGAAAGTAATGAGTTTCCATCTGGTGGAAACAAGGGTGGAAAAGGAAGGGTAGGGCTACCTCGTTCATGCAGTGGGTTCTTCCAGGTGCAGCATGTAATATATTTACCAAAAGCGATTTGCTTCCGTTTGTGGGTGAACAGCTGAGTGCCAGTGACATTATATCCTGATGTTCAATAAGTAAAATAATTAAAAAAAAAATTATGTGAATTTACTATAACTGAAAAAAGATTATGGAAACCCCAATCTCTCTTCTGTTTTCAGTTCATTTGCTTTGTACATTTGATAACACTTTTGATATTGTCATTTTCACTTTCTTCTCTAAATGAGTAAGTTTTTTCTTTTCTCAGGGAAAAGAAGTTTAAGTCTACCAGCTTTGGTTACTTTTATTTTATTTCTTTTAACTGATCATATTTCACACTCATGTCATCTCCACTAACAGGTTACAGTTGAGAACAGGGAGGAAGAGCTATATGTATTGTCTTTTATACAGGTAGTACAAGATATGTATCCTATTTTATTTACCTAATCTACTCTGGTTTATCATTTCCATGGAAACTATTGCAATTTATTTTGGATTTATCCAGTGTATGTAAATTTAAAATCAGAAATTGCTAGTGTAACAGCAATTTCTTTCATAGCAATAAGATTCATTAGAGAATAAGTCTGTTTTGCATGTTCTGGGTGATTTTTACCCAATTAAATTGAGATGCCAATTAATATGGGTCACATAGCAGGTTTTGTTATTGGAACAGTTTATTAATGTTTTCACTTGAGTGGGATGATTTTAAATTGATCACTTAGCAGTTAAGAGGTCTGGCCATTACAACTCTACTTCCAGCCTCCCATAGACTGATGTTTTTTTGGGATGCTATGGAAAACAATTTTCATACAACTGTTTGCATCTGAATTCATGGATTTGCTGTAAATGTCACTGTGAGAGGGAAGTGTTGATTGATTTGACTGAGTAGGTTTTGGCAGACTTCTCAGCAACCCTGCATACTCTCAGTGATGGAGTGTTGATTTTTAGTCTCCCTATGAGATTGGGTAGGGATGGAGAGAATTGTTTTCTTTTTCCCTTTTCTATTGTTTGGAAGCATGTGTTTCCAACGCTGCTGATGTCATATTGGCAGTGAAGATTATGCTTTTGTTTTGGGCGGCAGATGCACTTCAAAAACTTTTTTGCTAATTTATATGCTGAGATTACATTATGTTTTCTTCTACTTTTTTTTTCTTTGGAGTCTTTTTAGTGTAGTATGGCCCTCTATCAAAAAAATCAGTCATACCACAAATTTAACTGATGGGCATGAAGAATAAGCAATGAGAAATCTGTAAGATGCCACAATCTGTGACTATGATGACTCATGTCCCAACAAGGAAGCTGAGTGATTTTAGTAATAATATCCAAGTGGTGCATTCCACTAACCTCATGCCACTGACTCACTGCTTGATTAGATATGGCATGCCACAGCTCCAGTGAAGAGAGAGGCAGCCTTCAAGGATAGATTGCAAGGCTTTTCTTATCTCTGACCTTCAGAAATCTCTAGAATGTAGCTGATCCTTTCTTGCAGCTTCCAGTGTAATTTACACCTCATTTTCCACTGCATCAATATTTGCTAAATCTTCCAAAATACATATGCAATAGGTAGATGTTCTAATATTCTTTGTATCTTTATATCGTATCTTCAGTTAGCATTAGAGAGAGTTATGATTTTCAGAAGTTACTTGTATATTAGGTACTGCTCTGAACCTTAAATCCACACATATGTGAGTATGTAATAAAATGTAAATATACTACAATATATTTCTGATTTAGAAAAGACTGGAAGTATTTTAAATCTGAATGTTGAAGCTGAAAACTAATACAATTTCAAAACAGGAATGTTAAAAAGATATTTTAATCTCTTTTTATTCTGAATTTTGAAAAATTATATTGATGTATGTAGGCAGCGTATGTTTACTTACACGGTTTCACATAGCACATTGCTAATAAAAACAGAGTAATCAGAGTACTTGCAGCCTCCTTAGGAGGGAAATGACATACAGACCAAAACAATCAGCCTGTGGAAACACACAGATTTTATTTAAAAAATTAAAATACTGCAATGTCTGCTATAATCATGGAAAGTTTTAACAGGTCCTAATATGCCATCTGGTAGAACTTGTCAGAATAGCATCACTTTCTAGGAAGGTAAGATTTTAGACAATTATTTTTTTTACTAAACCTAACTTAAACTGTATTATAATTTAAGCCTGTTCTAACTCCAAAGGGGAAAACAGCTCATTTATTTCCTCTTCTCAGTAGCCATTCATAGATCTGAAGAGTGTTTTCATGTCTTGCCTCAGACTTCTTGTTCTTCCACTCAGTAACTTACCCATTTATTTCATGAAGAGCAGAGCTCCAAACTTGCACAACACTCCAACTGAGGAAACAGTTTTGAAGTGGCAAGAAATACAATTTTATGTGTCATGCAGGCTATGACTGTCTTTATATGATACAGGCAGTTCACCTGTACCTCTAGAGGAATATATTGCTGGGTTTATGTTCATTGTATTTGCCATTATAATGTCTAAATATTTCCTGTCTAAAACTGCTAGCTTGCCAGTTCTCTATTCTGTATTACTGAAAAAGATTGTCCAAGTGGAGTTTCAATTTTATTTAGTTACATAACACAGTATTTTAAGACTATTTTTCCAGTTTGTCAAGATAATTTTGAATTCTAATACCATCTTTCACGATATGTTCAGTCCCACCCCATCATTGTCTGTTGTTTCCTTATAATTTGCAGCTGTTTCAATTCTTTGATTTACTAATTCTGTTTCTTATGATTGCAAGATGAATATGAAAACAAGATCCTGCTTCTGTTGATCCCTAAGCAGTTCAGTAAGTCTGAAGTACAAAGTTGAAATATTCACAAAAAAACACTCATAAAAAACTTATATATTATTAATAGGATTACTCAAACCCAGAATATGGTCCTGAGCACAGAAAGCAACACAATTGTTCTGTGGGTAATATCAGTATTATCAAAATAGTGTATGAATAACTGATTTTCAGTATTGGTTCATTTAAATATTTTTTTTCTTTCAGGAAAAAGTAAACAAGCCTCTTTTTTGCAGTCAAATAAAATGATTGCTAGAATTGATTCAGAACATTTGATTTGTTTGTTTATTGTTCTTGGAGTTTGTTTGGTTTTCTTTCCATTCAAAAATGAACAAGAAGTAAATGTGTATTTGAAATATTTGTTTTAATTAATACTTTGATTTTTCCTGGGTTTTTCCAGTTTCCTTTTTTATTACTTTCTGAAACTGTTGAAGACCTACTGCAGGACTTCAAAAGAGAAGTCTTACAACGAGAGGGTTAATCACTGAAATAAGTTCCCTAAAGATACTGTGAAATCTCCAACCTTAGAGATCTTCAAAACTCAACTAGACAAGCCCAGAACAGATGTATTTAATTTTGTTCTAACATTGCTTTGAGCAGGGGTTGAACTATATGTCATCCAGAACTCCTTTCCAATCCATGTTTTCCTATCATTCTGTGTAAATTAAATAAAGACCATATATATTAAAACTGCAAAACAGCAATGATTTGTCTACTTGGTAAATGTCAGTATCCATTGTTTCTTCTAAAACTATTAAGCTAGTATTTTTGTGCCCAAGGTGCTTGTTAGCACACAAATAGATGTTTATTAACTGAGAGCAGGATGATAAAGGCAGATTACTCGAACATCTTGAAAACTGAGGAGGTGATACTTGTTCTTGCTGAGAAGTTTCGGCACTGCATCTCTGAACTTCAGTGACTCTTTCATCAGCTCTTGAGCTCCATCAATACTTTTCTCCGGAGCATTCAAGTTCCAGTTCAAGGACTAAGCAGGATTAGACAGCTGTGTTTGGTTTGCCTCATGGCCTCATTTTGTGAACATGATTGTGGATGTGAGGGTGGGAGATAGACTTCACTCTGACAATTAGTAATTTTGTACAGGTACTTTTCTTTCCTTGTCATGCTGAACATAGTCCATCCCTTCTTTTTTTTTTTTTTGTCTCTTGACCACTAATAGAGATTTATGACTGTAGCTATAAACTAACGAAATTGGATCGTTAATTCAAGCTTTTGGATCCAGCACTTGTGGTCCACTTCTCATAAAGAGCAAGACTGGAGGATGCTGTTACAAGTGATTTGGAAGAGGACAAAACTGTTATGTGAGAATGAGTTAACAGCAAAACTGTTGCAGACAGGTTTCACGAGGGACATGAGGAAAGCAAGGTTTGTAGGAACAGGTACTTCTACTACGTAAGTGACACAGCTGGACAAAGCAGAGAAGTGCAGGAATGGGGGTGGGGGGAAAACGGAAAGGGAGAGGCACCAGGGCAGCCCCAGCCCCAAGCATCAACCACCACCCTGAGGACAAGTCAAGGACAGGATGAGACACGGGTCATGGCAGGGTCTGTCTTCTTGTGGCCAGACTGTGGGGAGCTGGAGACCATCTCTGCTGTGGTGTCTCTGGGGCTGATGGGGATGCTGAGCTGTGGGTAGGGTGGAGGAAGGACACCCTGTGGTACGGAACATAAATGTTCAGCACCTCTCCCAGTGGTGTGAGAAAACCTCTGTGTCAGAGCCCAGCCGTCATTTCAAGTACGCTGAATTAAATGCATTCCCGGGGAAGTAGCAAGTGCATCTCAGCAGTGCTCCATGGAGCCCAGTGGGATGCCAGCCAGAAGCTGTGCACTGTGACTGGACACTAGCAATGCCAGCAGAGGAAGGTGACAGTTCTGAGCCCTGCACTCCTGTCTCAGACTCTGTCACTGGGTATGGGGACAAAGTTCTCCTGCGGCCAGTGTTCTGAGACCAAGGTTCTCCTCTTGGCCCAGTCTGTGCACACAGTAACGGTGCACTTTCTGTTAAACCTTGAACTGGAGATAGTAACAGGCTAATATATCTCTATACACAGTGTGAGTACTAGAAGGGATGGCAGAGTGACATTCAGCAGTATCACCTGAGGTAGCATGATACAGGTGCCTCTTGGTGCGCTGTCAGAGGGGATCTGCTTGCATCCGCACTCTCCTGCTTGCAATGAGGGTTGTCAGTCTTGTCATGGTGTTTCTTCTGCTGGAGAGCCCTGGCACACAGTTATTTTTTAATGGTTTCAGACATTGCTATTCTCGGCTCGCACAGTTTGATAGATGCTGCCACTAAGGTTTTGTTCTTCACTAACACTTGATCCTTCAACTGCACATCCTACATCCTAATAAGTTTCTGTGTGTTGTGGTGCGAGTCTATGCCAATGAAGTCTAATAGACCTTTTTAAATTTTTTTTAAATGATTCAAAACTTTTCCCCTTTTTACTGACTTTGCTCATTTGGCTCTGCCCAGCAGGGGACTGAGACCAAGTTCTTGGAACAATGTGTTGAATCTTACATGGATTGTCTCACCCAGGTCAGTATACCTGGGGTTTACTAGAATCAGTGGAAAATTTTCAGATAAAACTTTTCTAATGGAAAATGGTTTAAATCACCTTCCTTCTACAACCAACAATCCTGTCTGACAGATGAGCATCAATGTGAACATCAACCTACAGTAAAAATCTCTGTAAATTCACTTTTAACAAACAGTGTGTCCAGGAGTCTCTGTGAAACAACGTGCATTCAACTTCCACAGTGCCTTTGAAATGTACTTCATGGTGTATGTGAGTTTAAATTAATTGACTAGAACAGCTTTTCTTTTGCTCAGGGACAGTGACACAGTTAACACGTGATCAATCATTTTTTCTGAAGTAAAAAAAATGTTAGAGTTAAAATCTATGAAGAAAAAGCAGATGGAAACACATAAATTATAAGCTATAATTTACAGCTATATAGGTGCTGAATAGGTCCAGTTCATCAGCTTTTCACATCTTTTTTCCAAAATAAGTGTGTTAGTGTCTCCTGATCAGGGCTGTCTCTCAGTGTACCCTGTAGCATCTCTGCTTTTCCAGGCTTGTTAGCCAGAAGTGACAATGGTGTATTGTCCCCTGGACCTCAGTAGAGGTGATATTTCCACAAATTTATCACCTGCAAGTGATTTGATTACCCCCTGGGGACACTATTTTCTAGAGGAAATGATTTTGTACAGATACTTAAAACATCCAGAGTCTTGCAACAGTATTAATGTTTCATTCCTTTGTTGTACTGGTCATGCCTGAATACAGTTTTCTTTAAAACACTCATGTCTCCAAAACACCACTGCTCTCAGCGTAGTCCCAGCTGACAAGCAGACTGTGTTAATAACTTGCATGTGCTCTTACGGGCTCTAATTCTCTACTTGAAGCGAGGCTGCCTGTATTACATCCTGTGGCATTCCTGATAATGCTGTGTATTAAATTAGCTTAAATTAGCCTAGCTTGCCTGTACGGTTCATATTCTTCCCACTTGGCATGTTTTGCTTTCGTTCAGATAATTTGCATAATTATAAACCTTCAGCTGATCCCCTCTGTATCGGGAGAATTGTTGAAACCTCATAGCACATTTTGGAGTTCTAGTAAATGCAGTAAGTAGAAGGGTGGATGCACTGAAGGCAGCACAAATACTGCCACAAAGTCCAGGTCAATAAACCCAGATTACACTCAGTGAAACTGTTTCTTGCCTTCTTTTATGCATCCTCAGATCATTATCTCTGCAAGAGTTGTTTTGGGAAGATGGTTGCTCAGTAGCAAGAACAAAATTCTGAAGCAGCTCACCAGATGCTTCAGGCTGCTGTGAGTTATTCCAGGGGTTGGTCCCCGATTGCACACTCCACATAGATGCAAGGTGACATCCAGGCTTCTATCTGAACCTCACCTTTGCAAGAAAACCTGGATGCTGTTGAGAGGACAGTTTGTTCCTGTGTCCATTTGCTAGAGCCCACATGAACACCAGCAAGTCTGAACCCATTAGCTTAGGAGAAAGAAAGGCTCGCTCCCTAGCATGGTTTACTCAAGATGCTACAGAAGCAGCCATTGCTATACTACCTGGCTAAGAAGGGGACAGGCCATTTTTCAGCAAGTATGTTTGAATGAAATCTTGTGATTATCTCAGCCATTTGCATAATTTCACTCCTGTTATCCAAAAATCATTCCCAAAGTTTTTGATCTCTGCCTCAATGAAATACATAATTGTGATGGAAGAAAATCGTGATTATGATTACATTGAGAAATGTTGCTTAAATCAGCAAGTTATAAATGGCATTTGATTAAAAAAGAAAATGAAATATCATTTGTTATGAAGAGACACAGATGCATTAAGTAAAAAACAAACAGAATCAACAGAAGCAAGCCCACAAGATTTTAATTCCCATTCTCTTTAGTGAGGTTAGCAGGGAATTTTTGCTTTCTTATGGGATTATTATCAGTCAGCTTCTGGCATCTTTGTATTCCTCCCAATAAGATGACAAGAAGAAATAATGTGCTCAGTGCAATAGTAGCAGAGTAATAGCTTCTTTAAAAGGTCAGGTCTATAAGATTTCTAGAAAAGCAGACAAAGTGTGACAGGGGATTAGCAAGAAAATCATAACTTCTTGTTTCATACTATCAGGAGCTAACTGGTCAAATTACACAGATAGGAAACATTACAAAAAAAAAAAAAAAAGGCTTCTGTAACTGAAAACAAAAGAACACATCATAATCAGAATGAGGCATTACCAGTAAGTTGTAAAAATTAGACTTCATTAAAAGAAAATAGAAATGGAGGGAAAATCTCATTTTAGTTTTCCAGCATTCATATTTTAGACGTTAACTTTGTTTGTCACCTGCCCTGGTAACAAACCAGCTCTTGCCCACATAGCTCTTCTGTGTGCTCCTGCAGGCAAGCCAGGCCAGATCAGTGATCCAAAATAAGGCCTGAGGGAGATGGGCAGATTCATTAAATCATTGGGAGAAGAATTTGAGCATTGAAAAAGAGACATCCTAAGTAGGATACTGTTCTTTCCTTTTCCTTTTTGTTGTTTTGAACTGACTGGTAGGAACCATTCCTAACTTAAGTGAGAAGACATGTAAGATTTTAAGTAAATTAAATTAATATAAAGTCTTCTTTAAAACAACAGAAAACAGAGAACTTACATATAAGCATCTAATTGATTGAATGCACATATCTTAGGTATGTGTGTTCAGTATAAAGAAATCCAAACACTGGATCCCCACTAATAATCTCAAATTAGAATCTACAATAAACTAATGTTATCCTATTAGAAATATTGATTTATGAACAATTCACAGACATGTAATTTTATTACTCACCCAGTGCTACATTCCAGAAGATCTCATCTGCTATTTTTGAGCAATTGCCCATATTTTTATTTCTTCTTCAGTTCCAGGTATTTTAGAAATATGTAATTGCAAATCCAGTACACATTTGATCAATCAGAATTTTACCCACTTACCCAGGCTGCCACCTTTTAGGTAGGATGTACTTCCACTAAAAAAAGAAATGAAACATTACACTGGTAGTATTATAATACTGTCATGAATAATTAAAGGAAAATGTCTTAGAAGGCAAAGGTTTCTTAAAACTGGCACAGACTTATTTGAATAATGCCCTGGAATAAAAAGGTTAAATGCACATCAGTTACATGTAATTAATATCATACAATACTCTTCATTATACTTTTTCTGCATCTGTCTCTAAAAGATTATGACATGTTGAAGTTATCAAAATGGATATGTTTACACAAAACTGACAGTGATATGCAGTAGAGATGACAGGTCTTTGAAGATCATACAAAAATAGGACAAGAAGATATACCTCATAGAGACCCAGAAGGAACATGGCTTTTTTTTAAAAAAAAAAAAGAAAAAGAAAAAAAAAGAAAAAAAGTAGAAAATACAAAAGTTGTGACTTTTTTTTGTAGTTCTGCATAATAGTTTCTCCTAGATAGTTGTACTAGCTGAGGTGTGTTGTTAATTATTAGGTGATTAATTTTAGAATTGCCCAGAAAATCTTGAGACTTTATAGCCGAAAGGTTGCATCAAAAGGAAACTACATTTTGTCAAAGTTTTAAAGGTGTTAGGTGGAAAGCAGTGCTTAGAGTGTCTAACAGTGGTAAACTTGGGGTGTCATGTACAAAGACTCCGGCTTTATTTTACAATTAAAGCTGATTTTGAAAAAAAAAAAAGGGCAAAATTAGTCACACTGAATATAGATGAGATATTTTTGGCACCATGGTAATCAGGATTTCTCCATGCAATTAAATCAACTATGGCAAAGTGTTCTCCAAAAACTATGCAAATAAAAATAAATTAAATGACACCCATTAAACACTGTTATTCTTTCACTTCTCAAAGAATAAATAGTTAGAATTCAAGTTCTAAATTGCATCTTTTAATCGCTTATTAACTCTATCAATTCCATACTAAATATGAAAACGTCAAATGTGCTATATATATTTAATTAAGCATGCATATTTAAGCTTACAGTATTGAGTAACCTACCACCAATTATTAACCAGGAAAATAATTCAGACGAGGGTTGTGGGGGTTTTTTTTGCAGTCATGGTTAACATCTTTGTAACATAATTTTTCAGTGACTTAAAATTAGTTTAATTATATGGTGTGGTGTGTTTCTTTACTCCAAGATAGGTTGAATGTTAACTAATATGCTTGGGAAAGGTAAGTGACCCTTTGCTTCTCATGCTAATGGTCACCAGCAGATAGGGAGCAACAGCTTTCTGCTAACTGAGCAAAGCAGCTTCCTCACCTTTCTTTTTCCCTCCCTAAACGGATCTCATACTTCTTTAAACTTGGTACGTGTTGGTTTTGCATATAAAAGGTGTACTATTTGTTGTGAGATGTTTCCCAGGTTAGTTGACAAAAAGTACCATGCAAGTGCAATGCATTAGGATTTAATAAAGCTTGTGTCAAATAAAGCACAATCAGCTGTGCAGCAATACTATTCAGGTGGCTCAGCAGTCATTTTCACAGCTTTCTTAAGCTAGGATCACTGGTATGTTGGCAGTAGTGAGATATTTTTGCACCCTTTTTCTACTTGGATTCCTCAAGGGCTTGTGGCCCATCAGGCATCCACATGCTGCGGGTGTGCAAGGCCTCCTGCTGGCCAGCCGGGAGGGCAAGAGCAGTATCTGATAGGGCCTAAAGACATCGCCCTTCATGATCTACCCATTCAGAGGGCGTCCTGGAGCAAGTGGCTTTCTTAACCTGCCTTTGATGGTGCTCTGTTTCACAGAGTTGCTCTGCCTTTCTCCATCATCTCATTTCCAGAAATTTACTTCTCTGACTTTTTAAAGCCAAAACATTCGTAGTTCTAACATGACGTGAAATTTCAGTTAGCTACCTTCTTACAATATTCTTATTTGATTCCTTTCAATTTTCAAAGAACAAACAAAACTGCTTATTGCTAGAGGTTGTTGTGAAGATGAAAGTTACCTGAATTTATTGCCAGAATTTGGGGGTGGTGGGACTATGGAAATGCATAAATAGTAAGAGAACAGATGGGGGAAACCTTATGCTTCGTTGAGGCTGGTGATCACTTCACTACCTGAGGAATGTCCCTCCTGAGAATCACAGCTGAAGTCTGTGTCAGGCTTTGCCCTCAAACTGTAAGAAAATTGCAGGCATAGCTTTGACCTAAAATTAGTTGAAGTGCCATATTTTTTTATAAATAAAGGGAATGAGAACTTCTGAGGTTACGCATGCACAGGTTGTCACATTAAAAAAAAAAAGGATTCTCGTGTTGATTTTACAATTTAAAGAAACACATTTTTGATGTATACTATACAGCTTTGTTCTTTCATTCTTTTGGAAATAACATCAAATCTTGCGCAAAATATCATACAAAAATCCCCTACTAGTTTCCTCTCCTCTCCTCTCCTCTCCTNCTTCCCTTCCCTTCCCTTCCCTTCCCTCTAATCTGTCTTATTTGAAACATAATTTTGGTTGGGAAAAGTAGCTCAGAATTTCTTAACACTGTTATATATTTATTCAGACCAAAAATACAAACCTTAAAAATGTACCCATTTTTCATAACACCTTTACTGTCAATGTCTTTCCCCAAGTTTCAGGCAAAATTCCACAGTGGGACTGACACAGCTGAAACAATAACACAGCAAATGCATTCAGAAATGCCTGCATATTAAGACTGAATTTATGTTCTCATGGTACAAATTTCAGATATCAAGCATATTGAAACTGACCAGCAATGGAGCATTTAATAGTACAAAGTAAATAATGTATCGGGACTTGATGATATAGTCTCATATTCTGTGTATTTTAAGGCTGCAGTTTTCTCATATGTTAAAGTAATCAATCCCACTTGTACTATAAATGTCAAGTACTATATATGAAGGTTAATGTAAATTTTCCCTCTTGCAGCAAGAAAACAATATACTGTAAACCTGGAGGAAAGCCACCATATAATACTAAAATGTTTTCAACAGTTAAGCAGGAAAAAGCTGTCAACAACACCAAGAATAATGATCATTTAAGCTGTTACAAAAAGATTAGCAACAGTCCTTCCTTGACATATGCATGTGGTTAAAAGTTACTGTACATGTTGATAGTCATCATCTTACAAAATCCCATGCATGTGAATAACTATAATCAGGCAAGAAAGGAGATTATTTAAGAAAATTATGCAGGTACATAAGCTTTTGCAGCACCATATATTTTCTTGAAAGTTGTACAGCAATCTTCTTAAAAAAATAATAGAGCTCAAGCATTGAATTGTTCCTACTGTATCTTTTGACTCCTTGTTTCAAATTGCCTAAGTATTACGAACATGGAAATTAATGCTACTAATTTCTAAGCATATCTTGCAATGATTTCTCTTTCCATTTCTTTAAAAATAAAGTCTACCTATTTGCACTCTGATACCGAAATAACTTTATTCAAGTGTTCCTAAAACCATTTTCAAATAACATATCCTTAAATTACATTCACAATCAAGACAAAAAAAAAAAAAAAAAACAAAAAAAAACCCCAAAACCCCCCCAAAAAAACCAAAAAAAAACCTCCAAAACAATAAGGAGCTTCACTCCAGAGTATTTTGATGGCAAGACCATTCACTGATCTTGGAGAGAACCAACAGGCATGACTGCAAATGCACCTTGTCAAGGCTTTCAGAAGTTAGAGTTTGAACCCGGATGTGTCGTTGTCTAATAAGGGAGCTCCCTCTTTGGGGCTAAAGTGGCACTTGACAGCAGATGATAGGAACAGGATGTCCAAGAAGATCTAAGCAGCTGCTGGTAAGTGCACTTCCCTTGGGTGTCTCAAGCTCATGTCTAATCCAGGTCAGGAGTGTGAATCCAGTTATATATCACTCTCTAAATGAGGGTCCCACTCTTTGACCTGTGAGTTATCATGAGGTTCCCTCCACTTGTTTCTGTCTGACCATCAGGATCAGCAGTTTCAGCTTAGATTTGAGAAACCTCTATCAACAAAAATGTTACTGAAAAGAACAAAAAAACCCCAAACAATCCAACCCAACCCAAAAAACTCCAAACCACTAGTTTTTGCTTATTTGTTACTATAATTTCTCACGAGTTAAAAAAATAAATAAATCTTGGGGAAAGTGTGTGCATCAAAGGCTACTTATCAGGATGTCCCACAGCAAAATTCACCAGGTGGTGGGTGGCAGGATGCTGGGGATGTACGATTTTTTTGTTCTTACACACTCCACAAAGTAACTGCTATTGGTCACTGTCAGAGACACGGCACTGGAATAGATTTGGTCTGATCCAGCAGAGCACTTATTTTATTTATTTTTCCTATTAACTCTTAGAAAAGGAGTAACATATTCTGTCTATATAAAATCAGTTATTTTTATCCTTTTGAAAAATTAGGAAACAACCTACACAACTAAAAGACAAGCAGTATTATAATGTCGAATAATGACAGTATTGTACAGCCCAAGTGGTGTCCAATCCACAGTGTGTAACAGGTTTCTAATTTAGTTATAAATGAAGCATAATAAATTCTAATAAGGGGAAACGTTAATCACTCCAGGAAATTAGGGTGGCAGGGCATAAAATCCTTAGACCAAGAGTGGAGAGTGACACATGAATTTACTAGATTAACTTCCTTGCTTCAATGAGAAGGTCTTCTCCTGCATCTTCAGTTTGCTCAGAGCCTATGGGCAGAAACGGAAGTGTCAGCCTCTGGCAGAAGGTGGACTTCATGCCTACAGAAAAACTAAGCCACAACCACTTTCCTAAACTACAAACAGTGGCAAACAGAGTGTGAGGAAAAGCACGACAACACCTCTTACTTCAAAGCTGGATGTGTGCTGTCAGGCGTCAGTTCACGGATGTTGGTTTTCATTCGTCTGGATGATTCTACTGCCTGGAGGGAGGATAAGAATCACAGAATCACAGAATCACAGAATCTTAGTGGTTGGAAGGGACCTTTGAGATCAACGAGTCCAACCACAGTAAAAAACAAAAAAAACCCCCAAAAACAAAAACCAAAAAAACAAAAACACAACAACAACAAAAAAAAACCCACACAAAAACAAACCAAACAAAAAAGCCACCCACCAACTAAACAAAAACAAACCAAACAAAAAAGCCACCCACCAACTAAACCCCACACCCACAACCCCACGCACAACACCCCACCACAAACCAATAATCTTGGCCACTAGAGCATGCCCTGAAGAGCCACGTCTACACGTTTCTTAAATACCTCTAGGGATGTTGACTCCACCACCTCCCTGGGCAGGCTGTTCCAGTGCCTGACCACTCTTTCAGTAAAGTAATTCTTCCTAATATCTAATCTAAACCTCCCCTGCCGCAGCTTCATACCATTTCCTCTGGTCCTGTCGTTATTCCCTTGGGAGAAGAGGCCAATCCCTGCCTCTCTACAGTTTCCTTTCAGGTAGTTGTAGAGGGCAATAAGGTCTCCCCTCAGCCTCCTCTTCTCCAAACTAAACATGCCCAGTTCCCTCAGCC
>VXBJ01007133.1:54314-204124 GCA_013400055.1 Nycticryphes semicollaris
TTTAATTGGTTGAAGATAGGATCCTCCATAAGAAAAGTAGGTCTGAGCTAAAGCGGTATTTGCCACATCAGGAAGCTATAAAACATAAAATACCCTCCCCCCTAGTCCTGACTCTGGAAGCATATATGCACACCACCCCTGTTACAAGAAGTTCCTTTTAATGTAAAAGCCAAGAGCATCAATAAACATTTGGAAGCGACTGGAGATGTACGTTGGACCTCAGGTAACAATTCATACTTTCAGAGGCCAAGCATAAAAGGCTTTTCCAAGCCTTCTCAGCCATTCCAAAATGCTGCAGAAAGTATTAAGGAAGCGATGGTGAAAAGCTCCACAAAAGGGTCTCAAAAGGAAAGGTTTGACACAGCTTTTGCGTGTGAGACAGTGACATCCAGTGCTGGCTTCGGTTAACTGCAATGATCCCTTCCCCCGATGCACATAAAAACATCAATACCGGTATTTTGTTAAAACACACAGAAGTATTTAAAACATCTTTATTCTGGAAATTTAAATAAAAAAATGTGAGTTTCCTAAAGAAAGAAACACATTTCAATATATTAAATTAAAAATGATGTGATCATCTACAGTGAAAAATTATACATTTTGCTTCTAATTTTTAATCAAGCCTACAATAAAAACAAAAAATTTTAGCTTTATTTAAAGAAACACCATATTCCCTAAATTACAACTGTATTTTTTCTATCTTGTTCATGCAAAGAATCACTACTCCTCCTTTTTCCTGGCATTCCCACTTCCTATTAAAAAAACAGATTTCACAATCTGCGCTCAAGATTCTTGAAATCCACAAAGCAATTCGCTATAGACTTTTCCTCCTTCGGACTCACAGCCACAGCAGATCAACATCTAACAGACTTTTTCTAGAGCAGATCCCTTCTTTTAAGACCCGGTTGATGCAAAGCAGTGAGACTGTCTTTCGAAGCTCTTTATTCAGAATAGACACAGAGAGGCAGCAGACCTCAATTTATTGTCCTTCCGTGCCTTTGGGAAATTGGTCCTTTTTATATGAGGCAGGAATATGCAAAACTCCTGCCTGTTCCAATTTGTCTAGAATAATGAGATTAATCAGACCCAAGAGAGGTACAAATGTACCCCAACCTATGGAAATGGCATTTCAGTGGCTGTGGAAAAAGAGAATTCTAGGTTCTCATTCTTGGAAACTCATCTCAGCTCTTTTTTTACTTTTCCATAGGGAACAAAGCCAGCTTCAAACTCTAGGAAATTTGCCAACTAAATTCTGCTAATCTATCTTTTCACAGATTTATATGCAACAAAACTACTTTCTACTATGGTTAACGTTGCCAGGTTAATACTGTCTCCCTTTAATGTTTTTCCACACTGGCTGACACCGCACCCTGTTGTGGAACACGTTAAGGAAGGCTGAAGGCTTGAGTCGCTGCCTGCAGGATACACAGAACCAGTAACAGATCACCTCTGTCTCACCTCACTCTCCGAAGGATCCAGCTGAGCAGCTCTCAGCTTTTCAGTAGGTGTGATCCAAACCAAAACAAACAGGCTCTTTCGCAAGAAACCTCAATTCAGGTCTCACAATTAAAAGCAAAGGTATTCCACCAGCCTTCGACATTTGGCTCTTGTTCACTTACACATACAAAAAAAGTCTAAGGAGCCATAACAGTCTCTAAATTCATGATGCAATTGTTTTGGTTTGTCAGCAAGTAGGCCTTCACATTATATTATTGCACTATCACTTCATAAATCCAGACTCATAAATAATGAAGAAAAGCCACACTTTACTTAATTCTTAGGGCTTCTCTTAAGGTTAAAGACTTTTTTTTTTTTTAAAGCTTAGCTCTTAAACTTAGTGTTTCTTTGACAGGGTTAGCTAAAGGACAACTCAGATAAAAGTTTGAGTCTTTCTGAAGCACAGAAAATGGAAATATTTTTCTGACAAACATGTATATAACCCACATTCTTGTATTTGTGAAAATTTACCTTTTATAACTTGCAATTACTTCTTATAGTTTCAGTAGTCAGAGAAAGTTTAAACCTACCAAATTTAGAATTTCAAAGTGTACATTATGAGATATCCATCATTCAAAGAATGTTGATATAATTTTAGAATTTGGAGCTGTTTATACTTTCAGCCAGCAATACTTGTAGAATAGTAATAAAAAAAAAAAACCCTCAAAATCACATCACATTGATACTTTCTAAAACAAGTATTATCTGTGTCCCAGCTATCACATTAGTGGTATGAGAAATCAAAAGATAATATACAGCTCAAATGGACTTTTATTTGCGAATTACAAATCATGTCTGCCACTCACACTCTAGCATTCTATGTTCTTCAACTTTATTAAAGGGATGCAATGCTCTGGGACCTTATAGTAAAGGGAAAAATTACTCTGGTAATGCAAAACCAAATGAAATACTGCCTGAAAGGCCAACGCTGAGAGGAAAAAGAAAAAGAATTTAAGCAAGCACAAGATTATTTTTTATTTCACTTCGGATCCCCAAAGGTAGAGAGAATTTTTCCAATAAAACTTGTGCTGAGCAAGAATAACACAATGTTGGGCAATACAGAAAAAAGTAATTTCTATTATCTTGTCTAGCTTATCCTAGAAAGGACAGTTCTAATTGCTGTATCTCACCAGTTTCACACACTTACAGAAGAGGGATTTTTAATTTTTTCCAACCTCACACACAAGAAAGAGAACAAAATAGTGATCAATTTGGGGAAAGCTTGCCTTGAATGTACTAAATGAGGCACACTGTTTTCCATTGCAAGGGACCTGCTGCTTAGCTGCTCTGAACCATCTCATTTACTGTGAATGAAATTGATACATGCTGTGAAGCCAAATGCTATTGACAAGGGGTGGTATCTCAGTATAAAGAGGTACTACAGCTTTAAAAGTATGATATTAAAACAATTACGCGTTGATGTTGTTGCAGAACAGTTCACAAGAGGAAGGTCAGGAGCACAGTGTTTGTGTGGTCATGCTTAGGGGCATGTATGAAAAACTGCACACCTCTCCCCACCTACTCGTGAGGAACAAAGCAGAACTTGTCTAAACCATCCTGGGAAGACTACATCTATATACAATCACAGAGACCAGTTCTGCGGTCCTGAAGACGGGTGCCACAGCCTGTCTTGCAGCCATCTGGAAAGTCATACCTTCAAAACAGAGACCATTCCCAAAAGGCACATGCTTTCTACCCTGCCACGAGATGTTTTCATAGAGAAGCGACAGCTGACTGTTACTCTTGATGAGAGCAGACAGCCATGGAAAGGCAAAGAGATGGATCCCAGGTGAACATTGCAGTGCCCTTCGCCATCGCTGTGAAGGCCTCCAGAAACAGCCTCGCTCCTCCCTAAGGAGGAGACTTCAAATCTGCGTACGCGTAGTCATCTATCCCAGCTCCATATTCCCGTTGTTGCAATTCAAGTATTTAAAATTAATTTCACAAACATATGCAAGCTTAAAAACTTACTCGTGTTCTGTGGTCTTGCATTCAACTGTTCTTCACATTAATCTAAATTCAGTTTCATAGATCAACCTTCCTATGTCTTAAACGGCATCTATTTTAGGCAGAAATTTAGGTCTCCACACCAAAGTTTAGCTGTTTCCACATATAACTTTTAGTAAATATGTACGGACAGTCTTCCATTGGGTTTATTCCCACCCCCCAAATTTCCTTTATCAAATAAAAACAGGTTACTCTGAGCAAAACTGAAGTTGTCTTCATTTTTAGAGTCAATGTTTCATTTTCAGTTATTAAAAAAAGTATAATTAAAAAAGGAACAAAGTTGCATAGAACATTATGAAGTTTCTCCCCTTTCTGCCTTACAAATAAACAAAAGCTATCAAAGATTCATCCAGTTTTAAGAAAATATATTTATCTAGCAGCATTAAAGTAATGAAATGTAAATTGAATGAAAATGCAGATTGTTTTGAATTACATAAATAAGTACAAGAAATTAACAAAGTGGGAATTGTTACGAGTAAAGGAAATAAAAAAATCATTAAAAATTAATACGAAATAACTGCATTTAAGATACAGTGGATGATTTTATTTATAAAATGCTACTGGCACAACTACACATCGGAATTGCGAAACCTGATTTTTAAAGAAGTGAAATGCTTCACAGAAGCATGGATTCTTGAGGTATTCTGAATACAATCCCTCATTTACTGGGCTTCACAACAACAGCTCCAACTGGCTTATGCAGCAGAAGAGGATACTTCATAAACGCAGTTCAGACAGTTAAAAAATACGCATGCAAATGGAAACAGACTGGAAGGCTGTATCTCAGGACAGTAATAGCCTTGGTCGTTACAGAAAACAGTCTTACAATGAAGAGCACAAAGACCTGTTAAGACTGGGTTTCTCAATTTCACAGCCAATTCAGATATATCATAGATAACCCACTTTCACCTCATCGTCCACAACCACAGGTTGCAAAGTCCTCTTGATGTCAGGCACAAAAACATTGCTGTTTCTGGATAAACATACAGAAGGACTGATTACCTGGACAAGCATTATTATAGTTTAAAAAAATAAAAAGTCTTAGGCTCTTTCACTTCTTTTTCTCTTTTTCTGCTTTGATTCTCTGCTGTAGTGTCTTCAGTTCAGTCATTATTTTCAAAGTTCTGTAAACCCAGGTGACCTGAAAAGTAAATTATGAAAATTAAGTAATCTACATATATTTACTTACCTATTTAATGAAAAAGTCCATATAAATGACCACATACATACCACAATAATAATAGTATTCACCAGCAGTGGTGCTGAAAATACTAGTGAAATAAACATTCCTCTTGAATCAAAGTATTGGTATTTAGAAAACAGCCTAAAAGAAACAAAATAAAGGAAAATAAGAGGGAAAGCTTTATTCACTGTACTTCACATATCATTAGATTTTCACAGTAACTATTCAACATGGATATTGTACAGATTATCCCACTTCTTGGGATGCCCAAGCACAACCAGCATCCTACTGTACTAAGTCAGAACAAAGAGACAGTCAATATATCTCAGTCTTTCTCTTTTTTAAGGTTTTACCACTCAAAACCTAAACGAAACAACCGCAGATAAAGTCACTAACTTAATTTGACTACAGTAGTACATATATTTGTGCATCAAATCATGTTTATCCTCAATTGTCTCAAATTACTTTCTCAGGTATTCTGGTTACTCATATTAGAAATGATAACAGACATAATAAAATGTAGCAAAGCTCTAATTTAGGCCTTGTATGCCTGAAGCAGAACATAAAGACTTACAATTAGATGCATGCGTTAACTAGTGCTAAACACATGATTTCCAACTACAACAGAGAAAGTCTAGTTCAGTGCTTGTGAAAAAGAGCCATCAGTTTAATTCTGGTACAAAGGCTTAGTACAACAGACAAATTTTAATGGGTTTTTTGCATATAAATAAGTACATAAAATAGTATTGATATTTTTGAGAAGTAGTGCTTAACTTCAGCTGACTGAACACGAATAGCTACCAAATAAAACCCAACACAAAAAAAACCCAACCCACCAAAACTCACATGCTCTTCCCTTTAATCAGCCCACTCTGCTTTTCTCTTAGTTCTCTGACTAGTTAATCTTTACCTATCCACATAAACACAGATTTTAAGCAGTACAATAGACACACGCTAGCTATTAAAAATTAGCTTTTCTTATAAGTTGAGTGATAACCATGTGGTACTGCACGGTTTTGTTCAAAAGTTTTGTATTAACCAATGCAACAGACCATCTGCCATCACATTCTACTGATGTGCATTTTCTAGGAATAATATGGAAAAAAAAGAGCATTTTTAGAAGAACATTTAAATGAGAAAAAAAAGAAACTGAAAATATTTACCTCCAATTCATAGCTGCTAATTCATTTATATATTCAGCGCAGTACACTAAGCCCACTATGCAAGAAAACAAAAATATTATTCAGTACTTCTTTAAAAACTGCCATCAGGTCTGCCATGTATATTTAAAAATGGATACATACGAGACAGTAGAATTCTTTGATCCTCAAAAGATCAAACTACACATTTAATTTTTAATCACACAAAAATAATTCTGAATTAAATGTCCCATTTAGTTACTAAGAAGTATTAAGTAATCACAAAATATACCCACTATATTACAAACAAACTCCTGTTCATCTCAGCTTATACAAAGAGCTCAGCATACAAATAAATAAAAAAAATTAACATTAAAAAACCATTATTTTTTTCCAACAATCTTCTTGGTGACTGCTTCTAAGTTATGTCCACAAAAAGAAATACCAGCACTCCTAAAACTGGTATTTTTAAAGTTATTTAATGTTAAATTATCATTTTAGAAGTTGTGGTGTCACACTGATATATGTAATATTACTATCTGAAGCGAGGGTACTAAATAAACCTTTTTTGAAAATACAAACATCTTTGTTGGAGACAAGGACAGTGGGATAGAGTGCTCTCTCAGCAAGCTTGCTGATAACACCAAGCTCAGTGGCGTGGTCAACCCACTGCAGGGAAGCGATGCCATCCAGAAGGTCCTGGACAGGCTTGAGAAGCAGGCTAGTGCAAATTGCATGAAGTTCAACCACGCCAAGTGCAGGGTCCTGCACATGGGATGTGGCAATCCCAGGCACAAATACAGGTTGGGTGGAAAATGGCTGGAGAGCAGCCCTGAGGAAAAGGATTTGGGAATGATGGTGGATGAGAAGCTCAACATGAGTTGGCAGTGCGCACCGGCAGCACAGAAAGCCAACCACATCCTGGGCTGCATCAAAAGAAGCATGGCCAGCAGGTCATGGGAGGTGATTCTACCCCTCTACTCTGCACTTGTGAGACCCCACCTGGAATACTGTGTCCAGCTCTGGAGTCCTCAACATAGAAAGGACATGGAACTTTTGGGATGGGTCCAGCAGAAGGCCATGAAGATGATCAGAGGGCTGGAGCAGCTCTCCTATAAAGACAGGCTAAGGGATCTGGGCTTGTTCAGCCTGGAGAAGAGAAGGCTCTGGGGAGATCTTATAGCAGCCTTCCAATATCTGAAGGGAGCCTACAGGAGAGCTAGAGAGGGACTCTGTCAGGGAGTGTAGTGACAGCATATGGGGCAATGGCTTTAAATTGGGAGAGGGGAGATTTAGGATAGATACTAGAAAGAAAATCTTTACTGTGAGAGTGGTGAGGCACTGGAACAGGTTGCCCAGAAAAGTTGTAGATGTCCCATCCCTGGGAGTGATTAAGGACAGGCTGGATGGGGCTTTGAAGTGGGAGGTATCCCTGCTATGGCAGGGGGCTTGGAACTCAATGATCTTTAAGGTCCCTTCCAACTCTAACCATTTTATGTATAGCAGAGTAGTCTGCTGCAGTCAGGTGAAAACTGGCATATTCCTAATCAACAATTACATGCAATATTAAGCCATCAAGACAGAAATAAAATGCAGTGCAATCACATGTTTAACAAAAAAGCAATACAATTACAAAATTTTGAGTTTCTTCTTGTTTCATTTTTCATTACAAACAAAGCAAAAAACTAGATTCAGTGACTAAAGATGACCTGCACAAGCCACCTAATAACTAGTGTGGTGATATGAAGGGGTGCCAGGACAATTCAATATGCTATACTGTTTTGCCACCACCTGTATTATCTCTGCTTGGCAGTGCACAGTATAAACATACCTATAGCTGCACACCTGCCAAAGTAAACTAATGTGAAAACTTCATTATTTCCTCAGTTATTTTTGACTACCTACAACCCAAAGTTATTTACATTACAGACAAATCAAAAGTGGCTAAGATTTTCAAGTACAAGCAAGGCTTGGGCTTAATACGGTATTTTTATGCACTCTTCTTTTAACAGTAAATTTACATCATACCTGGGTTGTCAGCAATGATCAATTCCACTGCACTTTCTAAAGCAGTTAGACCTTGGCCATTCAAACTAGTATTGGAAACATGGGAAATACTTTATATAAAGTAAAGTAAACAGCACGTCATTGGAAATTCTGCATGTTTAATATTAAAGACAGAAAAGTCTATGTTATTATAGGGAAATTTCAGGCCTAATGTGCCATGAACAGGCCATTGCCATTTTGCCTACTGTAGATCATTCTAAACTCTGCAGTTGCAAGTGAACATAGAGAAACTAAAGTGTCTATATTCCTTGTTGGGGGTACTAACTTTACTGAAACCTTGACTTTGGCCGACTTAAGTATTTGCAGTTTTGAAGCAGCTATGACTCCTCTCCCAACTTGGCTAGTTCACTACATGATATTTTAAAAAGTCAGCACAGCCCTCAAGTGGCTTTTTGCCTGTCTCTTTCAATTGCTCATTCTTCCTGCGATAACAGAACTGAGGTACTGTGTGAAAAAAAAACAATTCACCAGAAAATCCATCCACAGCTAGAAGAAAGTCATTGCTCATAATACATGGACCTAACCTAAATCCATGCCATCTATATTAAACCAAATACCGTCAGCCATAAAGACACAGCTCTGCATAGGCAACCCCACTGTGGATTCTCAGGCTGAAGTCTGATGATAAACCCCAAGCTAACACAAGCTGATATCGCAATGTACTGAACCAGTCCCGCTGTCCCTCACTCCTTTACCACAAGCTCTCAGCAGGGCATACGGTGAGCAAGCTCCAGGAATGAATCCAGCTGAAAGCTGACCATGTTCACTGAACTGCAGCATTAGAACAAGGCTGAACAGAAAGCACCTGCTAGCTCTCAGCTGATTATTTTGCTTCTCCAGCACAGCAACAAATTATTACAAACAGTGTTTCCATGGAGAAACCTTATTTATCTGAGATGCTCACTATGACCAGAGTTTTAAGTCCTTACTTCATACAGTCTGGGAGACTAAATAAACACGTATTTATAGGTCACAGTAGCTTCTATAAGTTTACCACAGATAGACACACTCATTATTGCGAGAGAAAATACTAACTTGCACGTACTTTATCTGCTGCAAAGTAGAAAACTGTGCGCTGTGCAAGTACATGATGAAAACGGTTAGCATTAAGAGACAGAAATAAGCTATTTTGGCAGTATGAGCGGCTTAGGCAATGCACGTGCCCTTATCTCACCCGAATGGCAGTTCAGGGAAGCATGAACCCAGTACTCACCCATGCAGAGGAAGTGCCCTATTTGCACCCGGTAGTGCTGGAGAGAGACGCACGTCAGGAGGAAGCAGAGGACGTGGAAAACCGCCAGCCCCAGCAGCCACGGCTCGGACCAGTCCGTCTTCTACACACAAAACGAAAAGACATTAAGCTGTGGAGAGTGTTACCGAGCAGCTCTTCTCCTCCTCCCCCCCTCTCCCCGCAACGTAAACGACAACGGATTTCAGTCAGGGCCGACGCTCAACGGCCGGTCCCCTGCCAAGCTGGGTAAGGAGCGGGCACCCTAACGCGGGCTACACACACACACACACGGTGGCCGGTGCCTCCGCCTCCTCCCTTCTCCCCAGGCGAGCAGCCAGCTCGACCCCCAGCTCCCCCACCTTACCGCCAGGATAGCGGACAGCCCCGGCGGGCTGCTTAGCGGCTGCTCCATGGCGGCGGCGGAAGTCTCGCGAGAAACCGCCGTTCCCTGCCCCGCGGCGGAAGTCTCGCGAGAAACCGCCGTTCCCTGCCCCGCGGCGGAAGCCTGAGGGGGTTTGGGCAGCAGGGACGGCTTCGTCCGTCGTTTGAGGGCGATGGAGGGGGAAAGAGGCAGTTTTATCTCGCATGGGTAGCGTTTCCTCATCCTTTTTAGAAGGGGAAAGGGTGGTGGTTGATTCCGTATTTAAGGGTGAATCACGCTTGACCGCTCCGGTAGTCTTCTATGATGTTATAACTGGACAGCTGGATGAGGGGAGAGCAGCCAGGCGCCATCTACCTTGACTTCAGCAAGGCTTTTGACG
The DNA here is from genome assembly GCA_013400055.1 of Nycticryphes semicollaris. Lineage (NCBI taxonomy): Eukaryota > Metazoa > Chordata > Aves > Charadriiformes > Rostratulidae > Nycticryphes > Nycticryphes semicollaris. The sequence goes on from VXBJ01007133.1 coordinate 64,200, forward strand.
CTGTCTCCCGTAACATCCCCGTTAGGAAACTGAGGAAGTGTGGGCTAGATGAGGGGGCAGTGAGGTGGATTGAGAACATGTAACAGAACTCATAGGGTTGTGATTAATAGAGCAGGGTCAAGTTGGAGGTCTGTAACCAGTGGTGTCCCCCAGGGGTCAATACTCGGCCCAAGCTTGTTCAACATACTCATTAATGACCTGGAAGAGGGGACAGAGTGTGTCATCAGCAAGTTCACTGATGATACCAAACTGGGAGGGCTGGCTGACACTCCAGAACGATGTGCCACCATCCAGCATTGCCTGGACAGGCTGGAAGGCTGGGTGGAGAAGAACCTATTGAGTTTCAACAAGGGCAACTGTAGGGTCCTGCACCTGGGGAGGAAGAATTCCAGGCACTGATATAGGTTAGGGGTGGATCTGCTGGAAAGCACTTCTGAGGAAAAGGATCTGGGGGTCCTGGTAGGTACTAAACTATCCATGAGCCAGCAATGTGCCCTTGTCACCAAGAGGGCCAATGGAATCCTGGGCTACACAGGGAAGAGTGTGGCCAGTAGGTCGAGAGACGTCATTCTCCCCCTCTACTCTGCACTGGTGAGGCCACAACTGGAATACTGCACCCAGGTTTGGGTTCTATCTCTCTCAATTGAGACAGGGAACTACTGGAGAGAGTTCAGTGTAGGGCAACAAAGATTGAGGGATTGAAGCATCTCCCTTATGAGGAAAGGCTGAGAGAGCTGGGACTCTTTAGCCTGGAGAAGGCTGAGGGGGGACCTTATTAATGCTTATAAGCATCTCAAGGGTGGGTTGAAGGAGGATGGAGCCAGACTTTTCAGTAGTTCCCAGTGACAGGACGAGGGGCAGTGGGCACAAGCTGGAACATGGGAAGTTCTACTCAAATATGAGAAGAAACCTCTTTCCGGTGAGGGTGTCAGAGCACTGGAACAGGCTGCCCAGGGAGGTTGTGGAGTCCCCTTGCGCCTGAATGCTATGCTGGTTAATGTTCTCTAGGCAATCCAGCTTTAGCAGGGGAGTTGGACTCGATGATCTCTAGAGGTCCCTTCCAACTTGACAATTCCGTGATTCAGGAGGACAAGCAAAGCTGTCTCTCCACAGCCATCTGGCTGACTCTCATGAGGGTCACACGAGGTCAGAACCACCTCTCCTGCTTCTGGGTCTGAAACTGCATTCCTCAAAACTAACCTTGACTTTTCAGAAAAGCTATGTTTTTAGTATTTGGCCCTGAGGTTAGAAAGCTGGTGGGAGAGTGTTTTTTGTCACTATTTGCTCAATGGACGCAGGCTGATGTTGGGGCGTTCTGGGCACCTGGGATTGGTGTTGGCTTTTTGGGCTTCTCTCTGCAATGCTCACTCTGCTTTAGGGATGGGCGTGCAGGAAAAAGGGAGTTTTAAGCCCTTGTCAGAATTTTCTGACAAAAACCCTCCCTTGACCACTCCATGCATGAACTTAAATCAAACGGAAAATTCTTTTGCCAAATGAAAAAAAAAAAACCAAAAAACTGTACATTGGAAAGTGAATAAGATATTTAAAAGGGTAAACCTTTCATTCATAACTCCTTTTGCTAAATACATGTAAGTCTGGAAGAACTGACCACTCTTAAAGCCCTATCATGCTTCAACAGAGATTTCAAGCTCAGATTCATCAACTAAGCCAGGAGGCATAATGAAACCTAATAGGATTAGCTTTGTCAAGCAAAGCATACTGTCATACCATAGCTCCACATTCTGCTTTCATTAAATTATTTTTTCTGAGCCTTTGGCTTTTTTTCAAACTGTTTGGAAGTGCAAATGTAACTAAATGTTACAGATACTTTTTTTCATATAGTCTACCATGTGGTCAAATACAGGCCATCACTGGGAACTACTCTCTTTACTGTCACACTTTTGCAATGTAGTGTGAGATACCTGAGACTGAGATGTGTTTCTCTGTTTTACTTTAGGTTTTTGGTAATCTTTTTCTCAGCAACAATAATATATGGAAACCAATTGTCAGCTTTACTTAAACCATTGTAAATTTTAGTAGGGTGATGCAGAAGTGGTTATTTCTACTACCATTCTGTTGTTAATTTTGAGACCGGGGGAAAAGAGATGTTTTAGTTCCACAACATAGATTGGAAAATAAACTGGAAGAAACTGACTTGTCATCTGGAACGCCTTACAGCTAATATAATAAATCAATGGTTTTGGATTTTTGTAAATGAGGAATCAGTTTCTTGTAATTGCTCAGTAATTGACTACAGTAACCATCTGGAATGGCTGATGGGCTTCAGTGAATGAAGGATATAGTAGCTGCTTTCTGAGTGGAATATGCTGATCAGTGGTGAATCTGTGATGCAGACAAGCTGGGTGGATAGGAAATTAGTGGCTTATTATGGCTACAACGTACTATATTTAAAAAATCACGTAGCTTTTACTGTGAGCTGCTGTAGCAGCCATGGAAACTTTCTTACAGGGAAATAGGAGTTGCTTCTTTAAGATTGAGGGATGAAGTCAATAATGTTGTTTGTCAGCAGGTGGTAGCAGATACATAAGTATTACCATATCTTTTGCATGGCCTAGATTATCCTTCATTTATTTTTAGTGTAGAATGAAATGTGAAACAGAAGATACGTACAAAGTAGCAAACAGATACATTGCTCTTTTATAGGAAAAAACACTGTGTTTGTCCTTTTACAGCTTCTTCACAGAGCCAGTAAAGCTACATTTAGATCCAAATTTTAAAAATAGTCTAGTGATCAGAAATGTATGGTACCAATGACAATGTATAAATATTTTTGTTCTTGTTAGTAACTTAAGTAGTTTCTAAAACTCAGTCTCAGTTTTCTGTGTAATTCTCAGAAACTCAGATTCCTATGTCATTTCTTTCTATACTACAGTATTATCCAGGTAGGCTAGATGAAAGAATTAACAAAAAAAAAAAAAAAAAAGGGGGGATTGGTAAAAGGAACTTGTTTTTCCCTTTTAGCAACTAAAAACCTAATTTGCTTTGCATAGAAAAGGATCTAAAATCAGATACTTATGTTAATATTAGGCTGCTGATAAAACAAGCTGGGTGGTAAAAAAGCATAGTTATGATAGGGAATCTCAAACTTAAATGCTAAATTGTGTTTCTAGTAGTAACCCTAGGTGTGCTCCAGCAGGAAGTGCCAGAGGTGCGAGCAGTTTCAGTATGAAAATGAACTGAGGCTGTGAGAGAACCCTGGATGATCATTGTTGCTGTGGTCACTTTCAGGCCATCACTTTTATCTGCCCTGAAGATTTTCCTTAATTTCATGGTTGTGCTCGAAAGCTGTCTTGAATTTGTATTTGCTTCCCAATGCAACCGATGTAAGCCTGGGTCTAGTATTCATTCTAATAAATGTTTAACTAAAATCCTTCACTTTCCCTGCCCTTGCTGTTACCAAATAATTATTTTTGAGCACTTCTATTATTTTTGCAGCTACTGTTGTCTCTTTTACCTTTTTATAGTACCAGCTTTTATTGGTTATGATGTACTATAATACTAATATTAATAATGATGATAATGATATTAATAATAATAATTTTAATAGTGTTTTAAAGATTTCTTTAGGAATAGAATTTAAAACTTCCTGTGGATTGATTTGTGTATGTAATTTGTGGGTTTCAGATTTAGATGATGGATACCATTTCATCTAACCTTGAGGTTAGCCCTGCTTTTGTGAAAGAGAGTTGGATTGGGTAACCTCCAGAGGTCTGACCTACATTGCTCCGCAATTTTGATTTCCCAGTGATGCAGACTGGGACTGACTGGCTGGGGAGCAGCACTGCTGAGCACGACCTGGGGGGAAGAAACTGATCATAAACCAGCAATGTGTCCTGGCAGCAAACAGTGCCAGTGGTCTCCTGGGCTGTGTTAACAGCATACCCAGGAGATTAAGGGATTCAGCATTCATTAAACCACATCTGCATCTAGCTTTGAGTACCTCAAATACAAGGATGATAATGATAAACTGGAAAAAGTTCAAAAGAGAGCCATCAAAGTGTTCAAGGGGTTGAAGCATTTGTCTAGGGGGGGAAGTGAAGGAACTGGGCTTTTTTGGCCTGGAGAAGAGATGGCTCCAAGGAAAACCTAATAGCAACCTGCCAGTACCTATCAAAAAGATGGGAGAATGAGATGCAATTGAAACTAGAAGTTTAGTCTGGAATTTAGGAAAGGGTTACCCCCTGAGGAGAATCAAACAGTAGAAAAGGTATCCAAAGAGGTTGTGGGGTGTCCATTCTTGGACGTTTTAAGGACCCATTTGGATAAAGCCCTGAGCAACCTCTTCTGGCCTTGTAGAAGACCTTGTTTTGAGCAACAGGTTGGAATCACCTCCCTTCCACCCTGTGTTATTCTGGTTCCATGACTCCACGATTTGAATGAAAAATCAACTTCTTATTTGTGTTCACTAAACAATATTGCATTAGCCTGGAAGTGAAATAGATGTTTTTGTATGTTTTTTTTTTTTTCCCCAGAATCTTATTCCCATAACTTCATCTTTCTCATCCACTTTCTGTCAGTTTTTTTTCCTCAATGCAGAATAGCTGCAGGCTTCTTTAGGCTTACTTTTCTTCCTCTGCTATTCCCAAACCATACAGGCACTCTGAAATGCAAATGTCTTTTTGTTCTCTACCTACCAACATGACTGCCTATTAAATTATTTTACTAATCCCACCCAAAGTCTCCTCAGAATTCTTTCAAAGCCCTGCTGTGTTCTGGCAAAACAACCAGATTTTACTTCTGCTGGGGTCTTTGTCCAGTCAGGGTGGAAGAGGCTAAACATAAAACATAGTTGCAAGCAAAAGAGCAGTCCTGGCAGTCTCAGATCCTACTCTTAATTATACACTTCACATTCTCTTTGACTCCCTCTGAAGTTTTTCTTCTCTCAGAATTGCTGCACGGATAGTTTTTCAGCTCACAAGTACCACTTTGTATCATTCCACGGGATCATATGGAAATTAAATACCTTTAAATTTATTTGATGTGTGACTGCATTACACCTGGCACATAGTACAGTGCATTTAAGTTGCAACAGAGGTTTTGTAGTAAAAGAGTGAGAAGGAATAGAAGCATTTAGGATGTGTGGGGCAACTTCCATGATTGCATCTGATCAGATTCCAGACCTTGATGTCAGCACTGTATTTTTTGCTTAAGGGCACGTCCTTACGGCACATCGTAGCCCCTCATTCTTAACGTGGAGGGGAATTATGTGCTGCACGGAGCAAAGAGCAGCAGGAGCAGGAGCAGCAGCTGGAAAAGGCTTTTTTTATTTTTTTAGCATACCGTTGTTCTGAGACATCTTAGCCTTTTTATCTGTGAGAACACTTGATATAAATTTTGTACTTAGGGGCTCCTGCTGCTTCTTGCTTATTATCTTCTTCTAATGAATCAAGAGTGAAGGGTGGAAAAATGGTGGTAATTCAGGAACAAAGGCAGCCAAGAGCTAGAAAGACAGTATTTCCACCTATTGATCTTGGAGCTGTGCGTGGTCATCACTTTCTGGTGTCTGTCTGTTGCATATCCTTAACAGTCTGTAGCTCTGATGGTGTGGTGTGACCAAATGGCTCAGACCATCCGAGCACATTAGCTACGATTTGATCTCTGGAAATAGAAATCAAGGCACACACATGATAAGCCCTATGGGCTTATCTTTACTGTCTGTGTGCCAGAAGAATGTGACCTGTGTGCTGACAGAATGTGATGGGTGTTGCAGTTTTCTGGCACAGGTGTGGGAGCTCCACTACAACATCTTTCATCAGGAGGGTTGAGAAGCAGTCAATTAATCCTCCTCCAGCTTGTTTTGCAGTTTGAGGCTTTACGGATTCATGAATTGTTCCACAATGTCATTCCCTTATGATTGGTTCGACATTTCTCTAGGCTTTGCTGGTCTATTCCTGATTGGCTGGGGGTGTTACTTTGATGATGATATTTTGACTTGTTCACACACTGCTTTCACAGGCATTGTGATTTTATATGTATTTTAATTCAAGGTTGTCTTCCATAATAGCACACCAGTGCTGATGGAAGATTGTGACTGAGGTTTTAGATACTGTTCTGTACATGGATTTTATATGACACTCCTGTGTCAGCAATTTTGGTGAAATCATCAGAGGGTTTGAGTTATGAGGGTTTCCCAACTGTGCTGAGATACAATTCCTTATTAGGTGTCCTGCTGCAGAGAAAAGGAAACTTGCACCTAACTTTGTAGGTGCCTGAGGTAGGGACGGAGGTTTGAAGTTCCTCTCAAACCTGAACCAGCATCCTCATACAGGGAATAAATTCCTGGATGGAAGCTTTGAGGCACTGGAAGGGGAATTGTATGAAAGTCAAATCAGAAAAAAAATATTGAGGAAGCTAAAGCACAGCATGCCTAGAAAACCTGTAGGAAAGGCCAAATTTCATAGACAACTCCAAGTCAATGATGAGTGCAAGAAGCAGACTCCGTGGGGCATTTTGGGCAAAGACTAGTTTTTACAGCTGCAGACCAAAGAGATGCAGATCTTACTGCAGAATTCTTAGTTGCAGACCTAATGTTTGCAGTTGCAGGATTGTGTGATATTTGCACAGTGAAACACATGAAAATGGATCTGTTTTTTAAAATTGCCATTAGAAAGGAAAAAACGTCATGGGAGTGGTTGTACATAGGGCATGTTGAAGAGCTGAACGTTGCAAAGGTAACCAATTTCAAACGGAGAGCTGTGGGGTTTAGATGGAAAAAGCTCATATTCTGTTGAAGTAGAGGAATTCAGCAGGAAAAGTGTATCTGCTTGGTAATTACATCCTACCCTTCTTTCCTGGAAAAGTATTCTACAGTACCTCCTCTCCTCCCATTTTTACTTTCTGTGTCCAGTCCTTCTGTGCCCTGCTTGTGCTACCAGAAAGTAAGATAGTAGCCATTTGTTTGGGTTTTTTTTAAAAATAAATTATTCCCTGTGGTGCGTTTTGATGGCATACCAGAAAATACAAAACGAGGAAGAAAAAACACAGCAGAGAAGGGACAGCGGGGCACCACAATGACACGTGGGGCACCACAGAGAACCTGTTCCAGAGCCTGCGTTATCCGTTACCGCTTAATGCTTCTCTGTGTGCTTGGCCCCACACACAGCAGTGTGTGGAACAGCACCTTCAGCATTTGCAATTTTGCAGTCTCCCTGGTAGCATCCTTTCCTTCTTACTGCTGTTTTCTCTGGAGTGGAATTAACTTTTACCCCACTTAACAGCACTGGCTGTGGTTTCAGGACAGGCTCTGCTAACACATTGCCAGATTCTGCATTTACATGAGTACGGGTAACGCACAGTTATGCAAGGGCAGGGAGAGGAAAATTCACTGTTTTTCCAATGAAAACACATTAAATGCACGATTGTATGAAAATAGCTGCTCTGCCTTCTTTTCCCTCTATCCCTTAAGTCAAACTACTGCAGCTACATGGAAACATGCAATCATTGCGTCATTAACTGTTGCTAGGGGAAAGATGCAGGCGGAGATCTTTTCCTTAAAGATTAGGTCTAGGCTTTCACCACGAGCAATAGGTAGGCAATCTTCAAGAATTCATGAACCACAGGAATCTCCCATCTCCCACCACTACTATATTGAGTCGGTGTCGGCGCTCTAACATTACCAAGTCTCTTCTGTTTCAGTAATTCCAGTGCTGAGACCTTAGGGTATTCCCTAGGGATGTTCTCATTGGGGAGGGTGGTTAATCTCCTTTTTCCAAAGCCTTTGAATGTCTCTCAAGAGGGTTCTCTGGTCTCTTCTAGTCCCCAGAGATGACAGATTGAATAGTGCAGTAGCCTTTTTTTCCTTCTCCCAGACAAAATTCTTCAGCTCCCTGTAAGAGGCAGATTTGCTTGGGTTTAGCAGAGACTTAGTTTCTGTCCCTATTTTTCAAATGTTGCCTTCATTTTTACTTTTAACTTGATGCAATATTCATTCTGTATGATGGGATTCTGCAGAGATCAGTTTCCTTGTGACCTTGGCAGACTGCCATCAAGTATTCAACCTCCCAATGAAACTTTTGGTCCTTTCCCTGACTGGGTTCACCAGAGTAATAATCTTGACAGAATCAAGGTGAAGGTGGCGCCCTTGATTTTGTTCTCCTGAACTGAAGATGTAATGGTGGTACAAGAGCAATCACATTGATAAAGTAAATACTGTGTTAAAAGTTGTGCTCTTTGGAAATAGAAAGACCAGGCATAAGTTTGTGCCTGTCTCTAGCAGTTTGCAGAGATGATCACACCAAGATGCTGCTCTGGCTTTTATTTTTATTGGAAGGCCCAGAAGCTTGTGCCTGATCTCCAGTTGCATTCCTGATCATTTTGGATTTCCTTCAACTGCAAGAGGACAAATGAGGTGTATAAATATTTCCAGAACTGTTGCTTGCAGGTAGCAGAAGGACTGCCGAGTTGCTGAATTCTTGCTTTAAAGGCTGTACTTTGTGTCCCTAGTAACACTGTGCGCTCTGGATTGCATCCCAGGGTGAAGCTTTCTGGTTAGTTTAAGAGAGACACCACAGTGTGTGCACAAAGTGTGTTCCTTGTAACTCTGAGCACCGATACTTGGTGCTTTCATACCTAAGAGAAACGATGCTGCTCACTAAACCGCTAATGTAGATGCAGCCGACCTGTTCAAGGTGAGTATGTTATCCTCAGTTAATTAAAATTATCTAAAGGAGTCCAAAGTTTGTCCTCACTGGAGACCATAAGCTAGCAAAACAGACTCATGAAAGCAGTCTGAGGAGGAAGGCCTGAAGCAGAATATTTGGTACCTGAAGAAATCTTGAGAGTTTTCTTCCACAGAAACATTCAGAGTGATATTTCTTTTAGTTTGTTTGTTTTGTTTGGTTTCATTTTTCCTGTTTAACTTGAGGGAATTAAATACTTCTGTGTGTATTTGATAGTTTATTTTATTTGATCTGTTCAACGTATAAAGGAAAAATGAAAATACCTGGATTTAGTATCTGTTAACTATTTATTGGTGTGATTTTCTTGCAGATCATGGGAGGGAGGGGGTTGTTGAGGGTTTATGTCTACTTTTTGTTTTAGTGCTGCTACCAGGCTAAGGTTGTTACAGGAAAGCATTTCTTTTATGGGCTGTTACTGAACTGGTAGAACATTAGGATGTGCTTTTCAGTGTCCAGTAGCAGATTCCTAGGGAAAAATCTAAGGGCAGAACAATCAGATAGTGATACTTGCCCAGTAAGTTCTCTCTGTATCTTGCAGCTTTTGCATGTTGATTGCTGGAAGAAATTCTCTTTGTCAGCTTTGAACTGAAGTTGCTACAATCTCATTCCAAAAAAAGTAATAAAAAAAAATATAAGCATTTCCTGGTGAATGCCAGAAACAGTTTAAAGAGTGTTGTCGTCAAAATACATGTGCAATAAAACCGGTGTCATTCAGCTGGTTGTGAGGCTGAGCGTACTTCAGAGCGTGGAGGAAGGTGAGGAAAAGAAACTGTCATTCAACAGTCTTTCGTCAACTAAGGACAGTAGGTGGCACTCTTACTTTGTTTTCCCTCAGTACAGGTCTTTGTCAGGAACAGGGTATCATTTGGAGCAGTGTTCTCAGAACAGGTTTTGAGGTGCTGGCAGATGAAGGAAGTTTTGTGTTACAGATCCCCATCCTAATGAAAAGCCCAGCGTACCTTTTATGTTTATGGAACAGTACCTAATGCTTCCCTGCAGGTGTTAATAATTGGCCTTTAAGTCCCTACTGCTAAATATATTCTGTGGGTACAAAGACCCTCCAGACTTTTGTAGGACCCTACTTGTTAGGGGAAAGATGCAGGCAGAGATCTTTCTGCTTAAAGATTCAGCAAGCAAGAAAATTTGACCAATAAGACTTAAAGAATTGTGTTGGGTGTCTTTGTGGAAGCACTAAAAACTGTTAGTGTTTTTTCTGGGTGCCTGCTGTAAGGCAGGACAACTTCAGGTATGTCTGCCTCACGCACAGTACACTGTGCTGCACATGAGAAACGGCGTGTGCTGTGGTTCTCTTACGGCTGTGTCCTACAGCTGGTGCTGCGAACAGTAAGAAAGACAAGTCTGCACTTGGACCACGAGAGAGCTGGTGAACAAGAGGGCAGCAGCCAAAGTGATTCTGAGCTTTCCAGCCATGCTACACACACATAGCTAGTAGTGCTCTGTGACATGTTTTTTACTAAGCACAATTTCTGTCTGGTGTACTTGGTCACTGCTGCCTTCTAAGCACATTTATTACTGTTACCTAAGACTAATAGGAGATTAATGGGGACAAAGGAATTATCTCAGGGTTCTGATTTCTTGGAAATTCTGCTGTGCCACCTGGTGCAGTTCTTGGTGTCTTTACTGTGGCTGGCTCTGGAGCCTCAGCTAGGTATGTAGAAGTGGAAAACCTCCATGTAAAATCCTGGTATAAAATTCAGTTTCACAAAGAAGGGTAGAACTGACTTTCTTTCCAAGAATGATTGTATTAGTAGGTAAGCAGTTCATCCTCCCTTAGTCTCTTCATTTTGAGTATATAGTGCTGAAGTGTTTGGCTAAAGAAGGTTTTGGCCATCTCTTAGGTGAAAGCAGATTATTGTGGGCAGATGCTGTTGGGCCTGCATTCACAAGAATCCAGATTCCTTGTAGTCTCTAAACATTCATGATGATCATATAGGGAGAAGCTGCACTAAGATGAAAGCAGTGTTTTCCTCCTTTTGGAGAATGAAGATTTTGGTAGAGAATGGGTTAGCATGTTGTGCATAGTGGGATAGGAATTAGGGCTTGATGGGGGGAGGGACACGTGCCTCTCCAGCTTGAGATGGCTTTGAAGATTATGGAAAACCCAGTATGGAACCAAGTTTGTTGAATTTATGTATATATTCTTAGCAGGATTAGCTCTGAAGTGCAACCTGACCTTTCTGTACGCCCATTTCCCTATTTGGGAAATGTATCGCTACGCAGCAAAGTTCAGCCTGCATATGTGCTCATGTGCTCAAGTGTAGGCAATATACATTTAGGGAAAGAAAAAAATCCGAAAAATTAAGTGGAATGTTATTATATGATGGTGAGAAACGGAGGAATAAATAGGGGTAAAAAAGGCATCTGAAACTTGTATAATATAAATGTGTTTGGTTTTCAGGGTTTTTTTGTTTGTTTGGTTGGTTGGGGTTTTTTGTTGTCGGTTTTTGGTTTTTTTTTTTTTTTTTTTTTCCCCTGTGATAGCTAAATATTTATTCTGTAAACTGCAGAGTGTTTGAATTCCCAATATCCATCTCCTGGGAAACACTGCTCTTAATGATTCCCTGCTTGAAGAGTCCTCTGTCATGAATAGTGAAGATCTCTATTGTTACAAGTACCAATGACATAAAGAAAGTACCTGGTTATAGATATTAAAAAATGGACCTCTGTAAGAGTTCTAATTAACACTCCTGTGGGAAAAATAGATAAAAAAATCTGATAGAACATACCTGAATATTATGCATTGAATAAGGGCGTAATGAAAGAACAATGGGGTTATCAGCTCTTAACATTTTCTTGGGAAACTGCAAAGAATCTGTCAGTGATGTATACAAAAAAACACAGTAATTTGAGGAAAATAGTAAGATAGACTGCAGTTCCATTACTTTGACCTCAGCTGTAAGTAATCTTAGCGTTAACTTGTGTATCGTACATAGCGAATACACAGTGTAATGATTAATGGGAGATGCAAAGCTGAAACCATTTTATTCTTTAAATATATCTTGATCTATCTGAAATGGTATTAAATTAAATAATTAAAATGTTTAATTACTGGATAGAGTTAAGATATTTGCTGCATGTATGACATAAAGATGAAATAATATTTGGTAGCTAATATTAAAGGAAATCTCAATATCAAAGGAAAATATTAGAAATGGGAACTTGAATTGCAATGTCAGAAAATAAGAACTACTGACTTACTATATTGATTCTTTTAAAAAATGTGTGTGCATGAAAGTCTGTGCACTTGGTGTTCTCTGCTCACAAAAAAGTTAGAGAAGTGTTAATCACAGAAAATACTGTTTTCTTGCAAATATTTGCTGGAAACAAGGATATTAACTTACACTGTACTATTAAGAGGTTTAACTGTAGCTGTTGAAGGGGGCAAGAGTACTGAAAGCTTTGAAGGCAATTAATTTTTATGGGAACTGTGCTCAAAAGCGGTCTGAATTTACCTTTCCTCCCTCACTGCAGTCTTTATGAAGACAAAGTTTGGTGAAAAACCAAAAGAGGAAGAGTCTTGTGTAGGGCATTCTCTAAGTAAATATTTAATCCACCTTTTCCAGGCAGATCAGTAAGTAGCATATCCAGCTGTCATTCCTAGCTGGTCAGACTGCTGTGGATATTCTGTTTTCTGCAGTTTTCTGTGTGTTTGAGAGTAAAAAATTGGTGATACCTTGTTTAATCACCCTTTTAAGTGGAAGTTCCCAAACTCTTAGATGGTTTTCTAAGACTAAATTAATATAAACAGATAAGTTGGCCATGCTAAAATGCTCCTATTATGTGCCAGTGGCACATTTTATCAGTAACAAATGTACTTTAGTCATTATGAACGATATCTCAGATTTTTATGGTCTTTTACATGCAGAACTGTATTCAGCAGTCAGATGAAGGCTACAATATGAGATACATGTTCTGCATCCAGACAGTTCTCAGGGAGCTGAGGAGTTGTAGATGACTCTGTAATACTTCTGGGTGCTTCTCCAGCATGATCACTCATTTGATATCATCTTGGACCTGGCAATGTGTTTGAGGCACCATGTTTCATGGGTCTAGCAGCATGAATAAAGGCACAAGTAGTGCTATGTGTAACTGATGCAAACTGTTGTGTGCAGAAGAATTACCCATCCTACCTTTGTAGAATAGACAGGTAAATACAGATGTCAAAATAGAAATCAGTGAAAGTATTTTAATCTTTCAAGGTCATTTCAAACTTAAAACACCTCTACTCAAACTGAGAGATATGATTTCTGGATACATGACTCCTGGAAATTATAGGAAAAAGAGTATTTGAGTTGTTTATCTTATTGCTTAACTAGATAAGAAAGAATAGTTAAGTTCAGACTAGATAGGAAATTTAGGATGTTCCTAAATTTTTTTATCCAAGGACAAATCTAACATATCAAGAAATACAGCAACATCTTCAGATAAAATAGTTTTTTATACAAATTCTGGAATTAAAGATTCCTAATTTTTTTTTTCTTCTGAAATATTGGACTGCATATGAAAGAATACATTACTGTTGTTTGAGTTTACTTTTGAGTCTTTAATTGCATGCTACAACTAATATAAATTAAATTAAAAAAACTAATAATCCAAAGAGTCTAGTTGACAGGCAAAAAACTTCTCAGCATCAAAACTATCTCTTTTTGATAGAGATGTATTTCAAAAAGGAAAACTTGTTGACATTGGTTTTTTTTTTTGAGACAGTTCAAGGTACTTTCTGCATGAAAACGATTGGAGGGCTGGGACAACTCTTCTATAAACAAAGTGTGAGAGAGTTGAAGAGTCTGAAAGTTATTCAGCCTGGAGAAGGGTCTGGGGAGACCTTATTGCAGTCTTTCAATATATACAGGGGACTTATAAGAAATACATAGAGAGACTTTTTGCTAGGTCTTGTAGTGACAGGTAATGGTTTTAAAATGAAAGATGCTAGAATTAGATTGGATACAGGGAAACCAATTTCTGTGATGAGGGTAGTGGAACACAGGAATACGTTGCCCAGAGAAGTTGTGGATACTCCATCACTGGAAGTGCTCAAAGTCACTTAAGACAGTGCTTTGAGCAACCTGGTTTAGTGACAGACATCCCTGCCCATGCCAGGCATTGTTGGACTAGATGAACTTCAGAGCCCCCTTTTTACCGCAACCTTTCTATGGTTCTATGAGTAAAGAATGCAGTATTGCTAATTAGCCCTAAGAGGTGCATTTTCTGATATCTGAGTCTTCTTACCAGACCTCTCAGCTCAGCCTTTCCAAGTGTCTTGACACCTTACATACTTAAGAAAAATATTGACAGTCAGAAAATTGCCACAGAAGTTGGCAAGATGTTTTGGCTGCTTTTGACTTGCACTTCTTTAGTGATGGAAACCATTAAAAGCCATTAAATGTTTCAGAATTTTGAACAAACTTTTGTTCATAACTTGTTAATGATATGAATATTGAGTGGAGCAGGCTCGTATAGGAGAGGGTACATTAACTGGGAAATGACGCTCTGGCAAGGCTTAAGCAACACCTTCACTGAAGTCAAATGTTGCCACTCATAAAACCAATAACAAAAACTGGTTAAGGTTCCAGTTAAGAATTAAATTTTAAAAGGCTGTTGCGAAAACTGAAAATCATTTATATATATATAAAAATTACAATATTAAAGCAGAAGAAATAGCTCAGAAAGTAAACCTGTAAAAATTGTTCAGATATTTTTCTGCCATCCAGATGAAGTCAGTAGCATTGTTAGTTCAGGGAAAGTTACAAATTAGCGTGCATTTTGTAGTCTTACCCAGCATTACGCTGCGGCTAACAGTAGAATCCAAACATGCAGTGAGACAATGACAGATTGTAATTACTACTATTTCAGCCCGAACAAACCCACATCTTGTCTCCTTTCATTCAAATGAGAAGAAAGGGCATTTCTGAATTTTCTTGGTGGGGAGAAAGCCTTCACCAAGTTACCTGTTTCTGCTAGTTTGCCTGAAAAGCAAGCTCAGTGCTGGAAAATTTAAACCAGAAAGCTATGGGAAAAAAAACAAACAAACAGAAACAACAAAGAAACCCAGAAGAAGAGATTAGCACAATGTAAAGAGCTAGCAGCTATCCAATTGTTTACTGTTTCTGTTATTCATTATCACCCCAGGTCCAGTGGTTGCATCATTGTGGGTGAGATGAAGTTACAACGCATTAACAAGTGGTTGTATTTTTTTTTTTTTATTTTATTTTAATGGGGTACTGAGGTGCCATTGCAGTTTAAGGTAGCAGCTTATCAAATGAAATGCAGTGTAGTGAGCTGTTCACTTGCAGAAGGGACATGAATGAATGTTTGCCATTAAAATTTTTACACATTCTGGCACTAGACAGGAATGTAGAATTGCTAAAGGAGTTCAGAAAAAAAGGAGGCACTAACACATCTGGGACAAGGTGAAGGAGGAGGTGGCAAAAGCCATAGCATGGCATGGAGCAGGGGAAGAGAAGAAAGCAAAGAGAAAGCATTCTTAAAGGACAAATGGCCTGGAAACAAAACCCGGAAGCATCAACGGATTAGAACTGGCTGTCCCACAGGTGATTTTCACATATATGCAGTCCTCCAGAGCTGCTGAGTAACAAAGAGGAGAAAGGCTGGAAGGAAAAAGAAGCTGTGTAGTGAGGATTATGGCCTCAACCAGGGTGACCCACATGCTGTCATGTTACAAGATTTTTCCTTTGTCAATGTGAAAATCTCTGCACTTTTGCAAACTTGCCTTTTGCATCATTGTGGTCAAACCTGTGGTGGGTTGACTATGGCTGGCTGCCCACCCAGTCACTGATTCCTCCTCCTCAACAAGAGAGGGGGAGAAGAAGATAAGATTAGAAAACCTTATGGATCAAGATACAGACAGGAAGATCACTTACCAATTACCATCAAGGGCAAAGCAGACTCAACTTGAGGAAAATTAATTTATTATCAATTAAAATAGAGTTGAATGATAAGAAACAAAGACAATTCTTGATAATATGGCCAGGGTAACAACGGCTGATACAACAGCAATATGAGTGAGTGAACAGAATACCCTGAACTATTCTGTGGGGTGTTCGCCCAAAGCCCGATAGAGCTAGGAAGAAAATAACAATGACCAAGTTTACTGTAGATGACCTCCATCCAAATTAAGTAATAAGCAAGAAATTAACAAGGTACCTTTGAGGAAAAAAAAAAAAAAGTCAGCTTGAAAAGCTAAAAAAAACCTTGAAAATTTATGTTTGTGGGGAGAGACCTTGGAGTGAGGGTGACAGAAGAGTAGCTTGGTCAGGTGCCATGAGCATCTGGCTACTTGAGTGACAGTACAGGGGGCAAGACAGAGACCCACACCTCAGGTGTGTACATGTGAACTCATGGCGTGCTTTTTCATCAGTGTGTGGCTTGGCAGATTGTAAGGACATACATAAAACTAGAGAACCCATATGTCCATCAGGAGCAGTGGGTAAGTATGGGCTACTTGTCCAAAAGTGAGGGTACATCATGGAGGGAATGCATGTGTCTTTTGAACAAGAGCTCCAGAGGAGTGGTGAATGGGTGGCAAGGAGGAAAACACACTTGCAAATGTTGCTGTGTGTAGAAATGTGGGTAGCAGGGAGAGACAGGTTTCCTTTGAAAAGAAGTGACATTGATCACAAAGACTTTGCATTTCAAGGATAAAAAGAGGAGAAGGAAGATGAATGTGGGATAGACAGGCAAAGAGGAGAAGCCTGGTACACAACCAGCAACAGAAGAAATGTGGAGGGTAGAAAAACCAGGCAAACATAACACAGTGGTTGACTCTGTGTGTGTTGACTGACTCCCTCCAGGGAGGGAGGAAAAACCATGCAGCACTTTAGACAATTGCCAGCCAAAAATGAACTGCATAACTGGGAAATGAAGTACAGTTAAGGGTGGCTTTTTTGAAAAACCATATTGGCAGGGAAAAAAAAACCCAAACAAACAAACCCAAAACATTGCTGGAGAAGTGACTGGAACTTGGAGTGGGGGAGGTAAGGGGATTTCTACTAAGATAAAGTGTTCATGTCTGCCTCTGCCTTTCTCGCTTTTTTCTTCCAGCAATCCAGATTTTAGCAGCAGGGAAAAATAGAAGTTTCTTGAATGAAACAAGAGCAAAACATAAATCTTACTGGAAATAATCACAGCTGTTTGAATGACCAAATGGCTGCTAAAGGAGATTTTCTCACCCCCTTTACTTCAGGAAAGAAGCGTGACAGCACTCTGAGTATTCTCACCTGTACTTGGCTCTTCATATCAGTGATGTGTGCATTTAAGTCTTCTTAGAAGAAAAGCCTCCCCTGACCTGAATATTCTCATCCCTTGGTTTGCCAGATATAAAGTGCAAATGCTGGAAATGCCACTCTGCAATGGCAATTCACTATGTAAAAACCTCTCTTGTTAGCTCTTTATTTCCCTAGCAATGGAGAGCAATTGCCTCCTTGAGAACAGGAACCTCCCAGGACAGTGCTCATGTTCTAAACAAGATAAACTCTTATCTTCAGAACATGAATGACTGAGGTAAACTAAAGCCTACTAAAGATTAAATAAGAGATTCATCTTTAGTAGAGCCACTGCAACTACCTTTATTATCTCATTCGGACATATTGTTAAAAAGAGCCTTGAAGTTAATTGAAGACATTTCTTTTAAGTTTGATATTGACTGCCAATGTCATCAGAGTCAGGGTGTAGTGGCTGCTGGAAGAGATCCATACCGTTCAGTGACATATCTTAATTTAGTTGGTAGGAGAGGTATAGCACATGGGTGGCAAATCCTACACTACAAGCACACCTCCCTCCCTCTCCCCGACATGCACACAGAAATCAGAGCTTCAGCCCCACCAGTCCAGTTTAGACCAGTTAAGTACCAATGAGGAAGCAAGGGGCTTGCTCTGACTGGTTATGTGCTGCATCCACGGCAGACAGCTCAGCTGTACACCTGGCAGTTACTCTCCTTGCACTTTTGCTTCTATAGATGTTAAACACCTGTGTATGGTAACTCCCTTTCAAGTGGCTATTGCCTTAATTATTGATTGCTTTCAGATGCCTTTGCTGATCTTGTAGCCCTAGACCAGCTCTTGAAATTCCTCCATCACTGATGCCAATTAGTGGTTGCAATTTATTGCAGTTTATGTTGCCCCTCAGGCTCTGCCCTGGTGCGTTTCAGCAAAACAGGTGCATTTGTTGTCCAGGTCCCACCAGATTAATTTACGACCTTGTGCTGAGCAGATGCAGTCAAATCTCCTTGTTCTGGTCAGCATTTCAAGTACTTCTAGTCAATAGCCAACCAGTTTGTGGGTAATCAGCACTGTTTCTGCTTGGTAATATGACAGCTGAAAAAGTTTTAAATCAATTGTCTGAAAAGTCTCCAGGGAGTTCCACCCCAACCTATTGCCTGCTTGGCCTGTGGCTTTTTGGTGTTGCTGGTGGTCAGATGAAAGTTCTTGTTCATTAAGTCAAGTCCCAAGACAATAAGGTCCCCCACAACATCCTGCTCACCAGATTGGAGGGATATGGATTTGATGGGTGGACTGTTCAATGGATAAGGAACTGGCTGGATGGTCACATCCAGAGGGTGGTACTCAATGGCTTGAGGTCCAGATGGAGAGCAGTGACAAGCGGTGTCCCTCAAGGGTCTGTGCTGGGACTGATACTGTTTAACATTTTTATCAATGATATAGATAGAGAGATTGAGTCCACCATCAGCAAGTTTGCAGATGACACCAAGCTGTGTGGTGTTGTTGATACACCAGAGGGACAGGATATCATCCAGAGGGACCTGAATAGGCTGGAGAGGTGGGCCCAGGTGAACCTCATGAGGTTGATGAAGAGCAAGTGCAGGGTTCTACACTTGGGCTAGAACAATCCTCACTATCAATACAGACTAAGGGATGAGGTATTAGAAAGCAGCCCTGAGGAAAGGGACTTGGGGGTGTTGATGAATGAAAAGCTGGACATGATCAGGCAGTGTGCACTTGCATCCCAGAAGGCCAATCACATCCTGGGCTGCATCAAAAGGTGCGTTGCTAACAGATCCAGAGTGCCACTTTCCTCTGCTCTGGTGAGACCTCACCTGGAGTACCATGTGCAGGTCTGGAGCCCTCACTATAGGAAGGATGTGAACCTGATGGAGCGGGTCCAGAGGAGGGCCACAAAAATGATCAAGGGGTTGGAGCACCTCTGCTGTGAGGACAGGCTGAAGGAGATGGGGTTGTTCAGCCTGGAAAAGAGGAGGCTCCAGGGAGACCTAATAGCAGTCTTCCAGTACCTGAAGGCGGCCTACAGGAAGGCTGGGGAGGGTCTGTTTACAAAGGCCTGCAGTGACAGGACGAGGGGCAATGGCTTCAAGCTGGAGAAGAGCAAGTTTAGACTGGATATTAGGAATAGGCTCTTTACTATGAGGGTGGTTGAACACTGGAACAGGTTGCCCAGGGAGGTGGTTGAGGGCTCTCTGGAGATATTCAAGGTGAGGCTCGACAAGGCCCTGGGCAACCTGGTCTAATTGGGAGTGTCCCTGCTGACTGCAGGGAGGCCGGACTAGCTGACATTTGGAGGTCCCTTCCGGTCTGGACCATTCTATGATTCTATGAATAACAATTTAAATTGAGCAGTGTAATTGATGTTAAAGCATACAAATCAGAGTCTTGGGAGTTCAGCTATATAACAGCAAGTCTACTAAGCTGTCCCTCTGCAAAGCTTAGGAAACAGTGCCGTAATTTCAATAATTTTCCTCGCTTTTTTAAGCTTTCATGATATGAGAGGGAGAGGTGTGATGTGAAGATGTTTCCAATATTGTATTCCTATACAGTCATTGCTAGGGCAATGCAAGACTGGTGCCTTACCACCTGAACTGTGGTGTCTTGTGTCCTCACTACAGAAGGGGCACTGTGCATGGGCTCCATTGTGCAGCTTCCTGCTTGGTTCCGTCAGGAAAAGCAGCTTTTCTGATGAGTACCAACATAACCTGTTACTGCAATGAACATAACTCCAGCTGTGGACATATTTAGAAGTCACACCTAAAAAAAGTCTATGTTGCTCATTAAACTGCTAATGTAGACACCCTTTGAGTGCTTCAGATGGCACTTAACACATTGTTTTAACTGCAGAATCATGCCCTGTTCAATTTCTTCTACTCCCTGAGAGCTTTAGAAAAGTGTTGTTTCTGTAATACTGTTGGAGATATCTTTCTGAGAAGAAAAGAAATTCTTTTTCTTTAAAAGACATTCCACTGTTACTGTGTCCTGACACATTGTCCTGGCAGGCAGAAAGTATGTCTTTGTGTTTTTAGCGTTACCAGCCACAGGAACTCTTTCATGTTTCTGAGAAGGGTACAGGAAGAAGATGAGATGAGGAAGGATCAGGGGGATGCTTAGAATTTCCAAACTTGGCAGCTGGTGGCTATAAAAAGAGCTCATAGAACAGTATACTTGACTATTTTGGCAGAGAAAATCTTTGTAATCTAGGCTTGAGGTTTTTATCTTAAATTGGAGCTTTAAAAAAGTGCCCAACTGTTTTTGTGCTGCCTACTTCAACTGACCAGAAGATGAAAGAAAGGCTGAGAATACTACTGGAAAAGAGAGACCCATCTGCCAAAAGCACAGGGGCAGTACTGTATAATAACTTTAAGTGCAACAGGACTAGAAAAGAGGGGGATATGACGAGTTGTTTCTGAACCATAACACACTGCTCTTTGTTTCCTCTAGCTCTTTTTAATACCTACAGAAAGAGAGCACAGTTTTTCCTCGTTGCTGCAGTTTTATAAAAACTTACCTAAATGTTTTCCTGTTTCATTCATGGACATCTTATGCATAATCTGCCCCAGTAGAAAAAGGTAGATATGCACTTTTTCTGTGCTGCTCTGTTAATGTGATACATGCCATAGTTCAAAGTAGAACTGTGATACTATAGCTGACCTTTACAAGAGTAAGAACCTGCAACTAAGCAATATATAGTACAGCCGATGAACTGCAGAACAGGTGGAAGGTAAGTTGAAAGTACAGACACTCTGAGAATTTTGTTTTGCAAAGTTCCTTCCTTATGCAGTGCCTGTGCCTGATTTGGGAAACTGAATAGGATGCGACCATTGCTTCTGGTGAGATGGACAGCTGAGATGGGCTATCTGCAGTGGTCTCTGAGTGTAGCGTGCCATAAAGAAAAGCTATTGCTTTTTTTGTTTCCTGGTGTTTAAGGAAAAAAGGCAGATTCTTTCGACCATAAATACAGTTTTTAAAGACTCTTTCTTCAAAGAACTGCAGCATATATCTACTAAATAGAAAAAAAAATAATTAAAAACATTCTACTTTCAGGTATCAGAACTGATAATCATAGACCTACAGACTGGTTAGAGTTGAAAGGGACCTTAAAGATCATTGAGTTCCAGCCCCCTTGCCATGGGCAGGGTCACCTCCCACTAGATGCTCAAAGCATCATCCAGCCTTGTCTTGAACACTTCGGGATGGGGCATCCACAACTTTTCTAGGCAACCTGTTCCAGTGCCTCACCACCCTCACAGTAAAGAATTTCTTGTTAGTATTAGAATGCTGGTACTATGATGTCAATACTTCTGGTGAATTGAAATGTTTTATAAATGAGTATTTTCTTTTCTGGAAGATGTAATTATGACCGTCTCTTTTACATATATAATAGATTGTGTGAATTTGCACATCTTGCCAGGAGCTAGGCTATCTATATATTTGTGGCCTGAACAGTAAAGGAGTCTGGCAATCTGTTACAAGACAAGGCTTTATTTTGAGATGGGAGAGATAAGCAACAATAGGCCCATGTGAAAACTCACCCAATCCTCAGTAGCAAACCCAGGATCATAAGCGATGCCATGGCTTTGGTGGATTGCCAGGTGGCCAACTTGATGTCGGAGACATCTGGCCACAACAGCCAATCGTGCAAATGTCTTTTGAATGCAGATAAGGGTCATGATGCCCCTTGGCTCCAACAGTGGTGGTGGGAAGTGAGAAAATCCTACCTTACATGAATAACATGGGCAGCGTACTGCCTACGCTGCCGATGTTAGCCAAAGACAGAGTGTTGAATGTCTGCCTATGTGGCCAGTCTTGGTCAAGGGGCAAATTGTCAGGAGCTAGACTTTCTGTACATTATAAGAGAATGGGTACAAGCTCTCACTTCCTTGACCATACTTAAGCTAGCAATAGATGAGAAGCCATCTATAATGGAAGTTACAGAGATATGACCAGGTAAATTGTTAATTGGTAACAGAAAAATTTTTTTGGGTTGCTTTTCCATACTTGTAAATGTTTCCTTTTTTTTCTCTCTAGGTTACAAGTACAGCACTACTTTCATTCCAGCTGTCACACAGGCCAGTCCTTGCTGAATCCTAGCATGTGCAGCTGACTTCCAGGTATTGAAATTGTAGCTAAATAATTTTCTTCAATTTTCCATCCAGTAGAATGTGCCAATGTGTTTTTTTGGACCAAATGAAGGCATGAGCTTTCTTAGGCACTGCTATAGCAATGGGCTGAGTGAAGGATTCCTTCCTTAAGAATATCTGAAATATCTTTCTCTGTGAAATTGATTGCAACTCTTGCATCTTCCAGTTAAAAAGTTGCAGCTATTCTATGTTCGTCACTAACTGATAGTAAAATGTGTTGCTCCAATTTGATATGCATCTATCTCTCCTCATACTTGGTAATTTAAGTGGAAAAAAACCCAAACCATTATCTGTCATAGTTTCAGTACAAATATGTGAGTTTTAAATGTGCTCTCAGTGACCCGAGGAACTTTTTACACCATACTTGTCTTAATTAGTCATGTTTACTGACTAAACTTAGTAAAAATATATGCTGTGTGGAGCAAACACTTTAAAAATCAATACTTCTCTTTTTCTAGTCTTTCATCAACCCACCAACATGCATTAAATGTTATAGACCATTTCATGTTAGTGTGAGGTCATGCCGGTTGTAATTGGAAAAGATGCCTGAAACTAATGACATAAAGGACTGTTAAATGGCTGCATTGTTTAAAAAACTGTTTCAGCCAACTTGCTTTTGATTGATTACAATCCTGATGGTTTTTGAGTTGCAGATGTGTTTTGATATTAAATTAATATCTTTTCAAAGAAGCAATAAAATAGCATGCAGTATTTTTACTTTTTTTTTTAATCAAGAGAGAATTTCAGAGAATCTAGTACAGCCCAGGCAACTGGAATGAGTAATCTTATTTCTTGTGCTCTTAATGGGAACAAAAAACTGTTTTTCTCAGCCTCCTGGGGTGTTATCTTCACATGGATATTTCAGGTTGATAAGCCAGACAGCAAATATACTGTATAGTAGCTACACTGTTGTGAGCTGCATTCATTTATTTGAACTCTGAAAGTCTAAGTTTTTTGTCAGAGGCTAGTGAGTAGCCTTAGTCACTTCATGTATTCAAGAGCAAAAAATAGTTATCTCCAAAAGATGTTTTATCTCACCTGCTTTCATAGACCTACCTTAGTATGAAACGGAGCTTCAGTTAGCTTGAATCACAAAAAAACCTTTACTGATGATCTGTGGCAGGTGTTTGGCACAAAAGCACTTTTAATATTCATTGTGGGAGGCCTGCACCAGCCTAGTTTGCAATAGCTAATGTACTGTCCCTGAATCCACTGCATGGTAGCTTCCCTAACTCCAAGTTACGAAGTTAATTCACTGGTTAAACTCACATTTAGGATTAAGTTCAAAGGCATTTAAGGTAAGCCGCTTGCCATTATCCCTGCAAAATAAAGACAGGCATAATTTAGGAGGTATCAAAAACTTGAGAAATAGCAATCTTGCAGTGATTATTCATAAAACCATGTTTATTTGTTCTAAAATTGAAAGTGAAAAAAACCCCACCTTTTTGTATTCATTCCACCCTCACCATGTTGAAAATAATCAGATGTTTCTGTTTCAGAAAGTATTATTAAAACTTGATGGGAGCTAATGGCAAGCACAGGCAGCAAGTATTAATAACCCTGGAGACCTAGCATAATCAAGTCCTAATAGCTACTTCCAAAGGGATGTTTTTGTCTTGTCTGCAGGGTTCAATTTTCTATTACAGGCAGGAGGAGAGAGGAGGCATCATGAGAATAGAAGGAAAGATCAGCCTCCCAGGCATGACAGTTGTGTCTGCTCCTACCTTCAGGTGTTGCTCCTTCTCTCATTTCTGGTGACAAGTGTCAGATGAATTGATGACAAGTACTAGGTCTGTGGTTAACATGGAAACACATTTTTTTTTTCTTTTTATGATCTCTGTTTGCTCTGATGCTGATATGTGTGCTCGGTGTGACCCTGGCATGGAGCTGAATGAAGACAATCATGCAAGGGATGAATTCACATTGTAGATAGCAGCAATGCTAATGGATTTAATAATCTTGGCAAGTAGCCTGAGAACACTAACTAGTAAAAAATATGTTTCAAGTGTAAGATATTTTTTCATGTGTAAGTACAAAAGTGGTCAGACATTTATAACTTTCTAAGTTGCCCTGAGGGTTTGGACCACCTATCGAGAAATCTGTCACTTTCCAAGTGTATAAGCGTAGGAACAAGAAATTGCTCTATCAAGCTGCATCCAAGAGACTTCTTATCACTTAGAAGGATGAATATTCTTGATGCTTCCTGAGGCTTATCACACAGAATCACACAGAATCACAGGGATTGGAAGGGACCTTGAAAGGTCATCTAGTCCAATCCCCCTGCTGGAGCAGGAACACCTAGATCAGGTCACACAGGAACACGTCTAGACGAGTTTTGAATGTCTCCAGAGAAGGAGACATTATGTTCATATTTACATGAGGACTTGCTATCTCCTGTACAGGAGAGAGTCCCCAGTTTTGAAATCTGGATCAGATAAGAATTTATGGGGTACCCCCTGAGACAACATATGAAAATGTTATTATAGAACATAGATGAAGAAACATCTTGCATTTTACTTAGATGGAGTGTTTTTACATACTCTTACATTGTGAATCTACATAACTCAGAATACTGGAGAAGACTCCACCTTACCAGTAACTGTAAGAGCATACACCACCCTCTATCTTCTGTGTGTGTATGACCTGTATTGCTCTTTCTTCCAGTTTCAGACCCCATAGGAATTTCTTTAATTCTGATGGAGAAGAGTAGGAAAATAGAGAATGACATGACAACATATGAAGAACTCCAGTTAGCAGCACAAACTTTTCATCGAGTTCTTTGAGTGGTTTGGTCATTGAACTATGTGGCTTATAAGAGGATATAGGCAAGGCTAATCTCACGATGTCAAGAAACTCAAACACAAACCGAAGGGAAATTCTGGGTTGTGAAACTGGCCTTAAAGAGGAGATGATGTTGGAGGGAATGTTGTCCAGAGCCATGCCTGCATGCACTGTGTGTGAGGAAGTGCCTTGTGTGTCATGTAGAGTTGGTCCATGCAGCTGAAAATAATTAGCCATAATATTGTGTACGTTATGGCTAATGTTAAGTTTAAGAGCTCCTTCTGTACTATGACTGGAGTGGATTTATTTAAAAGAGAGTGTAGACTGGCCTGAGGAATTCCAAGCTAAGTTAGGGTAAGTTGCAGAAACTATACTAGAGGACTGAACTGTGAGTGTGGAATGTAAAAATGGTACAGATTAAACATTTTTGCTAGTGGGTTGTTGTAGTGTCACTTGCAAAACCATGATCGTGGACTTGAATATTGGGAATAAAATAATTTGATTTGTCTAGTTTCAAAATGTGCTTTAAGGGTTCCCCCACTCCATGCCTTGTTTTCTTTTATGAAATTGCTCTTTCAGAATGTCCATTTCCAGAAGTGGGAGGTAAGCAGCTCCACTCACATGGTATGTTATCCTCTTTCAAGAATAATTCCCCTGAGAGAGGGGAGGAAGTCCCGTAAAAAGGACAGGAAGAGAGGATATTGATGTCACAGAGTAGTACCTTACATAGATTAATCCTGAGTTAACAGCGTTCAGAAGACACCTGTTCGCTATTGCAATCTGTTGTGATACCCAATGGGTTGGGAGCTGGACTCATGGTTCCTAAACTCTTTCTCAGCTGAGACAAGGAGAGAATCTATGCCGAAAAATGGTCTGATAATAGTATTATCAGTTTCTCTCATGTGTGAGAGGCACCTTCAGGTGTATCAAAGAAGGCTGGTTAAACTGAAGGTGTAAAGAAAAGCTGTAAATCCGATATGATGTTGTCCTTTCAACAACTCCTTTCAACTGAAAAACTCATCAGAATGGAAGCTCCTTGCTGAGTCGAGGTATTAGACAAGCGGTAGCAGGGGAGTTAATGTGGAGGTAGGGCACAGGCACTCAGAAAGATGGCTAGACAAACGTTCATAAATGAAGGAAATATCCAGGAAAAAAAAAAAGAAAAAAAGAAAAAAGCAATCTAATATTCCAATATAATATTCCAATCCCTGTTAAAGTTTCTGTATTGTCCTTTATGTATGCATCAGTGCTGACAACTAGGAGTAGATCTCCCAAGTGGAATTTCTTCATTTCCATCTTCTACTTTCTCTTTAAGGCTTGAAACATACCTGAGGATATTAACTTACTCCTCAAATATAATGTAAAGTTGAGAAGGCTTATTTACAGCAGGTTTTGGAGGTGCTGTACAGCATGTTGGAAGGTTTTCTTTTATTTCTTTTTTAAGTAACAAAACTGATGTTTGTATCTTCTTCAATCAAGACTCAAAGTACTGAAAAAGTCATGCATTTCAACCCATTATAGAATGCTGAACAGTCTGATAGGTGAACCATATTTTTTTCTCTAAAAAAGATAAAACCTATAAGTTTCAGTGATCAAATTAAAAAAAGAGGTGGTCACATTCTGTGACAATGTGTTTTCTTGAAGCTGTTTAGGATGCTAACAAGCAGGGTGGTGTGGTGGGAAAGCAGTGTGACTTCCAGTAAGTTTTCCCTCACTCAAGAAGTTATGCCAATTCACTCAGCAGTCTCCCACTACTTGCTTCATCCCCCACCCCCTCCAACTTTAGCAAACCATGGATATGAAGTAACTCTCGTGGGTATTAATTGTTGATGCTTTTGTAACTTTCTAGCCTGCAAATGCTTCATTATCAGCTCAGAAGCATTGTGAATCCGCAGGATGCCAAGTCATTACTGTGTAGTGTAAAGGAAGAGCTGCTGTTAGACTGGAATCTCATAAAATCCTATTAACATGGAGGCTGCTCTGCTGTGTACAACTAAAACTCACTGATTAGTGGTATCCAGTACTTTTACTAGAAATTTATGTTTTCCTTTCAGTGCCATTGGAGACGTTTAGAAACATACTTGATTGTGCTAAACAGCATTTACCATGGGTGGAAGAAGTAGTTGAGTTGTCTATCTTCTGCGGGATTGCAGTGAGTGTGTTTTTACAAGTCTTAACTGTTCTATGCTGTCTTTTCCCGTCTTTCACATTGTTCTTTATTATTAGTTTTATTAACATTTTAACTTGCTATTTAGAACAAATATTACTATACCTTAATATTTTCTGATAGAGAAGTTATACATGTTCACATTTTGTTGTAGATATCTGTGAGCTGCTGCTTCAGTAGGTGTCATTCTTATGCTTGGGTCCATCATATGCTTTGCATAGTACATGATGTGGCCACTCTCCCACCATACTCTTGAAAGTTATACGGAAGCGTGACATTTCTCTTTTGCCCAGCAGACAGAGGATTGCATTCAGGTGTTTGGCAAGGAGGGAGTATATCAAGCCCTCATTTCCACTGGGATGTCTAATGACTTCTAACTGGTTCTGGTGGTGCCTCATAGTGGAATATCTGAACAATGTTCCTTAGAGCAGAGAGTACCAAGAACCCCATGTGTGACCTGAGCCTGCATGCTTGCAGCAACGTCTGCATTGGTAACAAATAGTGCCTTTTACTTACAGTTTGTAGTAGTGTAGTTGTAGTAGTGTCTCTTTACGAAAATATCCTTGTCTTTTCATAATTACTGCTGCAACATGCACAAAATAAGCAAATAAAGTTGCTGAGGTACTGAAAATGATACCTCTTGGTTAGGTGTCTGTACTTATTGCACAAAAAACCCAATATTACTTCAAAGCACCCATTTCCTCCTTCCCTTTACAATGGCTCCAGAAGAGGCATTAGTTGTTTTAGTTGTGTAGTTCATCTTTATAAGGCTGCTATGCCAATGGATCCCTCTCTAACATCTGGGACTCTTGAGAATAATGTGAGGCTTAAAGAGAGAGTGGCTGAACGATGCTGTGCTTGTGCAGGCTGTAAAAGCAGGTGTTACCAGGGCAACCTGTCCATCAGTTGCCTTTTGTTCCCATGCTGTCCCTCCCCTTTGGGAAGGCCAGCGAGCACAGGGAATACAGGAGCTGGCAGGGATTCCTTTGCCCCCAATTTTGGATTGGTAGTGATAGCCTCTTGCCCATGCAGTGACCATTCGCAACTCTTTGGAGTGGCTGAGTGTTGGCAGAGGTTTATGTCCCTGTCTTGTCTGTAAAGGCACGAGTGACCCAGAGTAGGTTTTCTATGTACTTGCAGCAAGGTGGGCTGTTTGTGTTGCTCCATGGCCAACTGCAGAGTCCCTGGTGAATGTGTACCTATGTGTGCGTGTAGGAGTGTGAGTGGAGGGAGGAAGGTGCTGCTTGTGCTGGCCATTTCGTGCCCTGTATATGCATGTGTCAACATAGTAATCTCTCACTAATGTTTCTGCCCCTGTGTACATCTGGGAAGCAAGTAAACTTCTCTGAGAGCATTCTCCAAGGTGATAATAAGGCCAATAGGCAGCATTGCCTGGCATCTTTCCCTGAGCCATCTCTGGCTGCAATTATAAATTCTAGGTTTTCAAGGTGCTCACAGATAAATGAGTCAATAGGCCTCTAGTTGACTCCTGGTTGAATAGTCAAAGGTGTTCTTGCCATTCTTTGTGGCAGATAAAGGGTCTTCGTGTAGTGTCCTTTCTCCTTGTGCCCTGCTACTGTCCTGTCTCTCTGTAGTGTGTGACAGCTCTTTCCAAGTGCTCACTGCCTGCACTGCTCGCTGCTTGCCATTGACACCTTCCCTGCCACTCCTCCTCATTGTGTGTGCTCTCTGTGCGTTTCTGTACACTGGAAAGCTGTTCCTTCTGCACTAAAATGTGGTTTGGCCTTTGTGAACAGAAGGCTGGAGCAAGCGACTCACAATATAGGGCACAATTGCTTATTCTCAATTGGCCCAATATACAAAAAACTCCACCTACAGTGACACTATTATTTCATGTCGATGACGTGCTCTCTCAACAGAAGTGAGCAGCAGTACAGTTTCAACTGTGTCAGTGACAGAGGTATGTTGGCCTCTTGATAATGGAGTTGAGATGCCTCTACTTGCCTGGCAGCATACTGTAGTATGACCTTTAAAAAAGGAATAGGTTGATTTTCACAGAATCACAGAATCTCAGGGATTGGAAGGGACCTTGAAAGATCATCTAGTCCAATCCCCCTGCCAGAGCAGGAACACCTAGAGCAGGTCA
Source organism: Nycticryphes semicollaris (assembly GCA_013400055.1). Classification (NCBI taxonomy): domain Eukaryota; kingdom Metazoa; phylum Chordata; class Aves; order Charadriiformes; family Rostratulidae; genus Nycticryphes; species Nycticryphes semicollaris. Next base: position 93,377 of record VXBJ01007133.1, read on the forward strand.
CACAGGAACTTGTCCCCGCAGGTTTTGAATATCTCCAGAGAAGGAGATTCCACAACCTCTCTGGGCAGCCCCTTCCAGTGAAGAAGTTTTTCCTCATATTTAAGTGGAACCTCTTATGTTCCAGCTTGCACCCATTGTCCTATCATTGGCCATCACTGAGAAGAGCCTGGCTCCATCCTCCTGACACTCACCCTTTACATATTTATAAACACGAATGAGGTCACCCCTCAGTCTCCTCTTCTCCAAGCTAAAGAGACCCAGCTCCCTCAGTCTTTCCTCCTATGGGAGATGCTCCACTCCCTTAATCATCTTTGTAGCCCTGCCCTGGACTCTCTCGAGCGGTTCCCTGTCCTTATTAAACTGAGGGGCCCAGAACTGGACACGATATTCCAGATGGGGTCTCACCAGGGCAGACTAGAGGGGGAGGAGGACCTTTCTCGACCTACTAACCACTCCTCTTCTAATACACCCCAGGATGCCATTGGCCTTCTTGGCCACAAGGGCACAGTGATGGCTCATGGTCATCCTGCTGTCTACCAGGACCCCCAGGGCCCTTTCCCCTGCGCTGCTCTCCAACAAGTCAGTTCCCAATCTATACTGGTACCTGGGGTTGTTCTTGCCCACATGCAAGGCTCTACAGTTGCCCATGTTATATTTCATTAAATTTCTCCCTGCCCAACTCTCCAGCCTGTCTTTACACTTTGTTTACTAAACATCACCTAGAAGTGGTCTGTGGAGTATTTCTATCTAAGTGCTTGAAGGCAGTAAAAGTTGAGAAAGTGTTGAGAAGACATAGGAGGGTAGCATAGGAGGCTAAACAAAGACAGTTACATAGCTGAGCAGCCCATTAAATACAGTGGTGCCACTGCTGGTAGCAGAACACAGGCTTTGTATGGACTCTGGAAGGCTTATGGAGTTACCAAGTTTATTTTGTTTGGACTCTCTTGCCCTAGCTAGAGTTTTATTTTAGCTTGTTTAGCTAAAGCAACAATAGTTTAACAACCAGGTAACTGTTACGTAACTTGTTTAGCTTTAGATAGTGTTGTGCACTTGTGAAGTTGTATAATAATTTTGATGTCTTTTTGCAAGTATCAGGTAGCAACACGAAGCGGTTCTTCTATGTACAGTGACCTGTCTATGACCCTAAAATAATAATGTAGTGAACTTGGAGTACAAGTGAAGAAGGATAGCAGAGGCCTTGAAAGTACAAGCACAGGAAGATACAAGAGGCTGTAAACAAATCACCAGTGGTCAGTTATTGGTCATTAAAGTAGTGCAACCTTGGGAGCTCAGTAAAACCATTTTTAAGGATCACAGAACAAAATCCGAATTCTCAGCATATGTAAAACATAGTATACATAGGACATTTAGAAAAGATCTTGAATTACAGACCATGAAAAAAAAGATCAAGGGACAGTGAATGTTAAAATAAAAAAAATAACAGTCAGACTCTGAAATGAGGAGAAAAGAAACCCACCATAAATATCAATATGTTCCTCGGCTGATTCTTCTCCTTTTCTCCATGAGGAGGACTGGTGCTGTAAATAACGGCAGAGGTAGTAGAAGTGTGTTTGTATGTGTGTGGCAATTGTAACTGTATAATTTTGAGAATTTTTTACTGTAACTTCCTTCTGTGTTCTACCTTGCTTTTTCTATAATGGCTATATCTGAACTAATAATTATTTGACTAGAATGTTAAGGTTATAAATAGACTAACAATAAATTATTGGTTTCACATAAACAGTACAAATAAACTCCACATGGTGTAGTGTAATAGGGCATGAGTTAGAATCACTACTAATTATTGTCCAGAAAAATGGCCCTACATATCATTGCTCCTGAGTATTACAGAGGTTAGAGGTGGGGAAGCAGAATGGTTCGGGCAGTTGGAGTGACAAGAACAGGTTGGGTAACTGAGGCAAGAAAATGTCATAAGATTCTGCTCTGGAGTTACAAGTAAAGAATAATGAGTGTTTTAAAATTTGTAGTAAAGCAGGGTAAACATTATAACAAGAAACGAAGCTCCATCTAGTGTTATATATTCCATGCTATTTTATGATCTATTCTATTAAAATATTACCTATACTTATTATCTATCTCCAGTTAGTGTTTTGTGTTACTAGAAAGATGTGAAAAAATTGCCAGTTTTATTGGCAGAAATGCTCAATGATATCTCTAATCTATGGTTGGAAAAACACTAGCTTTATTTAAATTGTAATGATTAAAGCCATCCTATTCCAAGAATAACTGAGAAATATGTAAAAAAAGCTCTGCTAAAATTAAGCATTTTAAAATCATCTGGGCAAGGTAATTTGCATACAGGAGTTTTAAATGAGCAGATTGATTAGTTCTTCCAATATATCTGGAAATTGTTATAAAATTCAAGAGATCTCAAAGAAAACTAGAATGACAATATTTAAAACTTGGAACAAGAGGACCTAGGATTTTGTCCCCTGATACTGATCAGGGCCAAAATGATGTCCTAACTGATGCAAGATGTTAAAGTACTTAATGAAGTTAATGCTAATCAACATGTGTCAAGTTGACAAGACTTTTTCAAGCTACCAGTTTGAAACAACTTTTAGATCTGATAGAAATCACACTGTTAATATATTTTTGTAAAAGATTTAATTTTACACAGGTTTAATTTATGATGTAGTAGTAGCCTTATCCCAATAGGCTGATTTAGTGCTTCTGAAGTAAATGTATGCAGTCTCAGTACATCAGTAATACAACTCAAGCAACTCAGGCAGTACCTGGAGCTCCAGGGGCCTTCTAGCTGAAAAGCAGGCCAACCTGGAGGTGAGCAAGTGATATGAATGAGATGTATAACCTTAGACAAAGGAATTCTGTCTCTGTATTAGTAAACTAAGCTGTACAAGCCTTGGGCACTGGGTTGTAATCATCTGTACTATTCAATTGACACTAGGGAGTTCTTAGAGACTACACTATAGCAACGTGCGTTCCCCAGCAGCAGAAATGAATCATATTGATGGCTATTTCTAAGAACAATCATAATGAATATACCTTTTGGCACCTATAACATCAAAAGATTTACCTCATGTAGAATTTTGTGTTGCCAAGATCCCAAAAGGTGCTATGGATGTCATCTATCTGGACTTCTGCAAGGCCTTTGATATGGTCCCCCACAACATCCTTCTCTCTTAATTGGAAGATATGGATTTGATGGGTGGACTGCTCAGTGCATGAGGAATTTGTTGGATGGTTGCATTCAGGGAGTAGTACTCAACAGCTAAAAGTCCATATGGAGATCAGTGACAAATGGCATCTCAGGGACCTGGTACCGGGACCAGTACTGTTCAATATCTTCATCAGTGACATAGGCAGTGGGATCGAGTGCACCCTCAGCAAGTTTGCAGATAACACCAAGCCGAGTGGTGCCATTGACATGCCTGAGGGATGAGTTGCCATCCAGAGGGATCTAGAGAAACTCAAGTTGTGGGCCTATGTGAACTGTATGAGGTTCAACAAGGCCATGAGCAGAGTTCTGCACCTTGGTCATGGAAATCCTGCTTTAAACAAGATTGTAAGATAGTGTGGCTGGTCACATGCTTATCATGAATAGTTGATAAGAGATAATAAGAAAAGGACTCAACTGGGAAAACCTAGTAATTTTAATAAATTGTTAAGAACCAGCACTAACTCCTGGAGTAATATATTACATTTGATTCCTGTTTTTTTCTCTGACTTAGTGTGCATTAGAAAGTGTGATGAGTGAATGCAAGGGGTGCCCTTTGAAGAGAATCAACCTTACCATAGAGTAAGGTGTTTAATAGAAATTGATGATTTGATTCTGAAGCAAGACATGGATGCCTTAATACATGTTGGAAGTTTCTGGACTATATAATGGGCCAAGCCTACATAATTGGCTGATGGGTATACAATGGTATGTTTAAGGCAATTCCTTCTTATATAACTGCATTAATTATCAAAGATAAGCTTTGCTATTGTGACTGGGTGAAGAGATAGCAATAATTATTTACGAAGTCTTTTACTAAGTTGTGTGCCCGAATTCAATCCTGTCTTTGTCACTCTATTTGTCAGGCTGAACATTCAAGAACCAATGTCCTCTGATACACTACTGCAAGCGTCTTATTCAGCATCAGTCAAGGTATGATTTGAGACATAGCTGACAAGGAGTCCAGAAGTGCCTTTCTGTTATATCTGGAGCCTCTTTTGATTGGCTTGGGTTCCTGGAAATCATAGTCTAATATTCAGACTGATGTCTGATATAGATGGGAAGATGCTTGATATTTGTTACTCCAGCAGAGAAAGTTAACATCTGCCATGAATTTGTTGTTTTGTTGATACTGCTGCTTTTTTTCTGCTGTTGGCATTATTTGAGGCAGCCAATTACAGTGTCAACAGTTTCAGTGTAACTTCTGTTATCTACCAACTGTTGCATGGGCAGCAGCTTGTTGCTGATAAGAAAGTTGCAGAGTCTCCTTCATGAGCAGATTGATCGCAGGAAGAGTGTCACCTTTTGTTGTCTTCCTGTGCTCTTCACTTATCATGCTAACAGATCAGTGGCATCATGCAATGATATAAGCTCCATCTTATACCAGAAGCTGCTATGTGGTGCACTAATTTTCTCTCAGAGGAAATCGTTAAAGACCATATTCCCTGTGGCATTTTCATGGTCTCTGTATTCCAGTGCACAATCATCATGATTTGGATGTCACTTACAGTCCTTTCAAGGTACATGTTGCATTCAGCAGTATAAAATGCAGTTACCAAGCACTCTTGATTGCACTGTATTGCTGAATTGTCCACGTGGTTATTTACCTTTCTAGCAATTTTTGTGCAATCAGCCAATTTTTCTAGCAATGATTTTATATATCCTGGAGACCACTGATTAAGACACTAAACAGGACTGATACCAGAAGAGATACCTGTGAGATGTTCGGTAAAGGGCAATAACCCATTCAGTAACAGAATAAGGAGAAAATCATATTGTTGGGTATTTCAAGGTCTGTTGGAACAGCTTTTAATCTTTTAAATATTGGCCACATTGACTTTAAAATGTTAGAATCATAGAAAGGTTTGAGTAGGAAGGGACCTTAACGAGCATCAAGTTTTAACCCCACTGCTATGGCCAGGGACACCTTCCGCTAGATCAGGTTGCTCAAAGCCTTATGCAACCTAGATTCTAGACCCTGAACACTCTCAGGGAGGGGACATCAACAACTTCTCTGGACAACTTATTCCAATATCTCACCACCCTCAAAGTAAAAAATTTCTTCCTAATATCTAATCTAAATTGGCCGTCTTTCAGTTTAAAACCATTACCCCTCATTCTATCACTACACTCCCTGATAAAAAGTCCCTCCCCATCTCTCCTGTAAGGTCCCTGTAAGGTACTGGAAGTCTGCTATAAGATCTCCCCAGAGCTTTCTCTTTTCCAAGCTGAGCAACCCCAGCTCTCTCAGCCTGTCCTCACAGGAGAGGTACTCCAGCCCTCTGGTCATCTTTGTGGCCCTCCTCTGGACCTGATCATGTCCATGTTTTCCTTACACTGGGAGCCCCAGAGCTGAACATAGTACTCCAGCTGTGGTCTCACCAGAGCAATGCAGAGGGAGAGAATCACCTCACTCTTTCACTCTTGACCTGTTGGCCACCGATCTTTTTATGCAGACCAGGATGTGATTGTCTTTCTGGACTGCAAGATCACATTGCAGGCTCATATTCAGTTTTTCATCCACCAACACGCTCAACTCCTTTTCAGGGCTGCTTTCAATTCACTCATTACCCAGCCTGTATCTGCGTTTGGGATTGTCCTGACTCAGTTGCAGGACCTTGTCCTTGGTCCTATGGAACTTCATGAGGTTCACATGGGCCCACTTCTCTAAGCCTGTCAAGGTTCCTCTGGATGGCATCCCTTCCCTCTAAGTATCAACTGTACAACTCATCTTGGTGTCATCCACAAGCTTGCTGAGAGTGCACTTGATCCCACTATAGATGTCCCTGACAAAGATGTTAAATAATAATGGTCTCAATGTGGACCCTTGAGGGACACCACTCATCACTGATCTCCATCCGGGCATCAAGATGTCGACTCCAACTCTTGAATTATGCCCATCTAGGCAATCGCTTATCCACCCAGTCGTCCGCTTGTCAAATCCATGTTTCTCCATTTTATGTACAAGAATATTGTGTGAGACAGAATATTGTGGGGGAGAAGGTCAATTCCAATAGAGAAAAGTGTTTTTTATAAATCTCAGTGGAAGGTCGGCTTTGGATCTGAGCAGGTGTTTATAATATGACAAAGCAGCATTCAAGATTCTTGAAGGAAACCAATCCCACTGGCTAAACTAGGGGCAAAGACAGAGCCTGTTAATTTTAACTTGCCTTCACAGAAATTTAGAGAGAATTAATTTTTTTTCAGATGAAAGTGACTGTGTTCTTGTGTTTCAAGCACTGTGTTGCATAATTTGAAGCAAAATGAAATGGTTTTCTTCTGTTGATTCTACTAGCACAAGGTTACTCTATTACTTTGATTTGACGGAATATTGTCATTGGCCAGCTGTAGCACTGGGGCTTTTCTTGACCTGGCTGCCAGGAGTTTTGGCTCTCTGACACACATATCCTTTGAGGATATAAAAAAATCAGAAACTAATCTTGTTTAAGGAAACATGTTTAAGTATTGACCTGGTAAAGAACATTACTGAACCTGATGATATTTAAAACAAAAAAAAAAGTTACCAAAAATAAGATATAAAGACTAAACTAAATGACTTATAGTTATCAAGTAATTCAGGTTTGATATTTGGCTGACACTACTAAGTTTATGGAAGACAGATCAGGTAAATTCAGTAAATTTTTCAAAAGGTAAGGTATGCATTTCAGTTACAAAGCCTAATGACTGGGTTGTTTAAAGTAGATCAAATGCCAAACGTGAATGATTATATGTCATAATAATAAAGATAATTTTTTATCTTTTGCATTGCAATCTTCACTTCCAATGAAGCATCAGTAATTCTTTAGAGGATGGAGAATGTGTTTTGTGACACTTCAGTGAGATCTTCTGTTGAAAGATATTGCAAACTTGGTCACCATGAAGGGCTTTTGAGAATGTGCTTGTAGGACACTGGACAACCCATGCAATCACTGTGGAGATCTTGGGGTAAATGTAAGAATTGTATGTGGGGGCAGATGAAGGATGACTCAGGATATCAGTAGAGAGCCAAAGCCATTTGGAACTTGTTTTGATATGTAGCACCTATTCAGATATCCTGTTTTGTACAGACTGATCACAAGGAGGGAGGAAGTCTGCTGAGAACAGCGGTTGGATTTCACACTAAAGGGAGTCTGTCTGCCTCCAGTCTTCCAGCAAGAACTAATGGAGAGGTCTTGATGTACTCCTCAACTGATTCATGAAGCTGAACCTGAATATCTCTTTCAACCTCTGAGGAGGCATACATCATATGAGTCCAAAAGTTGGAGATTTGGAGGAAAGCAGAAAGGAGGGCCCTGTTCTTTACATTTGAAAACACTTTTGGATTTAGTTGATTTTTCTTCCATAAACTTAGTAATGTAACTCCACCCTAATATCAAACTTGACTTATTTGATGACTACAAGGTATTTAGTTTAGTCTTCATTTCTTAGTTCCAGTAGCAGTGGATGGGAAGGCTTAGAAGGACTGATGGCCCCTATAGCTTTATTCAGCCTTCTTTCCCAAACATTGGTGATAGTGGCAGGCAGCCAAGCAGGAGGACCAAGCACCGTGGCAAGCGTGGTAGCTATGGCTCCTTTCTCTTCAGCAAACAGGCACATGGAAGCACCCCTACTGAACATTACAGCTGTGTTCCCTGCTATCAGGACCTGACTTCTGACCTGAGGAAAACAAGAGATTAGAGGCAGCAGAAATTTAATCCAGTCAATATTCACATATGGTATAGTAGCAGTTATGAGATGACAATCTCTGTTCTTTGGTTTGCCTTCAATCTGAAACTCATTTCTTAGTATTCTAAAAGTTGCATCATAACATTACCCATTGTGTTAAATTTGTGCATGTGACTCTGAGTGCTGATTGCCAGTCATGATATTAAACTTTTAAAAAATAAATAAAAAGCCTTAAAATTTAAATATAAATATTTGAAATCCTTCCCTTCAATATTCCTGGACAATTCAAGTGTGTAGCTTATATTTAAGCTGTGCAAGTAGATTTTGCCTTGGAATAAGTTTTTGTCAGCTAGCCTCAGTCGGGAAAGGTTCTGATTACATTACCAGTGGAGGGAAAAAACCCACAAGCCCAACACATTTTCTACATCTCCAACCCTACTGGCGCTTCAAGAAAGATTTATCTTTAGGTATGTGTGATCAAAACCTGCTATGCTTTTGGCAAGGCAAATATATTAATGTCTGTAACTAGCTTTACTGTAAAGACTGAAAATTCATTATTCAGCAAAAATAAAATTAAGTTCAAGCTTTTAATCAGTTTCATCAAGAGTCTTCTAATCTATCCTTAGAAAGTTGCTTGCTATTGTTTTCTTTCTGATAGTTAAATTTCTTCTATTTTGGTGCTGGTGTGTAGATCAAACAACTGGACTAGCGAAACACCTTTTAGGGCAGAAAAAGCTACTTAAAATTGCCTCTATATGAAATTATTTTAATTTTGTTAAGCTGTGCAATTCCTACATGTATGTATACTGTGCAAAGTGTTTTCACAGAATAGTTTAGTTCCTTACATGAAGCCAACTTGTAATCATGTAAGAAAAGATTTGAAAAGTTATCTTTTCCATGACAATGTGTGGAGTTTAATTTTAATTACAATAAATTTCTTTTTGATCTGTGAATTGATAGTAAAATAAATCAAATTTCTCCATCTTTATTAAACTTTCTGCTTGATTGAGCCTGATTTTTCCTCCAGTGATCTTTTCCTGTGCTTTTTGCTATTTACCCTCCTTTTCTTCTATTTTAACTTAACTGTCTTTTGCTAATATGGTCGATGCCATATCAGTCTTCTGAAATGCCTGTGAATAGACTGTTGGGTTTTTGTTTTCTACAGACTTTTCTCTTTGTGCTGTGCTTGTTCTTCCTTTTTCACCTAGTGCTTTCTAGAATGACTTTTCACAAGATCTGGCACAGATATAACACCCAAGAAATTATCCTACATTACATTTTACTTGTATGGGAGATGCATGTTGATTCTGCTCTAGGCATCAGGTTACTGTCCAGGTTTCTGCATGTCTACACATAGTAATCAGGGAAGCAATAGCAAAGGGACTCACTATATTGTATGCATGTAATACTTTTTATTTGCCATTCCGATGATTCTTATTGTCTCTACCATTACACACTGCAGAAACCTTCTCTACTTCCAATTTTATTTTCTGTACATCTGTGGTTATGTTAAAAGTGTGTGACAACACAAAGTCTTCTACATTCAGCTAATTTGTTTAGCATCAGCCACCATCACTTTTATGGCCCTCATATTCAGTGGCAATTCCTGTTAATATGCAAAGCTATTTATTTATTTATTTATTAGTTACTATAAATCTGAATGCCAAACACTCCAGTTACATCTGGAGAGTTTACAAGCACTCCATCCTCTGATGTTCTGCAAACAGACAGTGAACTTCTTGGCCTCTGTCTTCTACCATGTTTGTTCCTTCAGTTGAGTGCATAAAGTGTTATATGTAAAAGATCCTTCATAGAATTTTATCGGAAGCAGATTCAAGTATCAAAACATACAAGAGGTTGAGTAGTGGAAGGTATAAGGGCAAAACCACTATAAACACACACACACAAAATGGCTTTTTACCCTGTTTTTATTTTTCATGCCAAGCTACCTCAAGTGCAAAATTCTAATAAGTAAGAGAATGGCATATTCTACTCATATTATTCCCTTTCATTACTTGTTATCAGAAGAATGCTGCTAATGTGCTTGGCTTTTTTTCCTGTGTGCTAGATTAAAGATAGACTTTCCTAGCTGAAAAGTATATTAAATACATACATTCTGTGTGAAACCGAAATGAATGTGTATGAAATAAGGTTACTTAAGCTGCTGGTTGTGTGTAATTAGTGTCATTAAGCATTCCAAATTAGTATACTGTTCTAGTGAGACTCTACTAAAATATATATATATATGAGCAATCCCCTTGTTTAAGTTTTCAGTGTGAAAAATTCACTTAAGGAACCTTCACCTCTTCCACTTCTTAAGTGAAGCCTTTTCTGGAGGAAGAAAGAAATGGAGTCTGCTTTATTTTCTGATTTATTTTACAGTTTGGAAATCAATTGTTTTGCATTATCAATTTATTTTAGCTTTGAAACTGTTTTACACAATAAATAAAGATGGCAGGAGGACAGATAAAGATTTAGCAACAAACAATTGTCAAAAACTGTCCACTCATGTTGAAAATAACTACTTTGTTTTGAAGTTTGTGATCAATACTATGCTATATATTTTGCAGTAAGTCCCACAACAAGCCTCTCTTCCCCTGACATTATCTCTTAATTATATCAGAACAGGAAGGAAGGTGGACTAACAGGAACATTTGAAGTGATTGAGCTCTTTTTCTTGAAAGTTTTATTCTAGATAAATGAAAGCTATTCGTTTGTTTCAGAAATAATTATGTGTCAGGGATAGAAGAATTTGTAGCAGTCTGTCACTAATTCTTTGTCTCTGAATCAATAAAAATATGTCACTAGAACCTGTATAATGAACTGCTATAAGAAGAGACACAGTCATAGGAAGAGAGAATTGACTCTGGGATTTATGGCCCTATGTCTGGAACTAACAATATTTGTGTGGACATGCGATTAAAATTGTGATTTCTATATTTCACCATGGCATGCTGGGAAATACTCCAAATCTGTGCCTGTGCACATAGTAGTAATTTTTGTAGTACTTAGATCCCAGTTTTAATGTCCTGAGATGTCCAGAAAATCTGGGAGGTGTGCCAAACACTACTCTCACTGCAGCAAATCCCAAGCAAGTCTAGTGCAGTTATTCACCACCTCAGATACATTTTTTCAGTTTGAAAATAATTTTGTTTTTACATGAGACTTTTATATTGAAGTTTAATGATCAGGTATATGTATTTTTCCCCTTGACTATGTCCAGGAGAATTCCTGAATGTGATGAGTTATTGCTGGGCTGATATTTTGCTGTCCACGGGACAGCTTCCAGAAGAGTCCTGTGAACATTGGCTAGCACCTGGAGTTTACTGGAGTGCTAATTTAGTGCTTATGAATGATGAGCTACTGTTAGCAATTTGCCACCTTCTCCTGAAGGCCTGTACAGAAGGCTTTTGAGATCAAGCAGAAGCCTAAACTGATGAACTAATAGTATCATTTATGCACTGGCATATGCTTTAGCAATGGCTCTACCATTTTTCACTAGAGAAAAAAAGGTTGTCCTCTAGACAGTGGAAAACTGAACTGGCAGTTAATAAAGCAACTCAGGCATGTTTGGTGTAGGAGTCTCCAAAATGGTGACTGATTTGGTGCACCTTGTCTCCATAAAGGATGTTCCTATTAAAGTAGCTGAATTCCAGATTTTACGTTATCCAGTTGAGCCAGAGCAGTTGATAGCATACATTTTCCAAGTAAATGTCTACTAAGGAGGTTTCCAGAATATGCAAACAGGAGATGACTTTTTTTTTTCCATGAGCTCTGCCTGTCTGCAAACTTAATTTCTACTGTTTTCTTCTTTGCTCTCCTTCACATGAACATTCTCACTGAATGTCTTGATACACCACCAGGCCATTGGCCATGGTCTTGAAAAGGGGAAAAATAAAAATTAAAGAAAAAGAAAGGTAAGTAAGAAGCATCTGCAGAGAACATTTCATCACTGAGCTGCAGCAAGCCACCTTATATGCCCAGTACAGCTGCTCTCCCTGGTCGCTGTGCCAGGGACAGTGCAAGCCACTGATCCAAATTCTCCCCAGATATAATGAGTAATATTAACAGCTTACAATGCTCAGGCAGGCAGATACAAAAATATGCCATTCATACTAGGGAAAGACGCCTGTCCCTCTTTGCTAGTAGGAGCTCTTAGTAGATCCAACTGTTCAAATTAATACCAAAAGTAAGTTTTCTTTAGCAGCAACTGAGCTTTGCTAGAGTGGGAAGAAATTAAAATAAAGATGGATTTTTTTTGAAACAGGAGGACCTGATACGATTAGTATCTTTCAGCTAATCCAGTAGCAGCAAAGGGAGTGAATTTAGCAGTCCAGCTACTGTAGGTATGAACCACTGAACATAAAGTATACAATACTGAGTATTGAAAAAACACTTTTCACTGTGGAAAACACTAGCCTGGATTTAAATTCATTCTTAAGAACTTAATGCATCTGTAGGAGGAAACTTGAATCACTCTAGAAGGGCTGTTACCAAAAAATCAATGCAAGTCATTGCTAATTGAGGGGTATTTCACATCATGTAGCCATTACATCTCTCACATTTCCATCTGTTGTTTTTTTAATGTGGGCTGTTGTGTTTGTGCTAAGAGATTAGCAGGTTAACTAAAATGTTAATGTGAATTCTAGCAGAGCCCAGAGAAAAGAAATGGAAGCAGAGTGTCTGGATGTTAAAAGCCTATTGCCTAAAATTTACAAATGCTGAAGGAAGCATCCATTGCCTGTAGCTTGCAAAGTGCTCTGAGTAAGCAAGGAATACACAGGCATCCATCATTCACAGAAAGGCTGCTGGGCAGGTAGCCATTTCATCTGCCATTGCCATCTACATGCCAAACTCCCCTTCCCTCCCTATTCAGAGAAAACCTATTGTGCATACACATTCTGACATATAGTAGTAACAGCACTATGCATCCTTTTGTGATTTTGTTTTGTCCTTTTTGTAACTAAATTCTTGTATGTGAGAACAAAAGAAGCCCTAAAATAGATGAACCCCAAAATATCCTTTGTTTTTGGCAACCAGTGAGCTCTGGAAGAAGTGGAGAGTGGACCTGGGCTATTGATGGAACCAGAGAAAAGAATAATGTGCTACACCCTCAGCAAACGTGATTCATGATGGTGCTGCCTTCTTTTTTAGTAGCTCCTGCAAGTTTTTTTCCTCATTTCTAACCCCCTGCAAAACTGCTTTTTTTTCCATCCATGTGGTTCATTCAAAGAGCAATGACCACTGACACCTCAGCTGTGATTTATCAAAGCATGGAAGCACTTTGATGCTGTAAACAGAATGACAGCTAATTGATATAAAATTTCAGTGCAAAATAAAAGTCAGTTAGGGACTCCAAGGAATGCATTTGATGAGATGGTGGAATCACAGTGCTGCTTTGATTTAGGTCCTTAGATTCACCAAAATTGCCTCTGATTTTTGGGAGTGTAGTCATATAAAATTCTAGTTTACCTTTCATTAGCTAACGATCTACTTTCTTGCTGCGAATTTTCAAAGAGAAGAATGTAATGGCCCCTTGTTCAGCTGCTTCTTTTTCTTTGGTTATTTCCATTCTTTCCTTGCAGAACATCTGGAAAGGACTAACAGACAATATTGACTAATATTTTATTTTGAAAACATTTTCAAGGAAACACATACAGTATTGGGAACTTTTCTGAGTACAAGTTGTACATTAAATGTCTAGATGAACGTAGTTTTTCTTTAGAATCAGATGGAAACATTGGAGGCAGCTCCTTTTGTTTGCTGTCTGTGAACTTGACAGTGATCTCCCCTATCTTCTCCTCTGTTGTATATCTACCCAGATTAAGTCCTCCTTTTGTCAAGGCTCATGTTTTCTGATGTCCTAAACTTTGTTTTCCATAGCTGAGTAATTTGTCTGAGGCTTCAAATAGGCTCGGGAGAGTCTAAAGTGCGTGTTACACGTCTTGCAGGTGGTGGTTGCATTTGCTTGACCTTGTCTGGGGGTTGTTTTTTCCAGAGCAGCTGCTATTTGACTGTGTTCAGCGTGTCCTACATACTAATCCAGAGTAGACACTTACCTTTCTAATTACATTGATAACCTGGATCATGCAAAATTACATTTTTTTATGCTCATGATACTTATGAGACTACTTTACATCCATGTTTATTTGGGGAAGGAGTGAACTAGCACTTGCACACTGAAGATTCTATATTAGTCAGTGACTGAAGAGGTTCGTTACTCCCAGAGCAGGATGACAAAATGTCTTAGCACACTGTTTGTTGCCTGTCATCTAATAAATATCACTCTTCTTCTCCAGTTCCTCACAGATACATACTCTCCCACAAGTCTAAAATGATACTGAAATATTAAAAATACTTTACTTTTGACTAATATAGCTATATTGCTACATTTATATTAACAGAAAGAAATACAGGTGGTAGAAGGATGAGTCAGAAAAACAGAGTAATAATGGTGGTTAGCAGATTAGGGTATTAAATGATCTGTGGAGGATCTCTTAAGTGAGAGATGGAGGTGGATAACAAAATTTTACTGAAATTGTCTTGTTAAAACTTTGTCCTGGCACCACATCCTGCTTTTGCTGATGTCTGGTGGTTTAATCAGTTCTGAAATGGTGTCAGGAGTGTGCTGGCTTCTCTTTGCTTTACTGAAACCACACTCATCTCTATACTCTTAAAAAACCCAACCAACAAAACAAAACCGGACAAGAGGATTCTGTTCCTGTGTAAACATCTTTATTTCTCTGTTAATCAGTGTAACATGTTGGCTAGCAAAGTAAAGAGAGATGAAAGCTTAGATCTGCAATGTTACATGGTGGTGATAGGCATAAAATAGGAATGATTTGGAGAAAGCGTTATGGACAGCTAGAGAGCAGAGGGGTGACTAAGACTGAGCAGATGGGATTTTCCTCTTTTCTTCCCTCAGGTTGTGTGAGAGGAGACCTGGATCCAAAGTGGGGTTCTGGCCTGATCTGTGCAATGTTGACAGGTTGAGTGCTAGTCTAATCCATAATTTCTGCTGTGCTGCAGTGCCCATGCTAAAAATCAGATTCAATCACTAGAGATTTTATGGGCCCAAGACACACTGAAGCACTTTCACGAATCCAATGTCACATTAAATTATTACATTCAAAATTAGCTTCAGGGTCATTTTTGTGTTTACTAGCATGCTTTTACACCTTTGCTCTTTCTTCATCGGTTTGCGGCTCCATGTTACATCTGAATTTACTACCCCACCTCCTATCACCCCACGCTCATGCTGCCCTGTACCACTTCCTGTGTCTCCACTTCTGAAGGCATATGCAGTCATACCAGGCTTGTATTTCTTGCCTTAAGTCATACGTCATATCCTGGGCTTCATAAAAAGAAGTGTGACCAGCAGGTCAATGAGGAGTGGCTGAGGAAGTTGCGCTTGTTCAGCCTGGAGAAGAGAAGTCTCTGGGGAAACCTTATTGCGGCCTTTCAGTACTTAAAGGGGGCTTACAAGAAAGACGGAGAAAGATTTTTTACCAGTGCTTGTACTGACAGCACAAGGGGCAATGGTTTTAAAGAAGGAAGAATTTTTTTACAATGAGGGTGATGAGATGCTGGCCCATGTTGCCCAGGGAAGCTGTGGATGTACCATCTCTGGAAGTGTTCAAGGTCAGGCTGGATGGGTCCTTGAGCAACCTGGTCTAGTGAAAGATATCCCTGCCCGTGGCAGGGAGGGTTGGAGTTGATGACCTTTGAAGGTTAATTTCAACCCATATCTTTCTGTGCTTCTATGATTCTGTTATGTCAGTCATAAATATCTTGTTTTACATATAATAAAACTTTGTTGCTGCTATGCATTTGGAACTGTTGTTGTACTATACACAGATAAACAAAAGTAAACACATGACATACGATTAACGGTCCAGATAAAGAGATTGCTGTCACGACTAAACCAAAAAAACCAAAGTTCACACAAAACAGGCTGGATAAGACTCAGTTCTGAGGCTTTGCAAGCTCAGTGCAGAACTTATATCCTGTTACTGCAATTGCAATACTACTGCCAGAGTTACAGCTCTGCAAGGCAACTAGGAACTGTTTGGCAGCTTGTCTTAGAAGTCATAAGGAAAAACTAAGTTCGTGGAAAGTGACTCCTGAAATGTGCTGATGAGTTCCCACAAGTAGCAGCTTAGGAAGACTGTCTCTTCTGTGGCACTTTACTTTGGGGTGGCTTCTGAGTATTTTCACAGGCATCAGTGGTGCAAGAGATAAGAGGTCTGACACTGTAAGTGGTTGGTGAATTAAGATTCAGGCTTGAGTATAGCTGAGATTCTCTCAGGCAGTTTCACCACCTCACTTAGCAGCCTGAGGAGTCCCCCATCAACTATAATTCAGGTTCAAAACCAGCCATATATGCAAGGTCAACAGCTCCATTTAAATTCTTCAACAGTAGCAAAAACTGTGCTTTTCATGCTCATGTTTCTAGCTCTATTTTTTTACTTACTTCATTTTTTCTTCTCACGAGAATATCCTTTAGCTTCTACGTGAAATTAAAAAAAGCCCACACAGTATTTCCATTCCTTAAAAACTCTATCTAGATTTTTAATATAGTATTTTCCCTCTCTCTTCCATAAACACTCTTAATTATCTCAGGAGCTGGTCAAGAAGACAGAGCTGGCATGCCAGGCTTTCCAGAAACTTTTCTGTCCTGTTCTGAGAGCTGGAAAAGTAGCTTTTTTGCTACTGGAAATCCCACACCCACCAAGCAGTCAATTCTCTGCCGAGCAGTCAATTTTCTGCCTTTTCAGTGCATTGAGATCTTGATACTAAAAGGTTTGCTTGTCAGATATTACTGCAGTATCAGAAATTTTTGAATAATTCTGTGCTGTCTTTATCAAAAAAATGCTGACCCAAACCATACATATATCAGCAAAATTTCCCCTCTTACACATGAAAAAAATAGAAGTGGAATGTGAAGTCATTGCTAAATAGTTTATCTGGAAGAGAATGGGGAAGCTGATGGTATATGGGATGTAGAGTCTGGGTGTTTCAGAGCAGCTTGCTCCTGAGAGCTGGGGAGGTGGGAACCAGGGAAACAACAGCATGATTATAGAACAGCTTCAGTTGAGTGAGTTTTTTATATTACTACTGTGTGTTGTTCAAGTATATAGAAAAATTGAGCAACACAAAGGTCAATCCAGCTTCATATTTTATTTGACTGATTTGAAGTTTAAATAACAGTAAACAGAAAATTCAACAATAAAACTACAAGGTTTCCAAGACAACAAGTAGTGGTCTTATAGTTTTTAAACACCAAATGCAACAATTAAGCCCTTCTCAATATTATTGAAATGTTGTCAACATTAAGCACAGTCAATGATGTGATTCTAAATATCTAAACCATGCATATTGAAGAAGAGTTAACCTACAGTGGTATTGCCATACCCACATGTGCACCATCCTTTTCCCATGTATCCCTCAAGCTGCTCGGTATTTTGCCTGATAGCCCAGATTCCCTAATTGTAGGGAGTATGCATCAGGATATTATTGTTATATTTTTACTCTCTTCAGAATGTCTTTCCCTTTGTTTCACAAAAAATATGGAGAACAAAGTACACTGTCATTCAGAGGGCATTATGGATGTTTAAGTTGATTCTACGCCTTAAGGATTTGCGTTTAAATTATCTGTGCAGTTCTTGGCTATTAGATGCTACTTAATAAGTCAAAACAGTGAGTTTTAGGTCACATCATATATTCTCCAAAATTCTATTGCTTGAGAGTGACAGTGCAATGTCACGTTTAGTTTGAAGGTGAGATAGACATATTTTGGTTCCATATAGCAATGGCCCTTACTAATCAATCAAAGGGAAAATAGAGACTAAGACCAGCCATGACTTAGGCAATTCAACCTTGCCTTTGTCCAGAAAACTGATGGGACTCCGGGCAAATGTTGTACGTTTTTGCAAATGCACGTGAGCATAACTAACATAACATGTTTTGTATATGACTAGACAATAGATTGATTCATAAAGTAGAGTTTACATTTTAAAACTAAGCAGTGAATCCTCCATCAAAGTTTGTGTTTTATTAGTTTCTTACAGTGTGTCACTGTCTGAAATTATTTCAAGAAGCAATAGGTTTAAATGACTCAAATTATCATAAGTCTGTCAAAATTCTCAGATACATATATTTGCTCAAAAAGGAGAGGAAAGGGACAGTTAGGAATTGAGTCCGGAAAGTCTGTTACATGGAGATGCTGTATGATCTTGTATACCTGAAACTTCTAAAAGTAATTTTTTACTAGCAGCTATCATACAGATTCCCAAGGAATTGAACTAGGTAGCTTCTAATTTACTCTTGTCCTTGGCCATTGATTTTGATGACTGAGTATTGGTTTGAGAGAAAAGAAAGAGATGAGATTATATTTTGAATACAATCCTCTGATTTTCGGTGTGAAATAAGAACCCACTTTCTGGTTATGTATCGATGAAATTCTTCACATGTTAGTGACACGCTCTGCAAAAAGTTAGCCATGCAATACTGTAAACAACCAATTTGAAAGCCCTGGCAGCGTCGTCATACATCACTTTTAATGGTGGGTTTATTCTGAGAGATAATTCTTTAGATAGGCACCTCTGTCTGTATAGACCTCTTCCACGTACCGTGGGGTACATGTTCCTCTGCTAACATAACTGAACACTGACATGCAATGGATAATCACTTTTCAATGTATCATCACCTTTCAGCTCCATTTGGACCTATCAGTTTTATTCTAAGGTAGTTCAATACTCTTTTTTGTCATGTGTCGTAAGACGTCTTTCAGCTAATTTCTTTATGTGGTGGATATAATGTTGGCTGTGTGTCATATTTTTCTGGACTTAGCAGAAGAAATGAAAAATTCCATACTTTTTTATTTCCATCTATTTGAATTGACAGAGACCAAAAGATTTTGTCTCTGTCTTTAATGTATTTCTGTACAAGCTGCAGAACTTCGATCAAAGGTACTTGGAAATGAAGAGCTTTGGTTCTTGTTAAGAAAAAGGGTCTGTTCATTTTCTTAGGCAGAGTTTTTGGCATTAAAGGTGAATTCTTATTTTGACTCCATCCTCTATTTTGTCCATGGTACAGAGTACATATTGCATGAATAACAGTAGTTAGAAAAAAATATCTTAATTCAATTTGTGCACATACTGAAACCTTATCCACACACTTGTTTAGAAATGTCAGTGGAAATGGAATAAGATAAGGCATTCTCCAGAGGTTTATAATGCTTCCTTGTCTTACTTTCAGATCATTATATATGACATCTTGAGAGAGATTTTGGCACTTCTTCTTTGAAGTAGTAATGTTCTAACTCTATATAGGCAAACCCACACAGTGGAAACCGATGGGATCCAGATCTTTTTCAGGTTGAGACCCATAGAAACCAGTTAGCTTTAAAGTTAACCTAAACCTTATAATTTCATAGGTCCAAATATCTGGTAGGTTGCAGCAGTCACATCTGGCCTTTGCCAAAGCTTCTCTTAATGCAGGTAGGGAGAAATGCTCAAAATTCATTTGAATTTCAGTAATATCTCCATAGGGTTTTGTTATAGGGGTAATGTACGTTACCTACCTGCCTTTGGCATGATTTTGGCATGGAGGTGAGGACCTTGTCCATTTGGCAATGTCACCTCTCCGCTTCAGAGAATCTGTAGTGAAATCTGCCCAATGGAGCGTGAACAAGAAAGTCAGTAGGGATGCTGTGTTTTAGCCCCTAAGTGAGAGGAGCTGGCAGAACATGAATGGGTTTATTGCAACACTTGGAAAGACTCAGAGGTGACAGTTCTTGATCATGTGCAGCCAATACAGTCCAAGAAGATAAGGAAAGGAGTTGGCAGGCAGAAAGGTCAAAGAGTGAAAGGTGTGAGTCCAAACTGCAAAGCAGGCCAGGCAGCTGTGCTCAGGCAGAGCCTGCCAGGAAAAGACAGGCAGCATCCAGATGCTCCAAAATGGGATGACATCTAATTGGATGTTTCCTAAGTTCATCATACAGAGTAGGCAAAAAAATTTTTTGCATGTTTTTGAAGAAATCTGCATCCATATGTAACATCTGAGACCTGCTTCGCTATACTGTCTGTATCATATGCCCAGGAGTAGTCTTGATCCACACATGCTCTTCTGGGTTTCAGAGCTGTTTGAGACGTAGTTCTCTGGCTTTTTTGGCTTCTTGATCATTTCACTGGCTTCTTTTGGCAGCCAGTTTAGCACAGAGATCAAACATCTTCCAGTTTCACAAGGCTTTTGGCGTTGTTGATCATTCAATGTATAAATAATACTCACCCTGCACCCCAACCCCAGGAAGCTACATTTATGTCAATGAATGCATACGGCCCCTTAAACTTAATGGCCAAGTGCAGTGCAAACATGAATCTTTAGGTCCTGACATTCCTGGTTTATGATTCATCATTCCTCCCCTTCAGCACGCTAGGCTGCTTTTTCACGTCTAAAGTTCTGCATACATGGTACAGGACCTAAAGTAAATTCCTTGTTTAGATAAAACTGTTTTCTGCCTTTTCTGCCTCCTTTCCCACCCCTGGTAAGTATCTAAAGTGCAGATCTGCATTTAACATCCCTGAAACAGGTTAAAATTTATTTGGTTTTGTATGTTGTGCATCCTGTCAAGATGGCGCATATTACAATATGTAAGAACATTTTCTCCCTTCTGACTTGGTAGTCCAGGTCTAACTAGCACCTACTTCTTGGCCCAGATTTGTGCTGCGTAACTGGTCTTGGAAAAGGAGTAGGGAAGATAATGGAAAAAAAATCTGAATCATGCTCTGAAAGTGCCAGTCTTTTTCCACTGACTGCAGAGGGAGCCGAGGACCAACAGACTCTAATTTAAATGTTTTAGTTAAGTATCATTTTCAGATGGGAAGGATTCAGGCTCTGTTATCTACTGATACAAATATATGTGAACATATGTGGTCATGAGGGAAGGAAAGAAGATGACTGTGTGTTTTCTTAAATGTCAGGTGTGATCTCACACTCCATAAATTTCACATAGCCTTAGATGGAAAAAAACTGGGGAAATAACCGTAGTTATAAACTAAGGAAGCATCCCTTATTGTGTTGTTTTGCAGCCTATCTGTCCATTTTTGAGTCTGCAACATTCACAAATCCTTTAGGCTTTGAGCTTCTCAAAGTTACAGTACTAAGGAAAAATTTCTTTTTCATGATCAAAAGAATATATATCATAGGGGATTTATGAAAATTAATACTAAAAAAGAAACAAAATCATATAAACTATCAATTCATCATTCAAATGACGATCCAGAGAAATTTTTAACACCACCATCATCCAGTATACTCCCAATTGGATCACAAGGAAATTCATGGCACAGTGAATGTAGGTAAAGGTAGCTGAAATCCCTCATTTCTACTTATACAACATTTACAGCTGCTGTTAAAATAAGATTTTTACTGTGCCAAGGAGAGAGACTTTCAGCAAAGCAAAACTCATTTTGTGTATGACCTTTAAAAGTCATCAGTTTCAGATGACCTCCTCACATACGATGTAGCACCCCTTTTCAGGTACTAATGAACTGTCTGCTCTAATACTTGCAGGTAAAGTGGCAGTTAAAGTTATAAATGTGGAGAAAATAAGCTCCCAGGCTTATCTTATTGGCTTCATCTTTTAAACACCATCAGACCTACACAGCAAACTAACTTAATACAGCCACAGAATAAAGTTATCGAGGCACCAGCAGCAGAATGCCTTTCATTTTTCATTTAAGTAAAATACATGGCAAACCTTAACTTGTAAATATATCAGAGTGATAAATTCTTTTTATACTTGTAACTGACAAGAGAATAGAGTTTAAATTTTGAAAGTGCTATGCTACGCCTTGCTACTTCCCGTCTATGTTAATATTAGAAAGCAGTAAACTAATCCAGTGTTTGCATGACCAAAGTGGCATACTTGCTGTAAAATAAAGTGTAGCATCATTTCAATTTAAGAAAACAGCAGTTTTTAAACTCTTCCTAAAAATGCAGAAGAAGGTATTTTGATATGTATCACTTTGAAGAAAGTGTTGCTAATGCTGTACGACTTGCTTTCAAGATAACATCTGCTCACTAGCGTAGAGAAACCTTTTCTGGTAATGCAGAATATTAACATGAAAAGAGTCAGTCAATAAAAGTACTGAGAGGGAAAACCAGATTTTTTAAAAATAATAAGGTTGGGAACAGGGGTTTAAATTATTTACTGTGTTTGTGAGGGTTTCGAGTGATGCGTGTTTACATTTTTCCACACTGTATGTGTTTGAGGGTAAACTGAAGTCGAATTATTTCAGTTCATTATAATTGTTTTGGGGAGCATTGACAGTAGTCTACAGAATGGCATACAAGATTGCAAGCAATTGTTATAAACTGCTGTTAGTGTGATTCCTGTAAAAATAAGAAATCTCTAGGGAGCTCTGGTTAAAGTTTTATGAAAAATATTTTTTAAAAACCTTACTGCATCATTTCCATAACCAATTATTTTATTTGCCTTCAAAATATTAATGGCACATTAAACCGATAATGCAGTTAACTTTGTATGTTAACATTGTCTGTTTAGTTAATTCAGGATTTCTCATATCTGTAAGCCCAAAATGCTAAATCAGTTAACGAAACTGTTTAACATCTGTGTGCAGCCCAATACTTATCCCTCAAGTCTAAAAGAGTTTTGCTAATTATTTCACAAAGAACAGTGAAGAAACTTGGCAAAAAGAGAAGTTTTGATAAGAAATCTACTGTTCATAATAAATTATTGGAGAGGAAATATGGATGGGTGCTAATTGTTTAATAAATCAAATCTGCCCATCCTTGGAAACTAACTTAGTAATATTTGGTGTTGTCAGTCTCCAGTGTCTATGTTTAATGAAGTTGGGGGGCCTAAAAGAAACGCTTCATTTCCTGTATTGTCACAATTCTTTAAATGATCAACAGCTCACCTGTACCTGAGGCAGGAGGCCCCTGTGAAAAAAAGCACAACAGTATGTGGATACAGAAAGTACTGCAAAATTGGTTTGGACATTATTCTTAAGTATTATATTTCCTGAATATTTTTATTTCCAACAGGAAGAATATTGTATCAATTTTCTTTTCTTTTTTTCCCTCTCACTTTCCCAAGATTTCATATCATAGGATTTTTAAAAAGCGAAACTGTGTAACAGAATCACAGGGTATTTGAGGTGGTTGGGAGAGTCCTCTGGTCATCTGGTCCAATCCCCCTGCTCAAGCAGGATCACCCAGAGCTGTTTGCCCAGGACTGTATCCAGATGGCTTTTTAATGGCTCCAATGAATGACTCTGCAAACTCTCTGGGCAACCTGTGCCAGTCCTCAGTCATCCTCCAAATAACAAAGTGTTTCATGAAGTTCGACAACGACACCTCCCATGTTTCATTGCCCTTTGCCTCTTGAACCACTCATGCCTTCATATCTCGTGGTTCCCACAACAGCTATTTTATCTTCTTAATAGAACCTGTTACTAATCAGAAAAAACTTATAACCCTTAGCAAACGTTTACAGAAGAGCCCAAATATGGATTGATGGCACTTGGATCAGAGGTGATGTGCACGGGACTGCTTTGTGCCTCATTAGACAAGGCTCAGCAGCTTGACTGTGAGCTGCATATGCAGCCTCTTGATTCTTTCATTCCTGAAACAGAGACTATATTGTTTGCTCTGTTCTTAGAGTAAAATGACGAAAACATAAGTCTGTGAAGAAGTTTTATGTGAATTCAGCTGTTGCGGTCTGGTGAAAAAAATGTGGACTTAAAATTCCTATCATCAAGTTCAGTGAGCTTTCACTGGCATTGGGTGGGTGATAGACAAAAGACACCTTAATGTATCTTCTGCCCAGAGATTGAGTTCCATGCAGTAGTTTCCTGTAACATTGAACTGCTGTGTGGCTGTGGGAAAACAAAATATGTAATTGCAAAGTTTTGAGATTTTAGGGGTTCTCTAAGAAGCCCTAGTCTAAAAGGTATTTCTCTTATTCCAGAATTATATTCTGATTATGCTTCAGGTTTCTCTTCAAGTCCCATGCCATCATTAGAACTACTATAAATCCATCTTGGAAAAAAAAAAATAAATCCCTACAGTAATGACAGTAGTCCATATATTCTTCTAGAGTTAGTGTTAAAAACATGTTTTCCTTCCACTTAGTAAGAAACAAGTGGATAATATTAAAATATATATATAAGCTTGAACAAATTAGTTTGATTTAAAGCATTTGGAAGCAGAATTGTTTTTATAATGGCCTGCAAATATATGTGAAGAATATAAAAAAAATATACAGTACAGCCACAGTATATGGTGCTGCTTGAAGAAATTTCTATAATGTCAGAATATTTGTGGAAAACAGTAGAAACCTTCTAGATTGTAAATCCAGTCCCCTGTTAAAATCAGTAATGGCAAATTATAATCCTTTTCATAAATGACACCTTTTTGAGTGTGAAGTTTATTTGCACTCAGAACTGACTGTCTCCAGTAGACCCCCGACCTGTCTCCCACCTCCAATGCTGTTTAATTTTTTCTCTTATTTCTGTCCTAAAATTATACACTGTTAATTCATATCCATTTATTCTAGTGCCTTGTTCTTTATTTTAAATAGCTATTCTCTTTTCCTGATATATATTCCTGGATATATTTATAGAGAGCAATCAGGTCTTCTGGAATTAGTACTTTTAAAATAGATATCATGCTAATTTCCTTCTTATTTCATGCAAATCTTACGGGCTGGAAATCCCTCTCTAGCTTGGAGACTACTGAGATTTTCTGTCTTCATTTGCAGGACTCTCTGTTTTTTGTCTATACCTTATAGAAATAGATGCTCAAGGGGATATAGGCAGAGAAGATGTAGGTAGGAGCATTCTGAGCTGCCAGTGCTGGCAACAGGTAGGAAGTTTTCTACCTGTTATGCTCATAATCCTATGGTTCAGTCCTCTTTTTTGAAAGTGTGTACTTTTCCTTGCTTTTATTTTTTATTGGTACTTGAGGAAATACTTTGTTTATGCAAGTGCTGAGCTAATCTGACTCTGAACACCTGCATTAAAACTGATTCGGTTCTTGAAAGGAAAGCTAGAATATCATCTTTGTCTGCTACAATTACCGTTTTTGAAAGACATTTGATAAACAGAATCAGAACATCAAACTGAATTCCTATCTATTTATCAGAATTCCAGTGTCGATTAAATTTCATTGACTTACAAAGCACTCTTTCCTAGTTCTTTTCAAATGCTGTAAGATACTTTTCCCGGCTCAAAAAAGGAGGGGGCAGTTGTATTAGCAGGTGTAAGCATTAGATATTGATACTGCATACCAGTGTTACAATCAGAAAACTGCAATTCAGGGAAGATGTCTTTTGCTAGCAAAGAGCACAGCTACATGTCAGGCTTACAGGGAACAGAAGGGGAGAGAACAAGCTCTGAGCCAGGCTGTGTTTACCACCGTGCTACACATTTTGCAAATGCGATTAAAGGTCCCTCAATGCAGCTGAAAATAGTTTAGAAAGGGCTCAGATGGTGAATGTTCCCTCTCCCCATGTCTTCACTGGGATGCTAATAGGTCATAAGCATAACTGCCTTCTGTTGTCTGGATTCCTCAGCTGCACAAGAGAAGCTCATGTGTCTCAATTTGGGAGTGAATTACAAAATAATCTGAGGGTATCGGTGCTGATATTCAGGAAAACTCAAGAGGTTCTTGGAAATCACCTTTTCCTGGAACTCTGTGTTCAGTTTACCCTCCTAGTTCACCAGGAGTATGTGTGAATAATTTCAGCCCTCCAGAAGGGAAGGAAGGAAGGAAACAGCAGAGACACTACTTGCCCAGCAGCACATAGGAACAGCATAGGTAATGATGCCAGGTATCAAAAGGAAGGAGCTTAAATCAACAGGACTGCTGTGATTGTGTGGTTCACAGAATTACACTACACTAAATAACTGTAACAAAATAACTGAAAGAGAAGTTATTTCTTTTCTTTGTGAAAGCACTGTTGCCTGCACCCGAGAGGATTTGTGTCCATATCCATTGTCAAATCCTGGCTCACTCTTTCTTGTTGTGTGTTTCTTCTAGACCAAAGGTCAGCTGGGCATCTTCATATTTAGTGTTTCAAAGGATCAGAAGTGTGAAGAAAATTCTGAAATATCTAGTGAAGGTAAAGACGGGTCTATTGCAGTTCAACAGAATCAGTAAAGACTTTGAAGGTAAACAGCTTGCATTAATGCTTAGCATCACTGAACTGCTGCCTCCAGGGCAAAAAAGGATTAATCAACTTTTATTCTCACAGGAGAAACACCGATTAAGGTTTGCGTTGGCTTTTTTTTTTTGGTTTGTTTCTTTTTGTTTTGATAAGAGGCATTTGTGGTTTACTGCTAACACTAGCAAAATTGCACAAATAGACAAATTGCACTAGGATGTATCTGTAGCCTGTGAGGAGAGAGGGTGCTTGCAACATGCATTTTTATAGCATGCTATAAAAGAAATGTGATTTGCACTTGCTGACACTGAACTCCTTTATCAAAGCCAGCCAGGTATTGCGAAGCAAGTAGCAGATTGTGCTTTTGTGTGTTCTACAGAATTTATATATACTTCCTCAGGTTTTATCTAATCCAGGAACTTAAACTGATAAAATGTGTGATTGCAACCACCCATACACACAGATTGCAAACATTCAGTGCTTTCTTTTCCTCTTCCTTTCTAGTCCCCTTGGTTCATTAGATGTTTTCTCTATGTGAGATTTAGAAATGATGGTTTTGTGCAAAATGTGGTAGTAAATATTATTATCAGAACTTTGCTCTTCCAGGTGCATTCAGGGTTTTCAGTGAAGAAGCTGTCACTTTAGGGGACGTAGTATGAAAGCAGTCTTTTTCTAAATTGTATGAATTTTGTCATGTTTTTCTGTTTGCTTCCTGCACTGATTCTGTAATGGAAACAGTTAGAAGTTATATTTATTTTATGCTTCTTTTGTCAGTTACTTATCATTTGTGGTTTTGATTTATTGTGTTGTTCTTATGTAATTCAGTAAAGGATAGCTGCTGTGAAGAGTTTCAGGTGGCTGATCGACTATGATCAAGGGCATTTCATGTTCAAAATGTTTCTCTTTGTGATGATTTCAATAGCCATTTAAGCTTTACAAATTATTACCTGTGATTTGAATCACATGGACTGGTGAATAATGTAGTATTGAGTATATAGATTTCCTATGAGGTACCTCTGTTCTACCACTGTAATTAATATAATTTCTATTTGGATAACAATATTTCTGTTGTTTACTAGTCATTACAGTGCTTTCTTCTAATGCTAATGGGTTTTTTTCATGGATGTGCAAGTAGCCATTAGTTTACAGACTGGGTCAAACCAACAAAGTTATATGACTCCTTCTACGGAGTGGTTAGATATTATCTTCTCCCCAGAAACCACCTACCTGTAAAAATAATTTAGAAAGTGTAAGATTTATTTATTATTAAAAAAACCCAAAACTAACGTGTGAGGAAAAATCATCTGATAGTAAGTACAGAACCAGGACTTATGGCTGCTGGGCCAGAAAGATATGGAATGAAAGGTCCCAAGAAAGGTCTATTCTAAGCTAAAGGAAAGAAAAAAGAAGGGAAAGAAACTTATATATACATATATATATATTAATTCTCCAATATTTAATGGAAGCAACGCAAATAGATTTACATTGATCTACTCTTTGTGGATTTCTGTGGGTTGGGTCCTTTGTTCCCATGGCCAGTTTTAGTATTTTGAGCTTTCTGGTATCTCATAACTCCACAGTAATAAATTAAGACCTTTTTGGTGTCCAAAGAGAGATTGAGCTGCTTATGATTCTTCTCTTTCTGCCTCCTGGTGTGTTCCATGTGATAACAATCTGAACATCTGAGCACTTCTTTTGACAGTATGCCCATTTCCGGTTAGAGCAGGGGATTCTGTGGGTGAAAAGCTGGACACGATCTGACAATTTGCACTTGCAGCCCAGAAAGCAAACTGTATCCAGGGCTACAACAGATGAAGCATGGCCACCAGGTGGAGGGATGTGATTCTGTCCCTCTGCTCCGGTGAGACCCCACCTGGAATACTGTGTCCATCTCTGGAGCCCTCAGCACAGGAAAGATGTGGACCTGTTGGAGTGAGTCCAGAGGAAGGGAGGGCCATGAAGATGCTCAGAGTGCTGGAGCACCTCTCTATAAAGACAGGCTGAGAGAGTTGGGGTTGTTCAGCCTGGAGAAGAAAAGTCTCCAGGGAGACCTTTCAATACTTAAAGGGGGGCTTATAAGAAAGATGGAGAGAGATGTTTTGGTCCTGTTGCCATAGGACAAGGGGTAATGTTTTTAAAGTGAAAGAGGGTAGGTTTAGACCAAATATAAAGAGTAATTTACAACGGGGCTGTTGAAACACTGGAACAGGTGGCCCAGAGAGATGGTAGATGTACCATCCTTGGAAACACTGGTGGTCAGGTTGGATGGGCCTCCGTTCAACCTGATCTAGTGGAAGATGTCCCTGCTCATTGCAGGGAGATTGGACTAGCAGGCCTTTAAAGATCTCTTTCAACCCAAACTATTCTATGATACTGTGATTGTTATTGGAATAGTTCTAGTCTTAATGCAGAAATATGTTCTACAAGTGTATTTAGTAATTGTATGTTCCATGCTCCAGTTCTTTGGATTTAATGCCTCTTTATTTCAGCACCTAAAAATCTCTTCTGAGAGACCCTTTTTGAATTAGTGGACTGAACTGGGAGACAACTGAGGTGTATGGTCGTTCTGATCTGTTATTCAGTTTTCCTCATGTGGTTGTTGTCTTTCTTATAAGGTCTGTAAAATACTACCTACTACACCAAATAAGTAGGGGATAAGAGCTAACAGAGGGTGAAATGCATTTAAACACTGTGAATTGGCTGGTTATAATCTTAGGCATAGAGAGTGGTGACTACTGTAAACAGGGAAATACAAAGATACCATAATCTGTGTGTGATTTGAGGACTTTGCTAGCATGAGAAGAATGAGATTCACTGGTGAGAGACACAGATACCTGACTTCACTAGAGAGCGTATGGCTGAAGACTTCAAAACCGAATAATTGGTTTAGTGCTCCCAGGGAAGCAGACTGGAAGGCTGATTATTGGTTTTGTATGTTTATTTGGGGTTCTTTTTAATAATTTTTGGAGAATTTGTCATGCATCAGGCATATGGAGGTCAGAAATATGTTGTTCAGCCTTTGTTTTTGAGAGTAGGTGGGAAGTCAGAAAGGTGGATAGGCAGAGAGAGGAAAGGGGCAAGTGTGTGTGCCCTGTGATAGCTACATTTTAAAGACAGCGGTGTGTAACATAAAGTTACATTTCCCATCTCTTTTTTATAACTGCTGTGCTCACCATTTACTTTTGTTTATCTCCAGTTACATCTGGTTAGGAGAGTCGTTGGTTTAGTGACATCAAGACTTCATAGTTTTTGCCTGGTGATCAAACCAAGTCTCTTGTCCCCTCTCCTTTCCCCCAAACTTTGATTGACAGCTACCTTCCCAGGCACACTCTTCAGGGCATAGTAGCACACCAGAATCCATAAATTTACATTAAAACATTGATCTTTTCTGCACTGTACTTCAACGCTCTTGATACAACAGCACACTTCAGTGTAAACCCAAAGTAATCTCTGACAACTCAGAATTTCCCATAAAGAATGGCAAGGAATTTTGATGTCTTGTATTTTGTTTGCATCTGGATTTTGATAGGATAATTGATAAATGTGGAACATTTGTTTTTGAACCACTGCTGGGTTACAGTGCCTTAGACTGGGTTTACTCTGATGGTATGGACCCTTTTTGTATTGAATGCTGGTAAAA
The DNA here is from genome assembly GCA_013400055.1 of Nycticryphes semicollaris. Classification (NCBI taxonomy): domain Eukaryota; kingdom Metazoa; phylum Chordata; class Aves; order Charadriiformes; family Rostratulidae; genus Nycticryphes; species Nycticryphes semicollaris. Next base: position 123,074 of record VXBJ01007133.1, read on the forward strand.
GGAATTAGTGCCCAAATATCTATACAAGGATGGCCTCACTGCTTTCCTGGAAATACTGTCATAGCCCACTTTAAGATAGATGATTCCACTTGTATCAGATGGAAATGAGGATCTAGGAGAGGGAACAGGACAAAACTGTTGTGAGTCCTCCTATGCTGGTGTGGTGGGTTGACCCTGGCTGGACACCAGGTGCCCACCAAGATGCTGAGTTACTCCCCTCCTCATCAGGACAGGGTAGCAGGGTAAGGAAAATAAGTAAAAAAAAATAATCTTGTGGTCAAAACAAAGGCAGTTTAATTAAGCAAAAGTGAAGGAAAACACAAGATTTACTCTATACTTCCCATCAGCAAGTGATGTCCAGCCACTTCCCAGGAAGTGGGGCTTCAGTACATGTAGTGGTTGCTTTGGAAGACAAACATAAATAACAAATGCCCACCCTTCTGCCTATTTTCTCTTATCTTTTATTCCTCAGCAGAGGTCATATGGTATGGAATACCCTTTGGTCAGTTTGGGTCAGCTGTCCTAGCTATGTCCTCTCCCTTCCCCACCACCAGACTACTGATGAGAGGAGAATGTTGGAGAGACACGCTTGATGCTGTGTGAGTGCTGCTCAGAAGTAGCCAAAACACTACCATGTTATCAACACCTTTCTAGTTACCAATGCACAGCACAGCACTGTGGGGGCTGCTGTAGAAATTCAACTCCACCTCACCCAGATCTAATACAGCTGGGAATTAGAGTTATCTGTCGTGAAAGTGGATTTCTAATAAACCAGTCACATGTCATAGGTAAAGAAATGCAAAGCTCTAGGCCTCCTTCTGCCTGGAAGGAGACTTTATTCTTAGTTTACATCCATGCTGATGTGGGCTTCTGGAAAGGTTTGAAAGAGAAGAAACGAGCCAGAGGGTAGGCAGAACCATTCTCATGAGGAAATTCTGGCTCTTGATTAAGCTGTGATTAAGCTGCTCCATTTGAGAGAGGAGAATTTAACTCCGCAGGAAATAGATAGTGAAAAGGATAGAGTTACTTACCAGGAAGAATGATGTACTGCCCTGCAGGTAGATTATGTAACTCTTTTAAGAGTCTTTTTTTTTGAGGCTGTAATTTTGCCCCTCAAATACTAGCACCAAGTTGGTAGGCATGATTTATCTGTTGCTGTGCCAGACAATAAATTTCCATTCAAGTGTGCACTGCTCTAATACAAGCACAATGGTAGTCCTTTGGATATAAAGTGCAGAGAACTTTATTTTATTTTTTTATTAGGACTCCAACAAGCTCTGCGGAAGCTGCTGTCAGGCACTGTTTATGGGTGTTTGAGGAGGAGCAGAAACCCTAAGCTGCAAGCAGGCCTAGGTATCTTCTAGTCTGGAATCAAAGGAGGATGTAGAGAATGTGTCTCATGGCTCACTCATTCTAGCAGTTTACAAGGAACATCCTCTATGTCAAAGAGTAGACTAATAAAACAATTTCAAGCTGTAAGATGGAGGCATAGGTTGAATATGCCAACCAACTTGTGTGGGGGCTTTGAAGTTCATGACTTGCATTAGTTGGTGTCTGATCTTTCAAGTACGGTGAATAGAGACTTGAACCAGGCAATGACTTGAATTTACTGTGATTACAGATTGATAAAATTTATGTGGAGAGAGGCATTGCAACTGCACAGCGAGACAGCTGGATAGCCCCATTTAAGTGTTGCTGGGGTCAAGGTTTTGAGTAGGAAATGGTAGGAGTACCTGAGAGTATGTCCACTCTGTGAGGTCTGTGCCTGGAAATATGAAAAGAGAGAAGAGGAAGGGATTGAACAGGCTTGGTCATGAAAGACATCAGGCCACATTTCTAAGCAGCCCTCTGCTAATTAAATGGCAACTTGGATGTTCATGGTGAAGGGTGTGAATCACATTTCAGGAATGATTTGCTATTCCAGTATCAGGCCATGAAGCTTGATTAGTGTTTCTATGTCACTAGTCTCTTATTCCCACTACTGAACATTTCCACTGAGGTCTATTAGACAACTTCTGTAAGACCAGAATGGACAACAAGCTTGGTTTCTACAGACTTATCTGGACATGTATTTCCATGTTCAAACCCCATAAGCTTGAGCTGGCAGACCTATTGTGCAGATTTTTTCATTTGTTCCTTAGAAAAGTCCAAAACATTTCACCATGGAGTAATCCATCAAAACCTTGATTTAATTTCATTTTTGGTATTCTTTTTTTTTTTTTTTTTTAATTTGCCCTTTTAACATACTGCTATCAAAACTGTTGTTGATTACTTGCAGGGCATACCCATGGAGACCAAGATAATTTTAAAAATAAGTTCTGTGGGTCCAGGATCAACTCTTTAGTGAATAAATAATTTTACTTTCAAACAAATTCTTTCAAAGCTCTGAAAATATTCTAGTGTCAAAGACTTGTATTCCTCTCTTCTATTAATATTCATTAAGAACTGAAAGAAACATGTATTAAGTTCCACTGGGGTTTGGCTTCTACTTTTGTGTTCTCACTGAAGTTTCTTTTAATGTATTCTGAGAAGTCTTTGGTAACCTTTATGCTCTTTAGTTGTGTGCAAGCTTTTACACTTCTTCCTCCACAGAAATCACTGTCTGGTTCTGAATGTATTATTGTTGTTTTCTGTCATATTGCGGACCTCCTTTGTAGCTTGTTGAGACTGAGTGAATCTTCTGTTCATCTTGAATGAAAGCTCGTACAGAAAATTGGACACATTCACCACGGTAATTGAATCTTATTTGCAGTTCAACTTCCAGTGGTTTTCTTGCAGTGAGAGAATTGAGATGCGGTGACAGTGTTAGGCTTTTTGACGCAAAGCTGCCTGAGACTCAAGTATGATGCATTCAATTCATTTCTCTTTTTATGGCAAAAAAGAAGACCTGCAGTAAAGATATCTGTTTTCCCAGCTGCTGTCATATAGACTCACTGTCTTTTTCTTCCACCTTCTACTTCTCTATTAAAATTTTCCCTGCAATTGTGGTGTACTTATATTTGCTTTGAATAGCTTTGTAAATTATTCCCCTGTAATGGAATATTATTATATGCTAAGAAATGTATTGCGATACCGTCTTAACCAATATCAAGAATATACTTGCTAAATGTGGTTTATAGATTGCTGTCAAGTGATTTAATTACAAGGTAAATTTCTGATTTTGTAGGATTATTCTCTTTATTGAATTGACCTTTGAAAATATTAGTTCCAACGTCTCTTGACTGATTTTATTTTCTCAGATGATGACAAACAGATGAATGCATAAATTATGATGAAAACCCCTTTTCATAGTCTGTACTGATGGAGTGCAGAAAGGGACAGTAATGTGCTTCTCTGAAGATTTAAAGAAAAAAAAAAGTATTTATGTACACCACCAGAAGTAGATACGCTTTTTAAGTTACTCTGGTAGTGGCAGATCATGTTTTGTAGGTGGAAAATTCGTTATTGAGGAACTAAAGTCTTCAAATATAGAGGAGTGATGAAATCTTAAGTAAAGATCACATTTTTCAGCAATATTTGCTGAAGTCAATGACAAAGATTACACAAGTTTCTGGATGGATTGCCTGAAATTTCATCAGCAAATAAAAAAGTTACTATTTTGACACAAAGCTCCAGCCTCGGCTTTGAGTGGTGTCTTCTAAATGATTGTTTCTGGGAATTTGTTTGAAGGACTTAATGAAGACCTCAGTAGCGGTGCTACTCTAAAATTCTAAACCATCAGAAGCAGAATAATATCTACTTACTTACAGACAGGTATTTATTGTGGTAATGAAAAGAAATCTACATGTAGCAGTTTGAAACTCAATCAAGACATTGAAATTAATTCAGTATAGACTTTTTAGTATTAGTAAATCAGAGTGTTCAGTGACTCTTGGCTCTTTAATCCATAAGCTGTTCAGAACTAGCAGTAATAGCATAAAAAGCAATTGCAAGCCCTTGCTACCAAACCTCACTCTTAGTCTCCTTCTGGCCCTGTCAGTCTTGCACTGTGAGCTACAGGGTGACACAAATTTGCCGGAGGATAATGAGAGCTCTCAGCTTGTTGACTGCAGTACTTTCCCAGGAGATGAGAGATGCGGTCTTATTCCTCCTCAAGCTGCAGGGAAGGCTCCTCTGTGTTTTAAAAGTAAAAGCATGGAGCAGCTGTATTACCCAAAAGAAAGATCCAAAGGCAGCCAAGGGCAGGAATGGGTCTAGGCTGTGAATCCCTAAAACAGAAATAAGACCAGTCCAAGGGAGAGGGGGATTTCAGACATTCCTCTCTCTTTGTAAGTGCCTAGTTATTAAGAAGAGGATTTCTGAGTCTTGCCTGATTTTTCACTCACCAAATAAAAAGCCAAAATGCCTAAGTGTAGGGTTTAAGGATTTAATTCCCAGTAAGGTGCTTAATAGTTAGCTATGGCAGTACAGAAATTCCTTGTGAATTGAGGCCTGAGAAGTTTCTCACACAGTTCACAAAATTCCTACAGGTTTCTGTTAAAAATGAGAATATTCAGTGTATGCTGAACTTTATGACAACACTGAATGTTGTGAAAGATAATGCATGTAATATATTTGATCCCTTAATAAACTTTACGATCTAAAAAACTGTGTCCATCTGGGATAATTCTATAGATAGTTAAACCCCATGGTATTATTTTCTTGAGTGAGGGGTGGGGAAAACCAAGATAAAACTTACATTAGAGAATATGAAATAAGCCATGAACTGAGTAAAGAAAAAGTGTTTCTGCAGAGATTAGGATAGGCCTGATAGTTCAGGTCTAAAAGGGATATGAATCTGCCTTTCCCTCCTTTGGGAGGGGTTAGGAGCCCAATTTGAGCACCATTGTTGACATATAGTGGAGAGATTGAGAAGTAAATGAAGACATTCCAGTGGGCAATCATAAAACATGTTTATTTTATAGATGTTAGGGATATTTTGGGATTTGGGTTGGGGTTTTTTTTGGTAAACATTTCTGTTTAAAAATGGAATTGTGCTAAATAGGTGGTGAAAAGTTTATACTTGTACTATTACCCCTCACAAATGAAACACTGGGCATACTAGTTATGTTTACATGTTCTTGAAGTTAGTGGCCACTCTTGTCTTAGCAGCTTGCAACCCTGTAGTCCTAAGAAAGGAAGAAATTGTTGTCATGGCCCCGAGGGCACCAATAAATAGGCTTTCCTGGCCCTGCCCAACCTCTCCTGGGGCCTCCCTCACCCCTGCCCCAAGGAGACCCACTTGGCTAAGCTTGGAACCCCCACTCCTGACTGTTACTGGTCACTCTAGTGCCCAGTCCTGTTTCATCACCTCATGGCTGGATTTCCTGGATTGATCTCAAACCTGACTTGTTACTTTGCATCCTTGTGTTGTGGCACTCTGATGTCTGGGGCGCAAAGTTGAGTCGTGGAATAATCAGAGAAAGCAGAGCATCTTTAAGGATTGTCAGGAGGTTTGCATTTTGTCCTTAACACGTGTCCCAGCTGCTGAGCTGAAAGCAGAGAAGCACAGGGGGGGGCTGTATCTCTTGCCATGGGCAGAAGGAGGAGTGGAGCAGCTGGTGAAGCCAGGAGCAACTGGGAGGGGTGGCTGTCAGAGCTGAGAGGGTGCGGGGAGGAGGTAGCATTTTCAGACAGGCTTTTCTACCCAGAAAGGTGTCAGAACCTCACACCTTACAAATCCCAACCTGAATAAATGTTGTTACTATAGGAGAATAACCTGTGGCTCTTGCAATAACCTTTCTGGAAATCTAGAGCAGAGGATCACAAAGCTACTATACGCAAACGTCCAAAATAGACATTTACTATTATCTGTTTATGTTTCTTTTCTTTCTTCATGCCAAATGATTCACGTCTGTGAGTGGGGAATAGCAGTTTATCAATCAATCTGAAGCTTAGGTCAATATTCTTTGGCTTCTGAATAAGAATTTGAGATAATTTTTTTCTGACTTGTAAACTTGAGTGTAGTTGGTTTTGCTATCTGTAAATGAAGAACATAATGCCTCATGGTGTTATGGTTGCTACTATGAAATGGTTTCTTTTATTAATATTAATTCCAAAATTAAGAGTTCTGAGAATTTCTCCATGCTCTTATGTGAATGATACTTAAAGCAGTAGTCTAGAAGCCATGGGTTATCACTATATAAAAAAATTCAGATCTGTCATTCATTTGGAGTAAGTGGCCCAGAAGTGAATGCCTTATGTCAATATTTTGACACTGTCAACACTGACCAATAATTCTGTGTTAGCAGCAAGTGCTTTCCTTAAATTAATATTTCTTTTATTATGTAGTGGTGATTGGTTTTATCAGCACCTTCAGTATATGATTTTTACAAGTCTTAAAAGGAGGGTGCTTTAATTGTGCTATAATGTGGAATGAAGCATTGCTAAGAAAAAGAGTAAGAATACATAGATCTAACCTATAAACTCTATTGTGTTTTTATCCTCAATACTGTAAATAAAATTGCTTTCTCAATTTCCATCATGCNATTCCTTCCTACAGCAGCAGACATCAGCCTAGATAACTTCACAGAATGAAGCTGTTTTCCTTTCACTCAAAAATACCAGTGACAGCAAATCTCACAGGGCTCTCTGTAAAATGACATCTGTGTATAAGAGGTGATTGTTCTATTAGCTTTTTATAAGATTTCAGCAAAAAATGAACAGATATTTATTTATTAAGTAAATATTAAAAAAATATTAAACGAACTGGTAAAGACAGAAACATTTAAAGCATCACGGCTACAACAGACCACCAGTTATGTGCCTTGTGCACTTTATATTTTTCCTAATTTATAAACTTTTCTTAATTTGTTTTCAGATTACTGCATCAGGGAAAGAATACAGTAATTAAAGTAGGCAAAAGAAATCTTAATCAACAGTGCTAAGGAAGGGGAGTGAGTGAAATAAAGTAGTTTCCTGTGATAATGACCACATAATAGAGTAGGAAGGAAGTGAAGAAAACTTAATCAGGAAGAAAGCAACGCCAAGTTATTGTAGCTAATCATGGATCCCAGGTTTTTCTCCAAGGGGAAGACAGCAGTCATCTTAAGTAATGAAATTTGTAGTTTAAAGCAGTGCCAGTGTAGGTCAACAAAAGTAGGACATGGAATTCTTGAAGCCATTCAGCTGTCATTATGAGGAGCCTGACAATGTGATTTATGGCAAATTTCAACACAAACTAGCAAGGAGCTTTCCTCCGTAGAAGATTATAGTATAAGAATATACAGAATAATGTAAATGTAGCATGAATTAAGCACAGATCTTGACATGCTGTTCATATGGATGTGGTACTGTATTGAAATGAGCTACAGGAACCCTAACAAATATTTAGTTCCTCTGTACATTGCTTTAGAAGATGCAGGTTTGAAAGGATGTACTTCTGTGGAAGATGTAGGGCTTGTTTTGAGACTGGTATTGCAAACGCTCTTTAGTGACTGCTTATAGGTAGGATACCTCTTCTCTATGTGCAATTACCACTGGGGATCAAGACTGCTCCGTCCTGGTTTTTGTGTGTTGTTTTTTTTTTATTGTTTATTCATTTGGGTTTTTTAATTTTTATTTTTATTTGGTTTTGGATTTGTTTTTTTAAGCAAAACCCATCCTCTCTAATGTCTTTTGTCAGATTTTTCAAATTGCTTTTGGAGGCTCCATTCCATGCGGCCTCCCTGTCCCAGTTTATTATTTTCCTGGTGCTGCATGATGAGTGGTAAAGCCAAATGCAGTGGGGTTTTTTTGTTGTGCTTCCCACCAGAGCCATCTGGGGACTTGATGAAAAGGGGACCATTCTGTTGGAGGTGCTCTTGGCTGTATTCCTGTTCTTGTGTGTGTACGTGCATTTCNTACCATGGTTAGCCATTATAAGGCTTTTGTACTCTGGGGGCTAAATCAAATTCCAATAACTACGCACAACATACTGTCACTGCCCTCTTTGTGCTCTCCTCCTTTCTCCTTGNCCAAGTATCAGGAAACTGTTTCATTCCCACTGGAGATGTCATCTACTTTGATTACTAAGAAAGCACCTATTTATCTCGTATAGCAGCAATTTTTACTCAAAGATGCATGCAACACTTCTTCAAAAAAAAAAGAAAATCTTTCAAGTAAAAAAAAAAAAAGTTTACAAAGAGGTGTTTTTCAAGATGTTCAGAATGCATTTTCTATTAATTCTGACTGTTGTCCAAACTAGTCAACATACAGCTGTTGCAAATTAACTTCCTTGTTATGAAGAAATGTTATGTGATGCATCAAAGTAAATTGCAAATGAATCAGATTAGTATCTATTGCTGTAAAGAGAAATAAAATATAACATCAGAAATTGCATGAGGCCTGCTTTTCAGTTGCTGTTTTGAGAAAGATACAAAAAAGTTAGATTATAGTAGTGTCTGAGTTCTGACGTGCATTTTGCATAGTTAACTTAAATTGTCTTTGCTTTCCACCATCTATTGATAACCATGATGAGTTTCTCTCATGAACAAGGAAATATCCCCTTGTTGAGGCCATGGTGTCTCTAACAGCTAGAACAGCTAAATGGAGAAATAGCATCACTTAAATAGCTTTTCTTCTAAGTTTTTCCTTTGCATAGTGCAGACCTAGTCTAAATACTTGCATCTATTTGCCTTTGTTCACAGGTACACATTTCTCTTATGAAGTACTCCTTGATGGTTCTCTGGTACAACTGATGTGCTTCAAAAACACCATTAATAAAGGAAACTGCTCTGGGCAATTTCACCTTACTTATCACTAGCATCATAATGAAGCAGTTTCTGAACCTACTTTTTTAATGTGAGGACACAGGTGGCCCAGAGAAATCATGGAGTCTCCCTCCTTGGACATATTCAAAAGCTGTCTGGACATGGTCCTGACTAACTGACTCTAGATGGCCCTGCTTGATCTGGAGGGTTGGACCAGATGTGCCTTCCAACCTCAACCGTTCTGTGATTCTGTGGTTGCATTCTGGCACCCATGGTTGTTCTGGGCTTGATTTAGACAAGGAAATAAGCTATGCATCATGCCCCAAAGCCAGCACAAAATTATTATGTTAACTATTGGGGAGCATGTAATAAGATCTAATTGCCTTGAAGGAAAGTTTAGGAATTTATTACTTTAAATGACCAGACGTGCATTGACAGCTATCCCCTTTCCCTCCTGAGTGGGATAATGGACTGACTCATGTAGCAACATGCAGGTAGACAGCAGCTTGTTGCTTGAAGGCCCTTGATATCAAGGTTCAAAAAGGTTAAACCCACCTATTTTTCTTGATATAGACATGAAAGCCATTAAAGATATGTATTGTACCTGGAGAAAGGGCTCTATGCTTGAAGGCATTGTGTCTTTATTTTCTGACCCTGTCAGTTGGTCTAATAAAAGATATTATGTCTCTCTCCAAAACTTGCCTCCTGTGCAGTTTATGAGGTTTTCAGGATTTCGACCTACTTTCACAGAATTTGTTGTCAGCGAAGTTATTTTCAGCTTTGTGGATGGCCTAAATTCCACTTGACCTACAAGTAGGATGTGCAGTATCCAAATTGGTCAAGGGCTACTGTGTTGCAAAGAGCTTCACATCAGCATTGATTATATACTTACAAAGACCAAAGTTATTTAAAAAGCAATATATTCAGTAATGTTTTGCATTATTGACATCCAACTTTATCATAATACTGGTATTGCCAGTGTAACAGAATGTGCTGTGGTTTTATTATTTCAGCTAACTAATAATCCAGCTGAATAACAATAGAAGAAGAAGCACCACTGAATTATTTTCTTGTTAATCTTGTTTTACTACTGTGCAGTGTTGAACAATAAAATAATTGAGCAATAAAGAACAATTTCTCTTTTTTCAACATCTGTTTTCTAGCTCTTGTCCCTGTACTAGAGATCTTCTAAAAAGATTGCATGTTGTGAGTAATTGCCCTATTTGTTTCACATTTGTTATGCTTTGGAATAAAAACTAATCAGAGACAGAGGCTGGTTGCCTGGGCATCTCCAGATTACATCAGAAATATTTTTATTGCTGATGTACATGCCACATGCATCTCACAAATTATTATAGTACTTAATTTCCTTGTATTTTAATTCCCTTCAGATGAGAAAATACAAGATCTTTGAAAGTAAGAATGGCATCGTCTTCATAAACCAGGCAATGAAGATATTCTTCAGATATTTAACTAAAATAACGAAAAAATACATTACAAGACAAATGCAGGAAAAAAATCTGAAACATTTTCTTTGAATTACCAGGATTTTCTTTTTCTTTCTGAGGAAAGAAAGGTTTCCCAAAGCGTGCATTGCCAAATCTTCTGCAAGAAATTGCCACTGTTGATATATGTTCAGGTTAAGTGTCAACAAACTTACAAGATCTGTAAAACTTCTTTAATCTTTGTTGCCCTTTCATAGGATCATACCAAGGTGAAGGGTCTCCAGTGCAGCCTCCTGCTCAAGGCAGAGATGAGACCAGGCTGCTCAGGATTTTATCCAGTTGGATCTTGTAGATTTTCAAAGCTGGAGGCTGCACAGCCTCTCTGTGCCTTTTCTTCTACTGCGTGGCTGTCCTTATGATGAAACATACCACCATACATGACCAACCTGAATGATTCTATGATTCTGTGATTCTGCAACAGAACAGCATGGTTCCATCTTCTGATAAACCTGTCATAGACACTAGAAGGCTGGTTGCAGGTTTCTCCTTTAACTTTCCCCAGAAATGTAGGATTTATTATATTTTTTTTTAAATAAAGACTTCATGATTACTTTATTGCTTTTATTCTACAATTAGTACTTGTACTTCCATAAATGCGTGCTGTTAATATAATTTTACTGTCTTTTTAGAAGAAAACTAATAGGAATATAAAATTAAATAATTGCTTAATTTTTCCTATATTATATAATTTAATACTTTTGCTTCTGTCTGTTATGTGAGGCACAAAAGCAAAAAATTGTCTCCAGCTCATTTCTATTCAAAAACTAACTCAGCTACATAAGGGCACTGCTCCTTTGAATAGGCAGCAAAATGTGCCCTCTCATTAGAAAACCAGATCTGGGTTAACTTTCTAACCACACTGCAACTTTACTATCTCAGATGACTAATGAGCAGCTGGTGGCTTCTTCCATAAATACTGTGCTGTGATTGAATTATTCCTTGTCTAAAGCCAGTTCAAACACATTTATCTACTAGAAATTAAACAGTGGCTTGCCGGCAGCAAGTGAAGTTGGCTGCAACAGGTATGGCTGGGGGGCAGACAACAGAAGTTTGTGGCTGAAGTCAGAACCTGTGGATTAAAACACCAGCCTTGATGTCATGAAGGAGCTGGAGGGCTGTCTGTAAGCCACAGGGATAATGAACTGACACTGTCCTTGTTTCTAAACAGGCATACACATGCCCCCTCTTCAAATTAATTTCCACTAAAAGAGGGAGACACCCTCCAGAACTCATATTACCATTATATTGAGGAATAAGAAGGGAAAAAGTATATGAATCCCAAATATGAACTCCTAAATATTTTAAAAAGGAAATTATATTCTTTTTATAACAGTCTGTTTAAATACATGATTGTTATTTACTGTTTCTTGTTCTTGCCGCTCATTTCTGTTCAAATTACCATAGTCACATGATATATGTAATAATTAGGAATGTATAATCAGCTCCTCCTGAAATCTCTGCTATGACATGTGGAAAAGAAGGAGGTGATAGGTGACAGCCAACATGGCTTCACAACGGGCAAGTCGTGCCTGACAGACTTGGTGGCCTTTTACGATATTTCCACTGCCTTGGTAAACAAGGGTAGGGCAACAGACGTCATCAACCTGGATTTATGCACAGCACTTGGCACTGTCCTGCACAACATCCCGGTCTCAAAATTGGAAAGTCATGGATTTGACGGATGGGCCACACAGCGGACCAGGAACTGGCTTTATGAGCACTATCAAAGGGTCATTGATCAATGGCTCAGTGTCCAAGTGGCGGCCAGTGACAAGTGGTGTTCCTCAGGGCTTGGGACTAGTGTTGTTTAACATCTTTGTCAAAGACATGGACAGTGGGATAGAATCCACCCTCAGCAAGTTTGCTGGCAACACCAAGCTCTGTGAAGTGGTCAATACGCTGGAGGGAAGGGATGCCAAATTCTTTACTGTGAGGGTGATGAGGCACTGGAACAGGTTGCCCAGAGAAGTTGTGGATGCCCTATGCCTGGGAGTGTTTAAGGCCAGGCTGGATGATGCTTTGAGCAACCTACTCTAGTGAGAGGTGTCATTGCCCATGGCAGGGGGGTTGGAACTCAATGATCTTTAAGGTCCCTTCCAACTCGAACCATTTTATGGTTCTATGATTCTGTGATTGCAGAAAACTGTAGCTTTATCCAAAAAGGTGACAGGTTATGTTTCTATCTTACCATGTGGAAAGCACACCATGAACATTCTTACTGTGTTACATTTAGAACTATTTTATAGTGAAAGCTGACACAGGCTTCATTCTATATCTATCCTTTTTGTTGGTTTTCCTTTAATGAATGATGTGACACAAGGGAAGCTTCTATAGGCAAAAAAGGTCACGATATTTAATGAAACCTATTATATTCTGCAAAATCAGGCATGAGAAATATAACAATTACATATAATAAATATTTTGTACAGTTCTGAGTATAAAGACTGACGTAAAATATACGTCTAATGCTGCTGCCTTCTGAAAGTGTTTTGTTTTGGGTTTTTTTTGTATTCATAGATGAAACTGCATGGATAATGGAAATTGCAAGTAGGAATAAAAAAATTTAAATTAAGCAGGAAAGGTGTGCTGGAGACTGCTTCAGCCTTTTTCCTCCCTCATCAAGTGGAACCCAAAATATAAGTGTAAGAAAAACTGAGCACATACAACTGTGGAACAGAAGTAAATTCTACTGACAGGCTATGACACGTAACAGAAGAATATTTGTGATCCCCTAGAATAAGTAAAAATATGGCTCCATCAATGCTAATGTCATATTAACCTTACAGAAAGGACTGCCTTGAGGAAAGTGAAGGATTTTGATTGGTGAATGGCTCTCTTGATCTTCCATTTTCCTCTGTGACACACTGACTGAGCACACTGTTCTGATTCAGATGTTAATTTATGGAAATGGATAATACAATGTATCTGATTGCTTAATTATGCATCCTGGGGATTCATTCAGAATCCGTATAAAGCATCTTGATGACCTTTCAAAGGCAGAACTCGCAATTTGCAACTTTTATTGGGATTTAATCAACTGGACAATACTTCTCACATCTTTTTCTGATGAGGGTACTGACCCCGTTCTTTGGCATCTTTACCATGTACTCTAATCACTAATCTCTAATGCAAAAAGCAGTCATTCCTGTGCAGCATAAGCGAATCCAAGAGTGAATAGAGTTCGCCCACAGCTCTGTCTCCTCACACTGTAATATTGAAAAAGATGCTACTAGGGTTTGCTATTGGGGGATTTCCAATGTGCTAGCAAAAAAAATGTATACAACACAGGCTACAATTAACGTGCTTAATTGATTGCCAAGAGGTGTGACTGAAGAAAAATGTGGCAGTCTGAAAAAAAACAACCAAACTTTCATATGTATAACAGGAATGTCTTGAGTTGTAATGGTAAATATATGGCTGTTAGAAAGGGTATAAATCCTTATGTCATCCTCCAGGGCATAACACCAAGTCTCTACATTTGAATCTAGGAGAAACCCTCCCTTGGGTTTAGTTAACTACCAACTACAGAGTTTTTTCATTTCTTTCAAAAAAACTGAGCCTCTCTACTGCTTTCTGCCTGTGAGTCTGGATAGATCACCACAGGATCCCTAACTAATAATGACTGACTGATTGATTAATGATAGTAAAAAAGGTGAAAATCCTGGCTGCCACTCCAAAACAGCAAAATATATAACCCAGGCAGAAATTACATGTCCTACTTATGTTCTGTATTTTGAAACGCTGAGGCAGATAGAGGATCTTGAAATCAAAACATCTGTAACAGTTTTAATATTTCACTACCCTCCTGCAATAGTCTCAATACCTTGATAAAGAATGTGATATATAATAGCCCCAAGTAAAGATGAAAATAAGACGGTAAAAGCTTCTGTTGGCCAATAAAGATACTTGCAATACTACTAGTCTGGTAGTATTTTAGAATTTATATAACTCACTGCCAAGAATGAAAACTTTATCCCGTTTTCCTTTCTCTTTTCTTTTTCATTTTTTTAAAAACTGTAAACATATCTGTTAGTCATGATAATTGCATGCATGAGCAATTTCTGAGTGTGTTGAAGTTTTTATTTAAGTAGAGATTTTAAGGAAAAAAAATGACCCTGTTAGAGGTAAAAAATCTAGGATAAGTAATATTCTGCCAAATGAAGTCATGAACATACGGAAAGAAAACAAAAGCATATGATGGTATGGTGTTGAAGAGCCAGTACACAGCAGTTTGTGTCTGCAGAGTTGGCATTGAAAGTGAACACACAAATTGAAATGGGTGGCTACTGACAGTACTTTACATGCTCACTACCTGCTACCTACGCTGTGCAATGTACATGCTGCTCTGTCATGTATTGAATGCATCTGAGAGCTACTGAGTAGCTGGACTGGGAAAAATACAATCCTTGCAATAGTGGGTAGGCAGATAAAGGAACAAGCTTTTCTTTTTAAATAGTTGCAATTGATCTCTTTGATTTTCTATTGATGTGTAGCTAGCTCTGGGTTTATATCTTAAAGCTATTATTGGCTCACAGATTTTATGCATCTTAAGGCAGTTTTATAGTAGTGAATTACATGATGAAAAGGAAGTAAATGAGCAAATATGCATTTTTCTTTCTTTGGTTTTAATTTCTTTTTATCTGACTGAAACTGATAATGGGTAATATTATGAAGGAAGAATTACATTTTCTAGATTTTGTTGAAAAAGATCAGCTCATGAATGACTAAGGTTTAGAATGAAAATGTATGTTTACTTAATTAGTGATCCAGTTTAAATGACTAAAGACACCATCGTAGCATGCAAATGCACTCTGAGTTAGTGTATGCATGCAAATATAGTCGCAGCCTGCACTGGGCAGGTAAAGCGAGAATAAACACCGTTCCCCTTAAAAGAAAAGAGAAGAATGAACGATTCTCACTGTTGGATACCCAAACCTGTCTTTGGGAGACCTTTGTGTTATTTATCTTGAAGCTAATCTGCCGTACCTGGTGGCTGAGCAGTCAAAGAGAGATTTGGACTTAATTTATTTATCAGTTACTACCAAAACTGTTTGTTTTCATGTTTAGAGAGATCCTTGTAGCACACTAGCTGTCTGAATAACAGTGAACCATCAAGTCTTTTGTTTACAAACACATTTGTCTGAAACATTTTGCATGACAGGTTACAGATTGTGACAATTACACTGGGTCAGAGAAAAGAACGTCATGTAATGCCAGTGCTTATAATGAAGCATGCTCTGATCTGATGGATGCATCTTGATGGAACATGTCATGCTGCATTTCATATGGAAACTTAAAAAAAGAAAGGCCTATGAAATGTTGTCTCTTACACAATTTTGAGCCACCAATACAACCTAGATGTTTCTCAATACTGTTTCTTATTATATAAAACACTTGGCAGACATGGAGGTTGTTACCTAAATGGTGGCAGGTAATTACTCACTGTGATAAACCTGCCCAGTCCAAGCACTCGTACACAACCCCTCCCGATCCTCTGGGCCGTTTGCTGCTGCTCCTGCCTTCTCTAGAGCAGAGATTTACTGTTGTGCTGGGCCATCGCTGCTAATGGCTTTTCTGAAAGTTTCGTTGTCTTTGTTTCACTTCACTTCCATTTACCAAATTCACTGAGGGGACTCTTCTGTGTCAAGCATCCGGTATATATGCCTCAAATAATTCTAGTTCCACTTTTTGATGCAGAAAATCTTCTGGCTGTTAATCTCCCATTTTACTTTGTTGAAAGGCAATGCCTTTCTATCCAGCACCCAGATCTTCTCATAGCAACTTGTAGCTAATTTCAGACACAGATTTAATCTCTAATGTTAGTTCTCCAGCTCTCAAAACTGTATATTAGTGATGTGGTTATGTTTGAGATTTTAGGGTTATGTTAAAAAAATATCCAGATGTTTTGCTTGCCTTTGCTTTTAGCTGCTCCTGTCTGTAATGTCATTTCCTATTGAGTTTTTCCTTTCATTTAATCCATTGCTGTTGAAATAGAAGAATTCCTATAGCTACTTAATTCTTTTTCTTTCTACTCAACATGGGGTTCTCCTGTTGTAGCTGATTCTGAAGAATGCCTGCTCTGCTATTTTTTAAACTGGTTTTTGTGTGTGTGTGTGTTCTCATAGTGGTGCTATCCCATTTATGTCAACACCAAACAGCAACTAAGAATCTGTTTTACTAACCTTATGTGTAGTTATTAATCATTGCAGAGTACTTCACATATCTGCAAATGGCCTTGAGCAAATGGACATCTTTAGATGGAATTTCAATGAGTACTGTTTAGTCTTTTTGGTACACTGTTATTTTTGCCAGTCTAATATTTCAGTGGTCTTCCAATTCAAGATTTAGCTTTTGGGAAGTTTTCCTTCCTTAGGTGACAGATTTCTTTGCTTATTCTTTTGGTAGACAACTGTGTGGGTATCCATCAGTAAATGCTAAAGCTTAAATTAAGTCACTGCTGATTGCTGTACACTGTTGTTCACGCCAACCTGCACTGGTTTTTTTCAGTGCCTCAAGTCTGCCCTTTAGTTTGTTCTAGATGTTGCTTGAAGGGTCACATAGTAATCAAGAAACAGGTGACAGGACAAGACTTGTGCCAGTGGAGGTTTAGAATGGATATTAGGAAATATTTTTTTACACTGAAGGGGTTATCAAGCATTGGTATAGGCTGCCCAGGAAAGTGGTGGAATTGTCATCCCTGGAGGTATCTAAAAGGCAGGTAGACTTAGTGCTTAGCAACATGGTTTAGTGATGGGTTTTTTCAGTGTTAATTTGATGGTTGGACTCGATGCTCTATGATTCTATTATTCTGTGATTGTGGCTGCCGTTGATATGTATGGCCTAATATGTCCTTACATTTTAGGCAGGTGATCTGAATCTCACATTAATAGAGAGATCCTTGGTCTGTTTTGTTGTTCGGTCATCTGGTGAACATCTATTTTTTTACTATGTGTCTTTTTGAGGAAAAACAGTGCTTATTTTCTGTGGCCATGGCTTCCCAATGTTCTTTCCATCACCCAACTGTCACTTCTAATTTAACAAAACCACCTATCAAAAGGAATAAGCCATGCTCTGGTATTGCCAATGACATCTTAGAGCAATTGTGGAACCCATCATTGCTCTCAGTGCTACATTGTTCTGTCTGAGCATAATGCTGTAAGACTGACAACTCTAGGGAACTAGTCCTGAGTCTGTTTCATAGGTTTTCCATTAATTAGATATCTTCTGTGTGTTCTGTTAAGATGGGTGTTCTAACTTCACTAAGACATATTTCTTCTTTAGCTTGAAACACTTGGCCATTTATTCTCTCTAATGTTAAGAGTGTGAAGTTTGTGTTTTTCATGCACTACGTTATTGATAAGAGTTTTAATGTCCAAAATATTTCTGGTTTATAGCAATAAGAAGACCAACACCACGCCCATAAAAATCAATAGAAGCATTCTTTACAGCGTCAACGGCCTTTGGAATGGGTCAAAATTTGTTTATGGAATGTCTGTGCACCAGCATAAAAACTGTGGACATGGAGAGCAGCTCTGAATACCCTAGTGTGGATGTTGAAAGCCTGCCTGCATGCTTGCAGGAGTGTGATGCAAATCAGACTGATTTGTATAACTGATTAGGAAACTTTAGAAAATTAAACTGGGTAGCTGTGAATCCAGGTTCATAGATTTCTGTACTTAAACCATTTAAATTTATCTTGTAGCTCTGTGTGGTTCAACGTGGTACTGTATAAGTTTATACAACAGAGCTTCTAAAATGTTTCTTTTTCTTTATACAGAGTCACAGTTTATTAAATAGTCAATAGGTAAAACCAGGTAACTGTGCATGGTGTAATTCTATTAATTTTGAATTACATATAAAAAAAAAATTATGAGAAGCGTATCTGAAATAAAGTAATTCTTCTCACCCATTCACCAGCATATAATTTTTTAATGTATTTTTCCTTTTGATTCAAGCATTTATGGCTGTTTTCCAGGGTGGTTCTGAAAGATGTTGGCTCTGTGATTGAATTTTTTGATCAAAAGTTTGAATAATATCAGTCTTTTCAAATGAAATAGGCACATTCAGCTTGTCAGACTGTTTAGCCTTCAGTTGTTAACTCCCTAGTATCAATCATGGAGTGTGTTTAAAAAAGGATGATACCACAGCTGGACTTTAGAAACAAAGGGAAAGTAGGTAGGGCTCAAGGCTGCATCAGAAGTAATGCATTTGCTGCACACGTAACACTTCTGTTGCTGGTGGGATCCAGTCTGTAACTGGATACTGAGGTTGTGCATACTTGTTATGGCTCCCACTAGCCCTGGTTCGACTGGGTGAGAAGGATTAGTTGGTTTGCAGGTGGCTGCCCCTTAGTAGGAGTCTTTCACAGCTTCAGGGCATCTCACTATGTAACGAATGGTGACTTGCTAGTCACCATGAATGGTAATGGTGAATGACTTCAGTCAAAAATCTCTTCACCGTCTGATACTGAAGGGACATTTTTTTTTTTTCCAAAGAAATGCTCAGTATTAAATATGCAAGGACATAGACTTTGCACACCATACTCCTAATACAAACTTATTTAAATGACTACATCTGCTGTGGCTGCAGGTTATGTCTAATTTTATTATTTGTAGGCCAAAACAGTTTACCACTTTGTAGATTGTTTAGAATGTTATTAGATAGCTGGTTCCAAGCATAGTCTACAGTGAACCCTCAGCCAAAACCTCATCCACCAGCACAAA
The DNA here is from genome assembly GCA_013400055.1 of Nycticryphes semicollaris. Lineage (NCBI taxonomy): Eukaryota > Metazoa > Chordata > Aves > Charadriiformes > Rostratulidae > Nycticryphes > Nycticryphes semicollaris. Next base: position 141,971 of record VXBJ01007133.1, read on the forward strand.
CAAAAGGGAGGGGGGGCAGTAATGCAGAAGAATGGAAGCTGGTGACAGCAAGGACCAGCAGGAGGAAGAGACTTTCCCCGAAGCCTGAGATGCCCTTGTAGAGTGACTTCACCACTCTGCAGAGTGAAGAGGAAAGATCAGTCACATTGGGAGAGGCACTGGAGCTGAGTAAGGCAGTCCAGTCTCCTCCCCCTATAACAATCAGCACAATTAAGAAAAGATGATGGGTGACAGTAGTAGATGATTCTCTTCTGAGAGGTACAGAGGCACCCATTTGCTGATCTGAAACACTACCTAGGGAGTTGTGCTTCTTACCAGGGGCTTGTATCAAGGAGGCCACAAAAACACTACCAACCCTTGTACAGTTCTCTAACTATTATCTGCTGTTGTTGTTCCATGTGGGCACCAGCAATAGCACCAGGAGCAATCTCAGTATCAAGAAATACTACAGAGCCCTGAGAGCAGTGATCAGGGACCCTGGAGCCAAGGTAGTTTTTTCATTGGTCCTCCTGGTCAAAGGCAAGCGGTTTGAAAAGAGCAGTCGAAATTGGCAAGTCAACAAATGGCAAGTCAACAACAGGACTGGTGCCACAGCCGAGGGCTTGGATACTTAGACCATGACAATTTGCTTTGAGAAACCAGGTCTGCTGTGGGCTGATGGGGTCCATTTGTCAGAGGAGAAGAGTATCTTCAGCTAGAGGCTTGCCAAGCTCAGGAAGAGGGATTTAATCTAAAGTTGGTGGGGAGGGAAGCCTCAATCCATCCCACTCCTACTAGCTTGATGCCAGTACCAGCAATAGATGCCCAGAATCTGAAGAAGGATCACAGGTCAGCAGGAGAGCACCCAGCTTGCAGTACAGAGGAATTCCAGCCACTCTAGCCAGTAAAGGGCTATGAGAAGGAAGTACTGCCCACTGTGGGAGAGAATCATGTTTGAGACCATCTAAAAAATCTGAAGGTACACAAGTCCATGGGACCTGATGAGATGTATCCACGGGTCGTGACCGAACTGGCAGATGAAGTTGCTAAGAGACTATTCATCCATCATATTTCAGAAGTGGTGGCAGTCTGGGGAAGTTTCACTGACTGGAAAAGGCGAAACGTAACCCTCATTTTTAAAACATGAATAAATGAAGACCCAGAGATCTATAGGCCAGTCAGTCTCACCTCTGTGCCCAGCAAGGTCATGGAGTAGATCCTCCTGGACACTGCTAAGGCACATGGAAAATAAGGACATGATTGATGACAGCCAACATGGCTTCACTAAAGGCAATTAATGCCTGACATATTCGGTGCCTTCTGTAATGGGGTTACAGTGCTGGTGGATAAGCGAAGAGCAACTGAAATCATCTACATGAACTTGTGCAAAGCATTTGACACTGTCCCCCATGACCTCCTCATCTCTAAATTGGAGAGGCATGGGTTTGATGGATGGACCACTCAGTGGATAATGAATTGGCTGTATGGATGCACTCAAAGAATTGCAGTCAACAACTTGATATCCAAGTGGAGATCTGGGATAAATAGTGTTCCTCAGGGGTCAGTACTGGAACTGTTTAACAGATAGTGGGACTGAGTGCACCCTGAGCAAGTTTGCTGACAACACCAAGCTGAGCGGGGCGGTTCATACAGGAAGGAAAGGATGCCATCCAGAAGGACCTGGACAGGCTCGAGAAGTGAGCTGGTGCAAACCTCATGAAGTTCACCAAGACCAAGTGTAGAGTCCTGCACCTGGGTCACGGCAGCCCCAAGCACAAATAAAAATTGGGTGGTGAATGAATTGAGAGCAGCCATGAGGACTTCAGGGTGGTTGTTGATGAGAAGCTCAACATGTGCCAGCAATGTGCACTCACAGTCCAGAAAGCCAAACACATCCTGGTGCAAGGCCAGCAGGTCAAGGGAGCTGATTCTGCCTCTCTACTCTTCTCTCGTGAGACTCCATCTGGAGTGCTGTGTCCAGCTCTGGGACCCCCAATATCTAATGGACATGGACCTGTTGGAGCGAGTGTAGAGGAGAGCCACAACGATGTTGGAAAACTTCTCCTATGAGGACAAGCTGAGAGAGTTGGGGTTGTTTAGCCCAGAGAAGAGAAGGCTCTGTGGAGACCTTATAGCAGCCTTCCAGTACCTGAAGGGGGCCTACAGGAAAGATTGGTAGGCATTCTTTATCAGGGAGTGTAGTGACTGGATGAGGCATAACAGTTTTAAACAGAAAGAGGGGAGATTGAGATTAGTTATTAGGAAGAAATTCTTTACTGTGAGGGTGGTGAGACACTGAAACAGGTTCCCAGGGAGGTTGTGGATGCCCCATAAATGGAAGTGTTCAGCGCCAGGATGGATGGGACTTTGAGCAACCTGATATAGTGGGAGATGTCCCTGCCCATGGAAGGGGGTTTGGAACTTGATAATCTTTATGATCCCTTTCAACACTAACCAGTCTATGGTTCTATGATTATGCCAAGACCAAAGGCATAACAGAAATGACATCTGTTTCTTCTGTGCGTGCCATGCCCTGTGGAAAAGACTTCTAAATTGAAATACAGCTCTTAAAATTTTGCTCAAAATTACTTTTTCTTTAAGGAAAAATGAATGGTGCTTTAGTTTGAGTAACTTCTCATAACTGCACCAACAGGTCAGATCAGAGATGGCATTTGCTTAAATCAGTAGTGATTCATAAGCAAGGACTATTTGAAATAAGAAAGTGCTGAAAGCTGGAATGTGCTGGCAATTCCTTCAAACTTCATGTTGGAAATCATATTGCTAGTTATGAAAAACTAATCTTGGCTCCACTCATGCATTTTTAGGGAGTTTAAACAGGGAAATGAATACAAACAAGTAGAGGCCAATGACACAGGAGATAGATGAAAAAAGTAGTCAAACCTATTATGTTCTCAGCTTGCTTATTGTATAGAAAAATCTAAGTAATTGGTTTTATTTTTATAATAGACACATGACTGGCTGTTAAACTGCTATACAGCCAAGGGAATTTTTACTGTTGTCTTTAATAGGAATACAATTAAGGACTACCATATATATTGAACCACGTACTATATATGCTTATTCATTCTTATTTCTGTTACTAATTGATTTATATCTCTTCTTAAGCATAGCAGTGGCTGAAATTTCTCACAAATATAATTTCTCCTTTTCTTTAGGCAGTGTTTCATTCTCCTTTCTCATGCTCACTTGAAAGCCTGTCATCTGAAATCTTTCTGTGCTTCAGGTTCTAGGAAACAGATGAAAGCGAAGAATTCTTTCATCCCCCATAGAGTTAATCCCATACTAGTCTGACTCAGTTATTTTAAATGAAGTCTTATAATTCTGCTGTTACACAAGTTGGATGGAAATTATATAAAGGAGAACAAAAGAAGTTATTTATTTTTTTATTATTTTTTTTTGTGAACAAGGTGATTGCCTTTGCAGAATGAGTATTTCCAGGAAATGCAGTCTCTCTCCACTGAATTCAAAAGCAACTCTGAGTGTATGTAATTTTTCTGTAAGAACAGTCATCAGTACAAACAGCACACCATGTAGCATCATTAAATTGACAGGCTGTATTAAATAGTAGCCAGCTGAATGCCACTGAAAGAGACTGTATTAATCAGAACACATTTTCACAATTATCTAGAAGAAGATGTAGGGAAAAGAGCTCACACACAGTTGCCCTGCTACATGGCTGGATTGTCTCTGATTGCTCAGAGTAACAAATGGAGCTAATTGCACTGTGCAACAGTAGATAACCAAAGTTCTGAATTCCATCACTCCTTGTATTACTGGCAAGAAAATCAATAATACAGGACAGTAAAGTTTGCCAACTCCTGCAACAGACAGATCTCCTTACAATTCCCTTTCCCTCTGTCTCAGAACTTGATTTTTTTTTTTAAATTCTGGATTTACTTGGATGCCCTTTGTACATTTATCATACTCTGCTAAAAATGTAGGTAATTTGGAATTATTTCTCTACGGAATTTGAATAATGATGTGAAGGTCAGATCACTAAGGTACTTATAAAGAAGCAAATGCCAAGTTGTAAAAATATCAAGGAATAAAAATGCCACACAGTAAGCATAAAAAGCCTTACTGTGTTTATTAATTCCTTTGTCAGGTAAGAAACACCCTATACCACAGTATCATACTGTGGAACTCCTTCCAACTTAAGGTTGAGAGGGCATAAAAAGCTGGTGATACAGTCTAAAAAAAAATAATTGTAATGTTTCACTGAATAGCTACAACATTTTTTACAACTGATGGTTGGCATTCTCATAAAAGTGGGCACTAGGGGTTTTTGCTTGGGTAAGAGGACATCAGAGAATATTGGTCAAACAGTAGAGAATGATGGAATATTTGCTAGTTATTAACCAATGTTAAAGATATTTAGAATTCATTTTATATCTTGCTGTTGAAAAAAATAAAAGCCACAATAAACCCAAACTTTTCTATATAAAACAGTGATTTTTTTAATGAAACTCCTGATATTTTCTACTTTAATTACTATCAGACATTTTTTAGGCACTACCTAAAAGCATGTTGCTGACTTTTGCAAAAAATGACCTTTCAGAAGGTTACAAAGCTTAAAACAGTGGTGAGAGTGATAAAGAATTAAATTCCTTCTAGAGAGAGACACTGAACAGTTTGTCTTTCAGAGTGCAAAACAGTAAATTTGAAATGGATTGTGTAAGGGGAAATAGAGAAATTGTATCAGCTTCTGTGATAGAGCTGCCTCTGATATTGAACTAGGTTTAATGAGAAACAAGAGTTGCATTAGAAACAAAGCCAGTAATATATTGATAGGTAAGTGATAAAAGAGTTTCCTGACTAGAATGCATTAAATGAAAGAACTAAAACTGAAATATTTTAGCACTGCAAGATACAAAGTGAATAGATGAATATTAAGGGTAGACTAAACAGAAGATGAACATGTCATCTAAAGGATTAATTTATGAATTTCATTGCCCATATAAAATGCAATATCTTGGGAAGTAACAGAGATTATCTGAAATCTTGAAATGGACTGTGGGGGGGTCTGGTATTTTTTGGTATCTTACTGTGATTATTTCTTAGAAATTTCATATCAATCACAACTGTCCTTTTTAGCAAGAATTTCTCAGTGTTGAACTTGACAGTGTTTAATGACTGCCTGTCCTGTTTTCAGCTGGGATAGAGTTAATTTTCTTCCTGGTAGGTGCTGTGTGATTTAGTATGAGAATAATGTTGATAACCTATTATTTTAATTTTTGCTAAGTAATGGTTATATTAAGTCAAGGACTTTTTTAGCTTCCCAAAGAAAGTGAGAGGGGGCATGGACAGGACAAGCCAGGCAAAGGAATATTCCATACTGTAGATGTCATACTCAGTATATAAATGGGGGCTAGCTGGAAGGCAGAGATCTGCAATCATTGCTCAGGAAGGGCTGGGCAATTGATGATCCACCCTGGGTCATTGTGTGGTGAGCAGTTGTACTGAATATTCATTTTGCATAGTCTTTTATCATTACTGTTATTATTATCTTCTCTTCCTTTACTCGACCATTAAACTATCTAGCTATCTTTATCTCAGCCCACAAGGTTTCCTTTTTTTTTTCTGATTCTCCTTCCTCATCCCACTGGTGGGGGTTGCATGAGTGAACGGCAGTGTGGTCCTGATTGCTGGTTAAGGTTAAACCACAAGACTGCTATCATGCTATAGTTTTACTATGTAGATATTCCTATTATCGTAATCTCTGATGAACAAACTTTTTTATAGCCTAGCATTATTCAATTAATCTTAGTTTTTATAAAGGTAATTTAAACCTTTATTGAGATAAATTTTACCAGTCTAATGTTATTGTTGTACCAAATATATATAACTAAGCAATCCTGATATATTTTCTTGTATAAAGGAAATTTTATTGCATGTTGTAGGAGCTGATTTAAGATTGTGTTGTGTGATGCACAGACACAGTTTATTGCTTCGTATGCTGTCATCTTTGCATCCTACTAAACCATTTCTCGAGCAGTGTATGACCTTTTCACTACATGCATTTGGGACAGGCATGTATATAGATGGTGTGGGGCACACCAGCCAATATACTTTATAGAAATACTTAATTACCAAGTCTGATGATAACATCATTCCTCTTTGTGGAGGAATTTTCAGTGAGAAGAATTTGCTGTCTCTGCTATACACAACATAAACTGGCTATATGCACAGATACTTATTCTGCATGATGTTCCTCTTGGATGAACAATATTCAGTAACAGTTAAAAAGCACTTACAAAGAGGGAAGAAGAAAAGGAGGAAAAGAAAAAGAACAAACTTCTGAAATATTTAGGTTCATTGAGGAATAAGAAAAACAACAAAGCTTCTATAAATGCAAATTAGCATGGTCAGCTTCTTATTTGCAGTTTCCCATTTTTCATCATATCTGTAAATTTTTCACAAAGCACCGTTGCAAATGACTAGTCTGCACTGCTGGGGTTATGAGATACAACTAAGAACACAGCGTATAAAAGGATCACTCAGACATTTTATCTCAAGGATGACTGATTGCATTTTGGGGAGTTCTTTATGATGCAGTGAAATTAAATTGGAGCACATTTTCTGTAACTTGTAGGGCTCTTGCTCTTCCTTTTATGTCTATGGAAAAAGCTCTGTATGTGTTTTCTACAAAGAGCTAAACCCATTATTTATAGTTCTTGATCATTCCTAAAGTGAAAATGAGTTTCCCTCCTATTTTTTCATCTTCATATAAGAAAAATTGTGTTAATTCCTTTCTAGAATGAAGGTTTAAACATTGTCCTAGCAGAATATGAATAACCCTATGTCCTGATTCAGTTTAAGTACATCATTTCAATATGTTCAGATCCAATGTGCTAGAGAGCTCATGCTGCCTGTTCTACCATGCACTAGGCAGAGACACTCAAGCTTTCACTTGGCTTACTCCTGATTTTGGGAAACATTAACTCTACCACTTTGCAGAATCATAGAACCATAGAATGGAGACCATGGAATCACAGAATGGTTTGGGTTGGAAGGGACCTTAATGATCATCTAGTTTCAACCCCCCTGCCAGGCAAGGACACCTCTACTAGACCAGGTTGCTCAAAGCGTCATCCAGCCTGGTCTTGAACACTTCCAGGGATGGAGCATCCGCAGCTTCTCTGGGCAACCTGTTCCAGAGTCTCACCACTCTCATAGTAAAGAATTTTCTTCCTAAATCTAATCTAAATCTCCCCTCTTTCAATTTAAAACTGTTACCCGTCCTCCTATCACTACACTCTCTGAGAAAGAGAACCTCTCCAGCTCTTCTGTAGGCTCCATTCAGATACTGGAAGGCTGCAATAAAGTCTCCCCAGAGCCTTCTCTTCTCCAGGCTGAACAACCCCAACTCTCTCAGCCTGTCTTCATAGGAGAGGTGCTCCAACCCTCTGATCATCTTTGTAGCCCTCCTCTGGACTCACTCCAACAGGCCTATGTCCTTCTTATATTGGGAGACACAGAACGAATGCAGTACTCCAAGCAGGGTCTCATGAGGGCAGGGTCTCATGAGAGCAGGGTAGAGGGGCAGAATCACCTCCCTTGACCTGCTGGGCCTGCTTCTATTGATACAGACGAGACTGTGTTTGGCTTTCTGGACTGTGAGTGCACATTGCTGGCGCATGTTGAACTTCTCATCAACCAACACTGCCAAGTCCCTCTCCTCAGGGCTGCTCTCAATCCATTCTCTGTACAGCCTGTCTTTGTGTTTGGGATTGCCCCACTTGTAGGGGGCATTTTTTTGTAGCTCAAATGAGAGCTGAATTTTTATGTAGCTCAAAGGACGTTTATGTGGAACTTTGAAGCTCTAATATGCCAGGTAAAACTTACAGTGTATATTTATGTTTCACGTTCTTACTCTTTTGAAAGAATTGCATTGTTCTTGTAGTGGTTGAATAATACAACCAGCCCTATTGACAAGCTGTGTGATTGACAGTGGGATGACCTACTTATCTGTACAACAGATCTATGAAGCCTGTATTGATTTTTTTCCCTTTCTTTTAGTTTTGCAATATGAATGGCAGTTGTGCCTTGGAAAAGTTCCTATCGCTTTCATTAAGACAGATTATCTGGTATTCTGCTGAGGAAAACTTTAGAATTTAACCTGTGTGCTTAGAAAATAACAACTTTTTTTTCTTTTCTTTTTTTTTTTTTCTTTTTTCCCAGGCCTTTGCATGCAAGGTGCAATCATAAAACATAGCATAGTATACAGGATAGTTTCAGCAAATAGATTGAATATTAGATCTGAAAACAAGAAGGTGTTAATAACTCTCTTCTAGTTCTTTTCATAGAGCCCTTAAAATTTGTTTATGCAGATGGAAATTCAGTTTCAGCTGTGATTTTTCAATATGCTTCAATGCCATAGCCACTAAGTGTCCAGTAGTCTCATGGGCTGTTTCCTGGACATAAGACCTCTACATGAAAAAAACACTTCATCACATGATAGTTAGTCTCCCTGAATTTACTAGCCTTGGAAGTGGAGCTGATCTGCAAGTCTGTCATGGCTTTAATGTTTTGCATATGCTTTTAGACATGTTAAGTTCTGTATATCTCAGGAAAGAGGGATGGAACCAATAACTAAATTTGATTCTGGAGCAGTAAAAGAACTGGATTGTTACCCATGCCAATTGTGGGGTGTTTTTATTCAGTAATTTTCTAATGCAACTGTTTGGTGCAGGAGATATGACTACAAGTCTGTCATAAAAAAAAAAAAAATATTCATAAGGACTACTTAAACTCACTGATTTAAGGATGTTCCTGGTTCCTAACTGAACTTACAATGGAGATTACACCTCATCATGGTTCAGCCGATATCCTTACTCCTGTCTGTTATGGACTGATACCATGGTCATATTTGCTTCTTTCCCTATTCACTACTCCCATCTAGTACGGATAAACTTGTTGGGCTATCTCTGTAGTTAATGTAGAAAGAGAGTCTTCTCCATATGTGTAGAGCAGCTGCATCAGGTTTCTATGCTAAATTATCCTTCAGGAACAGCTGATTTCTCATTGCTGTCTGTAGAAGGAGCCTGGGAAGATTTGACCCTTGGTGAAATCCTCCAGCACTGTCTTTCCTTAGGTGTGAAAAAGAATGTTCTTGTGTTTTAAGTACACATTGGTAAAAGGCAGCTCTGGATCTCAACTGGAAGAGGTATCATATGTGCAGACATGACTCAGGTTTCTTTGTTCCTGGAGCTGAGAACAATTCAGCCATATTCCTGTTCTTGGGCTTTTGCTTAATGCGAAAGCACAGCTTTTGGTGTGTCATCCTTAGGCCCACCCAATTCTCCCGTTGTCTGGCTTAGACAATCAAAGCCTCCCTTTTTTTAGATCTGTCTGTCAGAGAAAAATGCCCAGTTTTTCATGTTATGGACCTTAAGGTGATGGTATGGAGAGTATATTCCCAACTTCTGCACTAGGGAAGGCAAATTTAGAAATTATTGACTCTCTTACCAACATGGAAAAGATTCCATAGAGAGAGGAAAACTAGGTGCTTAGTTCCATGTAGAAATCCTGTCCTCTGATGCATTCATTATGTTCTTAGATAGCTCTCAATTTTACATATTTTCATTGATTTTGTTTGTGCCAGATAAGTTTCTCAGTGCTTTACATTTCACGTTATCTTACAAATTATGTGACTGTAAATTGCAGCATAATTTAAATCTTAAATTCTTGGGATCTTCTGTTCTTGCTGAGGAAAATAGAAAAGTAGATAACTGATAGGAATGAGAGGTAAAGTTTGTCAACTCACAACAAACAATTTTTGCTCTAAAGATTAAAGATCATTTAATTTATTTGATTCTTAAATGGACTTAGCAGAGCAGTATGTGAACTGATTACAGCATTGCTTAAGATGTAAGATAACAAGGTGAAGTATAACATGCTGAATAGAGGTTGTTTTTTCAGACCAAAGCAATGCTGTTTACCAAATCATCGGTGACATCTTATCACACTAAACCAGACATGGACTTTTTACATTTAGTTTTGAGAGACAGCTAAAATTCAATATAGGTACAGAACCTTAGATGGTATTGAAACAGCTGGTCTACAGAAAGGCTAAATAGCATTAAACATTAGTATCTTCCAAGCACCTTCACCTTTTGAAACAGATTGGTTGTAACTGGGAGAAAAAGCAGGTTTTCTTCAATTTCTATGTCTATGTCATGCAATGGGATTTACTTCATAGAATTGCTGAAACCCTGGACATTCTCCTGAATTCCCAAATTATTTTTAACTTTTTGATAACTCCATACTACTTTAGTATAATTTTGTAAACAAACAGCAATATAAATTATGAGTTTAGAATCATAGTACATTAAACAGTGCCAGGTCCATGTCCTGCTTCTGATAGCTATAGTGGCCATAGCTATACAATTAAACTCTAGTACTTTCCAAAAATGTCCTGCTTTAGGAAAACCATTTCCAGCAGGTTCAAGGAGGTGATCCTGACTCTCTTCTCAGCACTGATGTGGCCACATCTAGAGTGCTGGATCTGGTCCTTGGCTCTCCAGTATGAGAGACATGAACATACTGGAGCAAGTCCAGCAAAATGCCATTAAGATGATGGAGAGCTGGGAGCATCTTACATACAAAAGAGCTGACACTGTTCATCCTGGAGAAGAGAAGGCTTAGGGGAAACTGAGGAAGTAAAGGTGACAGAGACAAACTCTTCTTGGTGGTGTGCCCAGTGACAGGACAAGGGTTAATAAACACAAACTGAAACACAGGAAATTCTGTTTAAACTTAAGAAAGAAACTATTTACTGTGAAGTTTGTCAAATTCTGGAACAGGTTACCCAGAGGGACTGTGGAATCTCCTTCCCTGGCTGAACACAGCCCTGAGCAACCTGCTCCAGCTGACCCTACTCTGANATGCCATTAAGATGATGGAGAGCTGGGAGCATCTTACATACAAAAGAGCTGACACTGTTCATCCTGGAGAAGAGAAGGCTTAGGGGAAACTGAGGAAGTAAAGGTGACAGAGACAAACTCTTCTTGGTGGTGTGCCCAGTGACAGGACAAGGGTTAATAAACACAAACTGAAACACAGGAAATTCTGTTTAAACTTAAGAAAGAAACTATTTACTGTGAAGTTTGTCAAATTCTGGAACAGGTTACCCAGAGGGACTGTGGAATCTCCTTCCCTGGCTGAACACAGCCCTGAGCAACCTGCTCCAGCTGACCCTACTCTGAGCCAGGTGGTTGGACTAGAAAATCTCCACAGGCCCCTTCCCACTTTAGCAGCTCTGTGAAAACAGTGGCCACTTCCAAATTGCCTACTGAGAGTTGTCTCATATCTGAGCTAATACCTGAATCACACCCAGGAATATTTTGGAAGAGTATAGTTGACGTGAGCCAAAACAAAGCTGGAGATATTCTAATCTGGAGAGATATTGAGAAAAAATACAGAAAATCTGGAGGTGTCTTTTGATGTTACAAACTTGACTGATATATTTGGCCCCTTAGTGCAAAATTAAGTTAAATTAATTGCCACTTCAATTGCCCCATGTCAGATTGGTATGTTACATTTTTTATTGCCTTCCTTTTTAGTATGAGAAGTCAACCATTTCCAGTGCACAGCAGCTGAGATTTCTTATTTATCAAATTTCTTGCTGTTTTGTGGCCATGGTAACATCCTCAAGCCCTTTTGCTCTCTTCATATGCCACTCTGTAACCCTAGTTTGTGGCCTTTTAGGACAGATCTAGACACACTGTGGTGTTTTGTCTTGTTTTGTCAGTATTCTTGTTACCTCATGAAATAAACATTATTGATGATGAAGGAGCTCCCTACCATTCCTGTAATCAAAATGAAGTGTTCAGATGCTATGATAATGAAGACATAAACCCCCTAAACCAGGCAGGTCTATGCTGTTAGCATTAAAAGAATAATGTGCTGTATGTCTTTATCAGTGATTATCAGCTTTTTGTGAAGCTGATAGCAGTGTCCCTGTTACATACAGCTGTGTCTCTCTATAATGCTAATTCATTTTAGGTGACTTCAGGGAAACAGACGTATATTAAATAATCACCATCTGGAAAGAAGGAACAACAAACACACCCTGGGTGATCACTTTAGGCCTATATGCACATGCAGGAAGAAAGAGCAAAACAGCCATGTAATTACTCCCTCACCAAAAAACCCGAAACAAGCCATAGAGCCTACTGAGAACTGAAGTCCTAATCACCAGTGGAGCATGGCCACAAGTGCCTCTTACAGAGACAAATGCCTTAGGTTATTAGGACTGAATAATCTCTCCTTGATGTTCTTTTGTTTATATGGTCTTTTCTTGTGATTACACTGTTTTTACATCTTTTCCTTTTGACTGACAGAAGCATGGCCCAAGCATGAGACCAAAGCAGAGAACAGATAGAAACATTTTGATAGTTTTACTTAATTCTTTTTCCATTTCTTTATGATAGTAAGAGTAAATTAAAGTCTGTATTAATGTATCTTTGACTCTGATAGGTGAGTTTCTTTTTTAACCAGAGGAAGCTACCTCCCTTTCTGTCAAGGAGAGAGGCTGCCATAGCCTGAAGCAGCCGTTCTGTGTGCAGAAATGACATGTGCAATGTCTCGGTCCCCATTCATGAGTGCAGACTTGAGAATCGACAGGTCTTCCCAGAGCTCACAGAAATATCCTGCCAACCTCTGTTCTCTGTAGGAAATGTCTCCAGCAGCCGCCTCGGAGGCAATTCACCTCTCTGCCCCCTGCCATCACACTCTGATAGAGCCATAGCCCAGCTCACCAATTGCATTATTTTTGTATAAAATCCATGAAATTGCCTCAGACAAGTCAAATGTGTGATGCAAAGTGATTGTATACAGATAAAGAAATTCTGAGAGAGCACTGTCCACAGGATGTGTGAAGTAGCTGACATTTTTACAGTAACTGAAAACTCCAAAAGCTATTTATTGGGGATAAAGGTATTAATCTGGTATTAAATAGATAATCTAATCTTTCAGTCACAGTGTCTTCTCTAATCGATAGGATTTTCAAGTGTAATTGTTTGGTATCTACCTGTCTGTTCACTTTTGTAACTGAGAAGCAAGAGGAGCAATTTATCCTTACTGGTGTTATTTTTTCCAGCCTAGACCTACAGTGAATACTTTGCTCTTTAAAAGACCATAAAAACCCCCAGTGTCTTGGTTTAAGATTTCAATCCAGTCNTGTGAAAGCAGTGGCCACTTCCAAATTGCCTACTGAGAGTTGTCTCATATCTGAGCTAATACCTGAATCACACCCAGGAATATTTTGGAAGAGTATAGTTGACGTGAGCCAAAACAAAGCTGGAAATATTCTAATCTGGAGAGATATTGAGAAAAAATACAGAAAATCTGGAGGTGTCTTTTGATGTTACAAACTTGACTGATATATTTGGCCCCTTAGTGCAAAATTAAGTTAAATTAATTGCCACTTCAATTGCCCCATGTCAGATTGGTATGTTACATTTTTTATTGCCTTCCTTTTTAGTATGAGAAGTCAACCATTTCCAGTGCACAGCAGCTGAGATTTCTTATTTATCAAATTTCTTGCTGTTTTGTGGCCATGGTAACATCCTCAAGCACTTTTGCTCTCTTCATATGCCACTCTGTAACCCTAGTTTGTGGCCTTTTAGGACAGATCTAGACACACTGTGGTGTTTTGTCTTGTTTTGTCAGTATTCTTGTTACCTCATGAAATAAACATTATTGATGATGAAGGAGCTCCCTACCATTCCTGTAATCAAAATGAAGTGTTCAGATGCTATGATAATGAAGACATAAACCCCCTAAACCAGGCAGGTCTATGCTGTTAGCATTAAAAGAATAATGTGCTGTATGTCTTTATCAGTGATTATCAGCTTTTTGTGAAGCAGATAGCAGTGTCCCTGTTACATACAGCTGTGTCTCTCTATAATGCTAATTCATTTTAGGTGACTTCAGGGAAACAGACGTATATTAAATAATCACCATCTGGAAAGAAGGAACAACAAACACACCCTGGGTGATCACTTTAGGCCTATATGCACATGCAGGAAGAAAGAGCAAAACAGCCATGTAATTACTCCCTCACCAAAAAACCCGAAACAAGCCATAGAGCCTACTGAGAACTGAAGTCCTAATCACCAGTGGAGCATGGCCACAAGTGCCTCTTACAGAGACAAATGCCTTAGGTTATTAGGACTGAATAATCTCTCCTTGATGTTCTTTTGTTTATATGGTCTTTTCTTGTGATTACACTGTTTTTACATCTTTTCCTTTTGACTGACAGAAGCATGGCCCAAGCATGAGACCAAAGCAGAGAACAGATAGAAACATTTTGATAGTTTTACTTAATTCTTTTTCCATTTCTTTATGATAGTAAGAGTAAATTAAAGTCTGTATTAATGTATCTTTGACTCTGATAGGTGAGTTTCTTTTTTAACCAGAGGAAGCTACCTCCCTTTCTGTCAAGGAGAGAGGCTGCCATAGCCTGAAGCAGCCGTTCTGTGTGCAGAAATGACATGTGCAATGTCTCGGTCCCCATTCATGAGTGCAGACTTGAGAATCGACAGGTCTTCCCAGAGCTCACAGAAATATCCTGCCAACCTCTGTTCTCTGTAGGAAATGTCTCCAGCAGCCGCCTCGGAGGCAATTCACCTCTCTGCCCCCTGCCATCACACTCTGATAGAGCCATAGCCCAGCTCACCAATTGCATTATTTTTGTATAAAATCCATGAAATTGCCTCAGACAAGTCAAATGTGTGATGCAAAGTGATTGTATACAGATAAAGAAATTCTGAGAGAGCACTGTCCACAGGATGTGTGAAGTAGCTGACATTTTTACAGTAACTGAAAACTCCAAAAGCTATTTATTGGGGATAAAGGTATTAATCTGGTATTAAATAGATAATCTAATCTTTCAGTCACAGTGTCTTCTCTAATCGATAGGATTTTCAAGTGTAATTGTTTGGTATCTACCTGTCTGTTCACTTTTGTAACTGAGAAGCAAGAGGAGCAATTTATCCTTACTGGTGTTATTTTTTCCAGCCTAGACCTACAGTGAATACTTTGCTCTTTAAAAGACCATAAAAACCCCCAGTGTCTTGGTTTAAGATTTCAATCCAGTCTTCATTGTGAATGCCTGATTATACACGTACATTGCGCCTTGTATGTGATGTGATCTAGCTACATCATAAAATAAAATTCTGTGATGCCTGTTGTGTCTGTGGGTAATAAAAACGATCTGAAGGTAATATTACTTGAACTCTGTAAAACACAGAAAAGGGCTGGTCTTGTTTATTTCATCATTGTCTTATTTGTTTGTTTAATGAACCCTGGATGAATTAATAAAACTAAGAAAATAAAACTTTAAGCATAGCTGAATACTTTCTATCCTATGATACAATAGGAATATAAACTTTAAAACACCGGACATATTTCTGTTTGCATAACTGACATTCCATTCACCTCTAAGTGGGATACTCCTGTACTAAGTGCTAAGCACTTAATATTTTAACCACATGCTTTTGTTGCTTCAGATAAGGGAGAGATAATTTCTGGTTCAGGTCACAATAACTTGTGAATATTTTATGCCGTTGTTAGGCAATAATTATAGCAATCTTGTTGTGTCTTGAATAAAATCAATTCTTAGAGGTCTCTGGTCTTCTGTGATTTCCAGTGTTTGCATGTGTATACTTTTCTTTTGGTAGCCCCTTGGAAAGATTTGAGACAATTAGACCAGAGAATAAAAATGCAATTAATATTCTGAAGGTACAGGAAATAGATATTACAGTGTATAATAATGGGTAAAATACTTCTGTTGATACAGAATTTAAAAAGTGGTAACTGCAAGGCTATTCCAAACCACATTGGCTCTATTCTCTGTCAGTTTTCAGGGTGTACCAAGACTTTATCCTGCTGTTTTTATCCCCAGATGATTACTTTAGGAAAGAACCTACTTGAGTGGGATTCACATTTATACTGGAAGAGTCCTGACAAGCTGCTCCCAATTCCAATGTGCTGTCAAGAAATGCAAGGTCCCTCAGCAGTCCGGAGGCAAGCTTCTGAGCTGTACTAGCGCTGCCACCACTCTGTTATGGCCAAGCAGCCAGAGTACTCTCAGCAGAGAAAACAGTGCCAATATTGCAGGGAAAATGCGATCCATAGGAAATGCAGGAAATTCAGCACTCACTTTTACATTCATTAAATGGAGGAGAAGCCATTTCTGCCTGATTGTGTGAAAACTCTTGGGACTGGTAGCCTGGGATTGTATTTTTCTAGGCATTTGTCCTGGTTTGAAGTAAAACAGAACCAACTTTCTGTTCTGTAAATTTACATCTTAGGTAGGCTTCTTCTAACTCTGTGAAATTAACAGCATATTGTGGAGAAAACTCAGTGATAAGACCAATGTTTGTACTTCATGCCAAGGAATGGTATGCAGCAAGGATCTTGTTTATACTTACTGCTATAACAACCAAGGTCAGACAATTTCATTAGTTGCCCTGTTGGAGGGTTGGAAATGGAAAAAGCATAAAGGGGTCACACCTGTGGGGAGGAGTGGACAAGACAGGTGACCCAAACCTTGCCAACTGGGGTATTCCATCCCATCTGCCCCATACTCAGTATAAAAGCTGAAGGATCAAAGGGTTAACTCTCTTTATTCAATAGCTAATGTCTGAAGAGGACCCTGTCTGTTCATCTCTCTTTGATCCCTATCCGTGTGCTACTGACTACAAATCTGGAATCTAGTTTCCATCTGTTGCTGAGTCCAGCCTGGGACTTCCCCAGTNGATCATGACAGCATTAGAACACAGAACAAAGATTTTTCTTGTCCCTACAAGTATAATAGTATAATATATTAATCATCCTTGTTTGGAAAGAATAGAGTTAATTCTCTGAATATATAAAGAGAATATTTTACTATGTAAGAAATATTTGTCTAGACAAAGATAAATTGATACTGATTAGAAAAATAGGTGGTTGTTTTTGGAAACAAGGGACATCAATTTCAACAAATTGATGTTCTAGTATTTTTCCTTAGAAGTCAGTTTCCTTTTAAAGACCGATTTATTATCAGTAGTTTTTGAAGTATATAAAATTGTAACATTCCATTTAAATTATCGTTATTAGAACAAAGTACCTAGTGCCTTGATGATCTTGGATGAAGTAAATTACTGGGACTTAATCCAGTAGAGAAAAAAATAATTGGAGTGAGGGAAGCAGCCAGAAAACTTGGCAGAACTTACCTTGGTGTGAGCTGCTAAGGAAATGAATTGGATTTCAAAACAGGTGGAAAACTTGGGGAAGCTGCTACATCTGGATGCCCTGGGAAAACACATGGCTCTAAGACTTTCATCCTCGTGACTTCAGACAGAAAAGTGGCCCCTCTCTTTCTCATTGCAGAACCTGCAATTTCTGTAACCTTAAGATGTGGGCGTTATGATGGACTTTGCATGCTGCCAGGTCTGAGAGTGAGCAGAGGTGAAAGCAATGAAGAATGCTCTATATGCTTTGAGAGCCGACCTGCAGACGGGGGTTCTTCAACCAATTGACTCTGCGCTAATTTTCAGAGTCAAATTAAGATGTTGCTGTTGATTAGGTGTTCCATGATTTTGGGCTCACTTCTCTGCCTGTCTGGATGGTTTAAAGCCTGGATCTGTTGTGTTTCTGACCAGGCTTTAAACTAATCTCTTGCAAGCTGGTAAGAAGAGTGGGCTAAGTGTTGTGTGGTTGTACTGAATTAGCTTGATTTTGGTAACATTTGGCATATCCCTGTAACCTAGGGCATATATAAGCTCAGAGACAACCACCCATTACAACTATACTTTTCAAATGCTAAGAAATAACTGAAAAAAATAGGCTTGCATGTCAATTAGTGACATATGAACCACAAAATAATTTGAGATGAGAATTAATTCAATGGATGCTTGGCCAAAATTACTCTAGTAATTTGTTTGCCCTTGTGGCAGGAATAGGGGAATGAGATCAATGACCCATGAGTATGGCTGCAGTGCAGATCTATCCACCTAATGGCTGAGATGTATAGAAATATTGTAATCATTATTGCAATTGTTATTGTACTTTAGGTTCCTTCTCATTGATAGTTCCCACACAGCTTCACGTGTTTTGTACAGATCTACTGAAATTCTCTCAAGACAAACATTATAGGCTTGACCTTTTTTTTTCCCCTGTTACATGTAATATAGAGTTTTGAGCACGTGGCCTTCTTGTACATGCACTGCAAACCACATTATCAAGTAGGAGAGTGTCAGTGCCTTCAATTTAATATTGACTTTAAACAGGGCTTTTTGCTGCAATTTCTTTAAGAGGTTCTGTGCCTGATGCAACATCATGTATAGCTTGAAATAATATTCTTACCCAGCCTTCTTTTTACAGTAAGAGTGAGTTGCCCACCGCAAACCCATTTGATAGCTCTTCTTTAGACTTTTTTGAGATACTCTCCTGAGCCTTCACAATATGCATAATCATTTTCATGCCAGCCCAATTTTCCTTGCCAAATTCATAAGATTGCTGAATAGAGCTCCGTAAAGGGACATGGCTGCAACCTTAACTACAAGGCAGCTAGTATTTCCATGTAATGATGGAAAATATATTCCGTTTGTATGATTCAAATTATAATGTTGAAATTCAGAAGAGACAGGAACTGTTTCTATATCATTAAACAAAACTGAAAGGAGACAAAAATGCTGTAAAAAGACAAGGGGGAAATGACAGCTGTTGTTATTTTTATTTAATCCCTGTTTCTTCTACTTATACTTTTTCCGTTTTTTTGCCTTTCTCATTTCTTCTGGCACTAACTTTCCCTATTTTTAATTAGTACGTAGTGACATGAGTTTCAGAGATAACATTGAAAGAAAGTTATCAGGCTGGATGTTATGCTGCATCAACTGAGAAACTGCAGGTGCTGTCGTTGCCAAAAATGGTCCCAGGTGAAAGTTATTGCTGCAAAGGACAGGTTTGTCTCAAGATTACCGTATTCAAAAGCAGAATTTCTTTTGTATCAAAGATGTACAGAAGCATTTCCCATCTCATAAACCAGTAAGCATAAGAGTTGGGAAACCATGTAAAACTGCTTGTGCTGATCCTTATGTTTTTCTTTTTAAGACAGTTTTCTTTCTCATCCTGACCGAATTCACATATTTCCCCCAAAGCTGGGAGTAGTGATGATGTAGCTGTGAATTAGATGATAGAAGCAATGGCTCTTGGGGTTTTTGGATTACAGGTCCAGGCTGTACTTGATTTCAAAGTCTCACTGTTTTTTCATCCTTCGAGATTAAAAGTGCTCTGAAAACTCTTTTCCACTAAGTAACAGACATATGAGTAACCAAAAGTACTCTGGTTTGCTTAACCACTAAATTCCAAACAGAATTTCCAAATAGTCAGAGGCTGAAGAGGGCTCCTGCATTAATGTATCCATGTTGATGGTACTCCCTTGATAAGACTTTCCGTCTCCTTTCATAACAGCAACCTCTTCTCAACAGAGGCCAATGAAGCTTGCTCAGGAGAACATTTTAAGTGTTACATTCAAAAAGTGTGCTTGATCTTTAAACATGTCTGTCCTCTGACTTTGTGCCATGGGGAAAATTTTGCACCCCTGTCCCTTTCTGGTGTGGTACTAGCCATCCCATGTCCCTGTCCCAAGAAGTTCTGTGTTCCTTCTGGGCAAGTTGGTTGAAGGTATAACTAAGTTACCTTCCTTAAAGGGTGTAGGAAGGAAGACAGGGAATTGTAAAAGCACTTCATTTCTTGGTCAAGTGAGATGTCTGGGAATGAGGGTGGCTTAGGATGCATGACCATATATTTTGACAGGTATGTGAACAAAGAGTGCTTCATCTTGTACAGTGATAGATAAGCACATATTCATGTTCCCATCTCTGGCCTATCCCCTCCAAACACCCTGGGTATAGGGCAAATGCTCTTGCTACAACATGTCAACAGGACGTGGGCTGTGCATGTGGTTAATACTTGGTGGTCTGACAATAGCTATTTCAGTAGCCTTCAGCAAACAAAATATTCAAGTTCCTATTCCTTCCTCACACTGTTTCTCAGTGCTACCTTCTGCTACCTTATTTTCCCAGTAACGTTCTCTTTTTGTTGCTTTTATTTATCACTCCACAAAGAGACACCAAGCGGTGGGTCAACAGCAACTCAGCAGTCAAGCTGTAAGTCGAATTACCACATTTGCTGAACTGTTTTGTGCAGGGCTTGTCTATCGTCCCCCTGTTACACATATCCCCTTTTTTCATGATATCTCCTTCTGTTATGAAGTTTCTTCACTTTTTGGCTGACAGTTACTGTCAGATAACTTAAATCTTAACCGTATCAGTACTCATTGGCTGTTTCACAAATGATTGTGAAAGTCCAATATGTTTTTTTTCCTCCATCTGGGTCTGCACAGGCTGCACAATCATGGGCTTTTGTGCCAAATCTGCAGTCCATTAACACTGCCATTAATTAAAGAAAAGTGAACATTACTTGGTGCTTGTGTACTGTGAACCCTTATCAGATGCTTGTAAAGGATACTGGTATACACAGTGGTTTTGCTCTTTGCCTCTAGCTTTCTGAATACTGGTAGTTCAATATAGGGGTGGTTTGGGGATCAATTTGAACTAATCTAACTTCAGGCTGCTGTAAAAAGTGGTACTCCAACTCTACCTCAGTACATCTGCCTACCATTCTTTAATGTCCTGGATCAAACAGATTAAAGACTTCACTCCCTGACAGCAACCAGCTGAACTAAAAAGGGGTTAGCATCACACGTTGCTTACACCATTTTGAAAAAAAATAAAAACAAAACCAGAGTTCAGGTTAGCAGGTTTCTCAAAATACCTTTCGCTATATAATACATACTTGTTGCATAGCAATTTTGACAAATACATGCTAAGTATATTTTTCAGAAAGTTTCAAAGGCTTTGCCAGAGTTCTTTCTGTCTAAGCCAGAAGTCAGGACTTTGTACTCAAGTCTGGAATCCTTATAAGAAGAGAAGATTGAAAGTCATAAAAATAACCTTTTTCAAGAGAGACCATAATGACCAGCAATCATGGGATCAGTGTTATTCAGGATATCTTTGCCATATAATAGCCTGTCCTGCCTTACCTGCAGTTCAGGCAGTCACTGATGTCTGCTCTTCATTCAGAACAAGGTAACTTATCACTTAGATTTTTGTATCTTAAGAAATTAGAGGTTATTGTAATAAAAATAATTTAAAATAGTAGTTAGGTATATTCTGTCCTAAATACAGGTAATTACACTTACGCAGCAGGTACAGAATCTTGAAATCCTTAGTTAAAAGGTATTAATCAAATATGGTTTTATTTCATAAAAACAGATAAGTAGCAAGGAGTCCAGAGGAAATTTTATCTTGTGGCTGTGCTTTCCAGAGGACTTCATTACCTTGCAAGCAGTATATGCTGGAAGTCTTCTCCCTGGCTTGTTCTGCCAGCAGAATTTACCTACTCCAGACTACCTATTAAGTTGGTAAAGATATTTTGTAGCTAGTAGGCCTTGGAAGGAGGGATTATGGAATGGATACTATGGCTAAAAATGAATTTAGATTAAGGTTTATGTCTTTCAAGATATCAATTACCAAAAAGGCAGACAAGGAGATGGGGATATGATGCTGTCTACAGTAAGAGGAAATGCTGTGAGATACTGAATGTGAAAGTGGTGGGATAGTGCTACCAATACCTTTCAGATCTTTGTCTGACTTTGGCAGCCCAGCATATCCACAGACAATGACAGGCCACCTCATTGTCAGGACATCTCACTCATATGCTTTCATCTGACTGCAACATTCTCATGTTCTGGAAAAACTTTCAGACTTGAGGCTTATCACTGTGTAAGTTTGCTAGATGATGGTTGAGAACTTGCTGAATGCTTTTATATCTGTTTCTGCACCGTGGGCTAAGCATATCTCCAACCAATAGTCAGGTCAAAACTTAATGACTCTCCATCTTGTTACATGAAACTACATTTCTGCTTATCTTTAGCATGAGCTTCAAAGCATGACAGCTCATGCAGGGTGCTCAGATAAATCCCCTGTTTTACTATGACTCTGTCCACACGTGCTGTACCAAGGCTGAGCATGCTCATGTTGACCACTTTAATGTTGAACTTCTCACAGCCCACGTACCACCTTGCAATACTTATGAACCATGACACCATAACACATCATGAGCAGAAAACTGTTCCCCTAGCCCTGAGCTATAAAGTGCTGTCTCACTTGAAATATGAGCACTGTGTTCACTGTGATGGCTGTTGCTAGTGTGAAGCACAGTTATGCATCTTTCTTCATCTTTTGTTGCAGAGGACCCTTAGGATATCCAGACTTGCAAAAGGTTTTTTGCCCAGTCATCCATGAGCTCAATTTTTAATCTTTCTAGAGATGTATTTTTCCATTTCTGCATCTGCAAGTTGGATGTTATGTTAATAGAGAGTGGTGTTTTGAGTTATATTAAATTTTCAATATCCTAATCTAGCCTCTTGTTCTATTTCTGCCCTTCTTGTAATTTATCATACACGTGTAGCTTGCTGTCTACTAGTAGCAACTGAGACTTCCAGTTCTCAGTGACTTGAAATGCTTTGTCTGACTCCTTTTTCTCCTTTTTGTGATGTGCTCAGCTAATTTTGACTAAAGCAGCTTTTAACAGAGAATTGTCCCCCTTTATCTGAAGCATCCTACATTTTTTTACTTCTGTTATTTTTAAAACAACTAATAGTGTCATAGATTTTTTAATTCCTTTCCAGATTACCCTTGCATCTTTTTATAACCTTTACAGATACTTTTCTTCATTTCCCTCTGTGCCTATAATTCACTCATCTCTAAGGGAAGAATATTCCATAACTCTCTGCTATTAAAGATTGCAACACTATGAAGGGGGCAATATGCCATTAACTGAATCATCAATAGGAATTACCGGTATCAGCCAGGTTGTCAGTGGTTACTAGACTCAGTAATTAGTGTCATACTCTTTGTTGCTGCTGCTGCCCTTGTTGGGAGTTATTGATGTGTTTGTGTAAGGTCCTGAACACTGTGATGCCAGCAAAGTTGCAGTCAAGAGATCTCAGCACTCTGACTTGACTTGAGGAATGCTAGATTTGCTACAGTGGCCAAGATTTATTTGAAAGAAGTGCAGTTCCAACACACTTAGCCTAATGATTATCAGGACAGGAGTTAAGGGTTAACTGGTAAAAAGGTGGTTGGGAAAACACAGTGATATCACCTACCCTACCCTGTGTTGGTCATTGACAAGCTTTTATCCTTTTTGTGATATTGTCAAAACAGCACAATGTACCTATCACATTGCAGTTGTATCTTTGTTTTCTAACTGTCCTATCCTATAGGTACCCTTTATGGCTCTATCTCATTTTGCACTTATTGCATTGTTTCTCTTCAGCCATCCCAGTAAGACACCGCATATGAGTATATATGAGTATACCGCATATGAGCCTTAGCAAGCCACTACTCCAGTGCACCCGACATTAGGCACCCATCAGGACATATTTTGCTGTCAGGACCACATCAGAGAAGTGGTTCAGTTAACAGGAACATATAATACCTCATTTCTAATTGATGTGTGTTTTGTGTTCACTACATGAACTTTCTGTTGTCCAATAAAGTGTGAAATTGCGCTGTAACCTGTCCCTCAAATGGAATTCTTATAAACTCTCCTTCTCTCATTTGCACAAAATCTGTAAGGAATTCTAACAATTCACAGTAACATAAGGACAGAAAAGAATGGGAAGCAACATTAGTGTGTGTGCATGTGTGTTGGGGTGTGTGTGTAGGATAAGGAGGTTCTGCGTCCTTAAGAGGCTGTTTTTCAATTAATTTGCATAGGGCAAAAGGATATCTGGAGGTCTTATGGAAACCCTGAGTTTCTTCTTGAAAAATTCTTATATCAGTATTAGTAGATGGAAGACACAGGTTTCGGTGACAGCTGAACTGGGATGTTTCAGGACTTGTGCATGTCATATGGATATAGGTAAGTCTGTACTCAAAGCATAGATGTAGCCAAGGGAATCGGAATAACAGTTTCTGACTAAAATAGGACAACCGTCTTATATTGCTTGCAAACCAAAGAATCTTCTGAAATGCCTACATGACTTTGAAAATATTTCCAGGGAATTCAGAACTCTGCACAGAAACAAAGAGAGAAACCAACTGAAGAAAGAAGAAGGAAGGAAAATAATCTGAGATGAAAGCTTCCATCCCCTTCTTGCAGCTTTTTTCACAGAAAAGGTAATTGATGTTTCACAGAAAGTGCATTAAACACTTTACAGTGTTGTTCAAAACATGTTCCAGGTGATTAGTGTTGTCTATCATGACAGTTTATTCTTGCATCTCTTGAAATTTGAATAATCCTGAATAAAATCCACATCAGAAGGTGTATTCAGTTCTACCCAGAACTGTGTTTTGCCACATGTTTGGATTCTTGATATGTAACAAGAATAGGAATCCACTCCTTGAATACTTCCTTTGAGGGTGAAAATATTTAACACACACCCCCTTCCCGATAAACTTCTAAAATTGTGAAGAGTGAAAAGTGGAGGGAAAAAAGTACCCTAAAAAGTCATCTTACTGCCCACATTGCTATAATTACTGTTGTAATTTCTCCTTTTGGTTTGGCTGGCTTCAAGCTCCACTTCAAGGAAGGCTATCTGTGTGAATTCTCTCTTATTATTAGCACAATGATGCAGAGGTTGACAGGTTATCGTCTTTCGCCTGAAGCTTCTAGCTTGTCAGTCTGGGTGATGCTCTTTCTATAATATTTTCTTGCTTTATATTCTTTTTTCCTGTGTTTTTTACTTCTTTACTACACGACATTCACACAGATAAAAAGCAGCCAAAGGGAAAGAGAACTGAGTCAAAAATCCAATTCACTTCATAGCCATAAATAATAGACCGTCAAGAAGAAAGTCATGAAAGTGGCTGAGAAGTCCACCATGCAAGAGGCTGCTAAAAGGTTTGGGAGTATCTTGTCAAAATCAAGAGTCAAGATAGTTTTGTAAGACTGTCATGTGATTGTTAAGGCAGAAAAATACAAATGAAAATGGGGACTTACTCAAAACAAGTTTTTTTTCTATTACAGTTCACAGTATAATGACTTTGGCTCTAAAGACACAAAAGTTCCCCACTTTGCTTGGGAAGAAATGGCAAGTATTATTACAATAACAGAAATATAAGAATGACAAGTCATCAGTAATTGGTATACGTAGTGAGTTATAAATATAGGAAATAAATCGATAAAGGAATATAAAACAGCAAGAGCAACTCCCCAAAGTTACCATTGTGAAGGCAATAAACTTTGATAAAGTTAAACTATACCTGCAATAAATGAAATGCCAGTACCACTCTAGATTACCTGAAGATTTAGACGAGCAAATATTGATGAAAAACATATTTTAAAAAGGGGGGGATATACTCATGTGTCCAAACGACAACGTGTTCCCCAGTGCATTGATTATAAAGCTCATAAAAGAGCAATAATATAAAAAATATTTAAGTCCAGAAACTCCAGATACCTTTTCCCAGAAATTTTACAAGATTTGGTAGATGTTATTTTTAGACCTGAGAGTCCTGGGGGACAACAGTTTTAACATGAATCAAGAGTACGTCCCTGAATGTAAGAAGGTCAACAGCATCTTTGACTTCATTAGCAAGAACTCAGCCAGCAGGTCCAAAGCAGCCATCCTCTTTGCAGTACTTATGAGTGAAATCTGGAGTACTGTGTCTGATTTGGAATTTGCTTGTTGAATGGCCACCAAGATGTTTTTTTGATACTGGAGATGATGATGTGCAAGGAGGAGCAAAAATAAATGTGTTTGTTTAGCCTTAAAAAGGCTAAAGGGAGATCCAGTTGCTGCCAGTAGCAATGTATTGGGAGGTTATTGAGAAGGTACAACCAGATTTCTCAGCAGCACACAGAAGAGGATGAGAGGTTCAGCACAGGGAATTCCAGTGCTGCATAAGGAAAAATTATTATGAGGGTGGTCAGCCATTGGAAAAGGGTGTCCAGAGAGGCTGTGGGATGTCCATCCTTGGGGATAAGCAAAACTGAATAAGGCCCTGGACAACCTATTCTAACTAGGACTGCATTGGGAAAATGAGCTCTGGAGGTCTCTTCCACCCTGTGTGATTCCATGATTCTATTGTTAAAGGATACTGTTTTCAAATAAATATGAGATTATCAGCGATATTCTAGAACTACAGAAAAACCCTGCAGTTAGAAATTAAACTGGGCTCCACGCTGTTTACTCAGTAAGGTATCGGTTAGTCAGCCAGACAGGAAATCTAGGCAAAAAGTAGTAACTGAAACTGGATGCAATGAACAAGCAGCAAAATCCATGAGTAACGTATAACAAAGAAGAGCCTAGACCTGAGGACCTACAAGGTCTGATGCCTAATAAAAGTAGGGCTCATGGGTGCATTAAAGTGTCCTTTTTTCTTTATTGTACCATTATTTTTTTTAACAAAACATGAAACCTCTGCAATCTCTAGCACCCTGCCAAATATGTTTGAAATTGCCATTCAACTCATGGTTTCAAAGGTGAGACTGATCAACAAGCAAGTAAACAAGTAGACAGTGTCTTATTTCCATAGGAAAACAGGCTGAAAATGAAAGGATGAAAATATAATTAAGATTGGGAAACTTAATATTGTGGAAAAGAAGCTTTGTCAAAGAAACATGATTTCATTCATTCATATCATAAGTGGGATTCATAAAACTAAAAGCAAAGAATGAATATACTTGGGTGCTTTATTAGTCACTTATAACACCTTAAGTACAAAAAATATGCATTATGAAATACCAATAAAGAACATTTTTAAAGGGATTAAGAACTACCTTGTTGTGTAGAACTGGAAAATGAGATGTCAGTGGGGAATCTTAGCTGCTTAGAAGCTCACTTTGTAGGGTTCCTCTGTATTAAATTGTTTCAGTCAGTGACTGAAGGTGAATATAAAATCACTGACAACAAAGTAAAGCAATTCAAATGAAAACAGGACATGTATTTTCACCATTAGGATTTATAGTCTCCTGTGGAACAAATTGCTAAGTGAAACAGCAATGTTTTAATCCCATGATGTCTTCAAATCAAAGGTAAAACCACTCTGCTGGTGTGCTTTTGTGTTAAGGCTGTTGACTTCGTTCAGCTAGGGTGACTGAGTGGTATACTATAGTCTTTTCTCTCCAAGAGTTGAAATCAAATGATTTAATGGTCCTTTCAATGCTTAAAACCTCAGTCTTTGAAACTGTGACAAAAAGTCATTGATGAGACCAGAAAAATACAAAAATGAAAGAGAAAAAGGATTAGGGAAACAAAGAACAACAGTGCTTGAAAACAAGACTGTTGTCTTATTTTGCATTAATAAAATAAATATTCTTAAAAAGTATCTTCAGATAGGACTGGACTTCTCCAAAGTGGGGAAACAAGGGAAAGGCTAATTAGTAAGAAATTATTGATGCTTTGTGGTATGATTGTAAAAGTAACTCACAGAACAAACAAAATGCTTATACTCTTTCCTTTGTTTGAAACTTTTCTGTTGGGACTAAATCAGTGCTCTGGCATATCTTGCTTGACCAGCTGCCACTCCAGGACGAAGGGGTTTGTCTACAGGCTTTTTGCCTGAAGCTATATCCCTGAAGATATCTTTTATATTCTAAGGTAATTTATATGCTATGAGATGCCTTTAGGCAGCTGAGGCGTGGGCTTGATGCCAACATTGGACCCCTATAGGCATGAGGTAGCTAAGCCTACAAACACTGATGGAGTACAGAGTGGTTTAGCTCTCCTAAAGTAGGCACTAACTAAGAGCTGATTCAATCCATAGGGCACATTGAACAAGAGCTCAATCCAGTTTGATATATGTAGGCAACAACGGGCAATTGAGATGCTTTAGTGTATATAATACCTGGCCTACAAGTCTCGAGCCAAAAGGTATTCCCACAGATCATGGTCTCATCACATGCACCAGCCCTGTGAAGGTATCCTGACTAACTTCAGTTTGTTGGCATGAAACACTGTATAAATCAAGCTTTAGCTCTTCTACTTACTGAGGTGTTTAGTCTCAAACTGACTTGCAACCCACACTTCTAGCAATGTAAAAGACCTTTATAAGTAACCATCAGTGAAAGTGACAGCAATGAACAGGAAGGTTGACAAAATGCAGTAGAAAATTCAGTCTTATTCTTAGACTCGGCTCTTAAAGACACAACACTCAGGCAGACAAGAAATCCCATCACAGTGTAATTTATTATATACCAGTGTTATGCAGTAATTCAGACTTTCAGTAGATTCCTGACAAAGGTTTCTAGGGCTTCCAGTAGCAAACAAAGTTTTTAAGGTACCTTTCCAAATAGAATTACTGTAAAATGACAGTGTGATGCTAATGACTGTCTTACCATACACACACACACACTCTTTTTCCCCCTCTGTCTTCCTTGCAAGAAATTCTGAAAAACTCAAGTGATGAGGAACAGAAATGCATTCTTTGGATTGTGTAATAGGTGTTGCAAATAGAAACGTGTACTGAAACCTCTGCATACAGATTACAGGCTTATTGCTCCTCTGTGCACACTTATGGCCATTAGTAGCTTCACACCCTTGTACCTGCATTATTTTCTGAACAACTGTATTGGCAGTTTAAAGAACTTTCTCACTGAATCAGTCTTGTTTTGTTCTTTGTAATAATAGTTGTAAGTCTGGTTAAGCTATTCCTGATGGATTCACTTCCTATTTGTTGGTATGAGTCCAGTTTTCTGCTTTGGAAAAACAACTCAAAATCCTAAATCGGTACTTAACCTTCTGTGATACCTTTTTACTTATTAAAAGCTGTGTTTCAACCTTGACCGTTAATTTTATATCCAATGTTCAGTAACTATTCTCACTTATATACTTGGTCTTTTCAAAAACATATTCTGTCTTATGTCTAAATTCTTCATAGCACCAGCATTCTTTGAGGCGTATGCCTGTCAGTCTGCCCATCAAACTGGGGCCACATTACTGAAGGGTCTGAAAATACAGACGCTGTATGGGGGCAGTGGCAGAGCTTCTCATACCCTTATGGAAATCAGCATCTCCTATTGCTTTCTAGTTTTCTCTCTGCCTCCGCTTTAGCTGTTTCCTTTTACCTTGTCTCACTATCAAATCCTGTATGCTAGCAGCGTATGTACTTATGTTTTCTCTCTCTCCTGAGTCTTGCACTGACTTGTCAAATTATGCTGTAGAGCAGATGTCAGCTACATAATTTTTTGCAAGAACGATCCCCATCTGAAGCATGTACTTCTGTAAACCTCATCAGAAATTTTGGCTCTTTACTGTGCACTTCTTTAAACTCTTATGCTGTTCTGTAGGTGTCTAGAATGAGCTCTCTGTAAGAAGTTTTGCATGTGTACTGGTGAAAATGGCTGTAAACAAAAAAAATGGCTGTAAAAAACCCTATTGCCAAGATCACTTTTTAAAATTGTTATTTATTTGTATATATACAGGAACGTATGGGGTTTTTGCTATTTCAGTCCTCTTTAACTGCATGAAGTGGTGTTAAATATTAATTGTACAAGACCATTGAACTCTGGCAGCATCCTGCAAGAAAGGTGTCACTGCTCCAGAGTTTTGCTCTGGTCAGTTTTCTGAATCTAACTACTTGGAGCAGTAACTGGAACTAGGATCTCACCCTTTCTTGGAACATAACTTCTCACAGACCCTTCACCACACTCCTCTTTGTAGTTTCCTACTCTCTCTGATTCCTGCCTGAACAGTGTTTTATCTGTGAATTTACCAGTGAATCCCCTGGTGTGCTCATACCAGGGGAGAAGAGATACGTGTTGCCTTTGTCCAGGCTCAGTGTGATCTGCAAGCAATGAGCTGTTGCAAGCAATGAGCTGTTGCTTGGAAGGCAGGTGTTACAAAGCTTCTCTGTCAGGCCTGCATTTCACTGAGTATGGTTGTGTCCTGCTCTGCCTTTGTCCTATGCTCAGAATTTTCAGTGCCTAATAACTGAAATCCTTCAAAAGCCCTGAAGCTGCATTCAGCAAACAGTAGAAGAGCAAACAGGGTAACTCAGTAACTTCCCATGGGTCTGTGAAGTTAAATGGTTGAAGACCCAGCATCCACTCTATAGGCATCTAATAGTTCTATTATTTTAACGTATGTGCTTAATTCTACCTAAACTTCATTTAAATGTGTCCTTTATACAAGGAGAATTCAAAATGGAAGGGGGGAGGAGGAGTGTCAGTTTTGCAGTGGTGTCAGCTGCAATTGCAATTTTTTTTCATAGAGTAAACTATGACATTCCTTTACACAAGTAGCAATATTTCTGCATAACCATTTCTCTGGGTTGTTTTAAATTTGCCTGCTGGAAGACCATTCTCAGGTTCAGTTATTGGAATGGGCCTGGTTGCATGGAAGGAGAGAAATTCAGGCTCTCATCTTTGATTGGAAGTTAAACCTGGAACTTATTGACATACTTGAATAAATAAATGCGGAAACAAAAAAAAAATCAAGATGCTTGTAGTTTAAATGAGGTATCAACCAAATGTATATGCTACAGGCATGGTCAGAGTAATGACTAGTGTATACACAAGCCAAGTAAGCAATTATCAAGTGTGTGGTACCTGGAGTTGAGATGTGTGGTTTGTAAAAGCAGAGCTATAGAGGTTATCCTTTGGACTCAAACCACTGAATACCTAAATCTTTGGATGTTGCTGCTTTTGAAATTAACTGAATAACCTGTATGAAGAGTTATGTCTGTTGCTAAAGAGGTCAAAAGATCCTGGTAAGTGAGAAAGGCAGTCTTTGGAATGAAGCTATCATAAATCACCTCTTTCTAGCTTGCAACACATCTGTGACCATGATCTTTGCTCTTAACATAATATAATGAAGCCCTCTATGTCCACCTCTCCCACTACACATCCTTTTCTATTACCATATTTTGACTACAATCTTTTAGTTGTTATGGAACGTTTATTTCTGTACAGTATTCTCCAACTCCACAGTTCAGCTGTAAGTTTATTCATCATTACTTTTATCAAGAATTTTTATCCATCATTTTGATGACTCTCAGGTGCACAGCAAAAAGTTATTTCTGGACAAACCCACAATCTCCTGTATGAAAAGCATGTAGGTTTTGTACACGTTTATGTCTCTTCATTAAATGACTTGGTGTCGACATTTGCAAGTAATTTTTCTTACCTTTAACTCAGAAGAATCAAAATCTCTTTCCTGGACCTTGTTACTTAGTTAAATACACAGTATCTACCTTGCAGATTGCTCTAGTTAACAGATTTCTGCTATAGGATTTCTTAAGAATCTCCATCTTCTAGTGTCACTAGTGGAAGCATCATGAAACATTTCCTCTCTATTCCACATCTAAGCAGAATAGGTTTCTCAGATTCCTTCTGTTTCTTTTACTTACAGTACTCTATAAGATCCTTAAGTACATTGTGCTAGACTGCGTTTCATCTTTCCAAGTGGAATGGTACTATACTGTTCAAATTCTGCATCTGCATTCTCCCCTGCTGTAATATAGAGGAGTAGACCTAAATCCAGCTGCTTTGTCCTTCCCTTTGTAACGATCAGTCAACAGTGCTGGGAAAATATTTTAGAAATTTAATCCCTCTAGTTCTGCTGCCTTCAGCACCTTCACTTTTCTTGGGACACTAAAAAGTTGCAGAAGAATCTCATATTATTGACTAATCATATAATAAGATAGCATGTAAACTTCAAAGTCACTCAGTTTAACACATGGGATAAAGCCACCTCACCAGTGCAGAGGTATAGAAAAGGTAAGAATGGAACAATTTTCATTTTTTCCTTAGAAATAAGCAGAGGGAAAACAGACATTGCAAGGCAGTAATTCAAATGCACTAAAAGCAGTACTTTTCCATAATACAGTTAAAGGCGGATCTTAATGACTAAAGCTATGGGAAGAAAATATTCTCATAGTCTTTCCCTAAGCATCCATTGTGGTCAATGCTGGAAACATGATAATGGGTAAATTCTTGTATTGTTTACTCTGTCGCTGACATCTCAAAACACAAACACATTCCGTGGGAGTAAAGAGACCATGACTTCTCAGCTATTAAGAAGAAAACAGTGGGGTGGGCTTGTGCTTCCCCTTCTGCTTCTTGGAGTAACTGGACCCCAAATAAGCTCACAGGATCTCCCTGTCTTGTTGAAATAAAAGAAGCTGCTGACAGGATCAGAGCATTCATGCAGGTACAAATGATGACGAAAGGCATTTTTTTCCCATGTTGCTTTCAACAACTTGTCAAAAACCAAAAACTAATAATCACAGGGACAGTTCTGGTGATTGTCTTGCTCCTGTCTTACTTCACTGGTTGTAGCTGATCAAGAACTGAAAGAGAGTGGACCTGCAGTACTAATAGTGGCAGCCCCTACGGGCAAAACAGAATTTGAAGTAAACCTAAATGAGGAAGAATCCATGTGCAATGGATGTCTGGCAGCACCGGCGTTGGGGAACAAAAAACACAATAGTGAGGGAATCAATGCTCTCTTTAGAAATCTGCAAGGAAACTTCCTGCCTTTCTCCAGGGTCATAGCTGCACTGTATTATTGCTGATGCTAACAACTGTTTTCCGAGTGTATTGTTACTTTTGGCAGTAGAGTGCTGTTACAGTATGTTACATTTACACATTCCTTCTCTGCCATTGGATGTACTGGGGTTTTTTTTTCGCTGCTGTAAGTTCACAGTTTTTATTTTTAATTCTTATTCTGAGCACAGCAGCTGAATTGTTAATGTGTGGAAAAGCATTACCCAGAATTAATATGATTGCATTCATGCCATCCGCTACCATCTTCTTGTCAGCCCTTATAAACTTAATTTATACTTATTTTGGACTGACCTTTTCTCTAATTGGACAGGAGAGCACCAAGGAATATCTATGTGCTAGAATACTGCCTTACTATAGTAAGGAAAAAAAAAAAAAAAGACAGCCTTCTGTAAGAAGTGTCATTTTTTGGAGGAGACATATAATCAAGACCCTGACCTTCTTGCAGGAACACAGTTTCTGCTTTTGTGTACATCCTAAATTCTTTTTAAAATATATGTATTTCTCTATCAAAACATTGATTGAGCAGCTATTTCTTTTCTTTTGATTCTGAAATATTGATTACTGTCATTCTGGGTTGATTTAAAAACTGTCAGCTTTAACTGCACTGATGGTTCCACTCCTTTATGAAGATGGGAATTGCTGGGCTAGATAAGGGCTAGTAGGGTGCTTTCACTCCTGCTGATGATCTGTAGCAAACAGGGCAGAAGAATATGCCAGAAACCCCACCCTGCAGGTGTAAAGTGGTCATCATTCTAACCCTTTAGTCCTTATTACTTAGAGATTTGTTTAGATCTTGAAATGTAGGAATTTATATCCTCTCCTCTTTTTTTTTTTTTTTAATATAACAAATTGATTTTTGCATATGAAGCCTTGGCTCTGCCTTGTGGTCTATTCAAATGCACTGCTGTGCCTGTCCTAAGCTTCATGTAGATCAATAAGGTTCAGCAGAAGGGCACATTGCCCATTTGTACAACTCTCAGTACAGGATGGCAGCCATGGCTTCAAATCAATGATTTCTGTGGGAGCTGCAGTTCATGCGGGCTGTGCCTCTGCTGGAAGTGTTTTGACGCTTGCTTAGGAGTTATTCATCCCTGCCAGGCACCACTGCTACTGAAATGAGGCTTTCTCCCTGATATCCTTTATAAAGTTGAGGGAGCTTAGTGTACCGCTGTACTCTGCTGTGGGGTGAGTAAATAGGTCACGGCTGCCGTGCTGAGGAAAAGATGGTGTTTATCCCTCTCCGATCCTGGAGAGAATTCAGAGTAACTAAAACCACCAAGTAACAACCAAACATGACAAGAAGTCAGTTTGCTTCTGCCCCGCGGCTTGTTGTTATCTGCATGGAAGAGAGGATAAGGTTGCTGCTGCAGCAGCCTGGGACAGCTTTTTGGAACTGTAAGTATTTAGCGATGGAGCCCAGCCATGGAAGTTGCCTCCACTTTGAATCTTCACACTAACAAAAACCCAAATGTGTTTAGTGCTTTAGGCATCAGTGCAAAATTTTTGTACCACTTGTAAGAGCAGAGGTCTGGGATGTGTTTCAACACTGAGGCCTGTTAGTCAGCGGGAGTTGCAAGGCAGCAAATCATGTAATCTTTACATTCCAGCTTTACATCCAACATTCAGTAAAGGGAACACACTATCAGAGTCACAACTAGTTGCTGAACAGAGTCAGTGTTCAGTTTAACTAATGCCACTTTCATTGTCAGTATTTATAAAGCAAAAAATTCCAACCCAATCTTAAAGGAAAATGAGGGGAGGGGGGAGGTATCTCATCAACTTTCTAAGTGGATCTCCTACCAAAACATGGATAAAGAGCAAGTAACAGGCATAACATGGGTTCAAAGAGATCAGTGTGACACCTCAATCTACTCAGCTCTTGTCATAGTTGCCTGACAACTTTTTTGCATGTGTTTACAGAGTGCATTTTGCCCTTGTGCAGAATGAAAATGAAATTCTAAATTTTAATGCAGCACGTATTTTTGATTGTCAGCATTAGTTGCCAAAGGAACAACCTGTACATTCCATAATCTGCTATTACTCTGAGCAACTAAGATCAAGCAGGGGATGATTAGAATCATAGATCAACACCTGGCATGCAGCAAGAATTCAACTTGGTGTTTTCACAAAATGGACAGGGATTTCTGTCACAGAGATTTTATTTTTCAAAATAACTTGTACCTCATTCCTTATGAGATATGGCAAACGTCAAAAAAATCTAAGTGCTTGAATTTTAGAAGATATGCTATAGCTACACAGTGCAAGTATAGAAGAGATATTGCTGTAGCATTCTTAATCTGACTGCATATTTACAGGCATCTCTCCTTGACATGGTTAAATGAGAGGTTTAAACTTTTAAAAAAATCAGTGTTCTCCTGATCTTTGCCTACCCTGTTTAAAGCAGGGGAGCTAAAATAATGTAGGCAAGAGAGAGTCAGGAATAAGCCAAATATTACACAACATTTGCAAAGACAAGAAATAGACAGATGCTACACCTGTGATTTTATTTTTTTTTTTTTTTTTTTTTTTCCTGTGGAACTATATATATTGTGTTGTTACAAGTATAAGTATTCTTATGGAAACTTATGTTGGCACATGGCTTCACCAGAGACAGTCCTCACTTGTTTCAAATAGTAGCATACATTATAGTCTCATTTTTTCTCTATACTGGCACAAACTGTAGCATTCTTGTGAGATATTGAAATGTAGAAGGATCTGGGGATGCTTGCGTTTTTTCTTGTCTATTGAACTGGCTACATTTTTTTCAAGTCTGACATAATAAAAATGTTAATAAAAAGAGTGTTCTTGCCTGGAATTGCTTCTGTTCAAGTACACAATAGGAGACTATTTGATAACCCTGCTCCTGTTGGAACAAAAGCAAAATAAAATCAGATGATTTTATGATCAGGTACTCTAGGATATTCTTTTTATTATTTGTGCTGATTGAAGACTTCACCAGGTTGTTTTTCTACTGTTTTAAAGAAATGTTGTAGACATACAAATAGGTAATATTGCTCAGAGTCTTGGATTTATGCCATTAGGTACCTAAGGTGAAAGTCAAAGCAGAATATGGACCTGTCTGTTTCTGTGCTTGGAAAGATAGGTAAAGCTGGAGGTGAAACAAATAAATAATTGATTGTATTCAGAAGGATTAACTTTTCTGCACATGCAGGGAAGGAAGATTGACTTTTAAGCAGAAGGATAAGAAGCTCAGACCAGGTCTAGTATCCTGCCTAGAAAAGCTCTCAACAGATTACTATGTTGTCATGGTAAGTAAGAGTATAGTGTGGTACCATCCAAAGTAATTGTCATTGGTTCACTTATAATCCTAACAGCAGAAAATTTCTAACTATAGCTAAGCTACAAGTTAAGTCTTTCATTGAGATCACATTAATTTAGAAAGATCATGAGGAAGACTGAATCAGAAATTAGAACAAGAGCTTTTATTCTTGTTACTCTACCTTTTCAATTATAGGAACACTTTATGATTCATTTAATGTTACCCTTATTTGATTAGACTGCAACCTCTCTTGACCTAACAACATTTAAGGCATCCAGTTTGAATGTTGAATATTAGTGACCGTACTCGGTGGGATTTGAGACTTCTGTAAATATTTGACATAATTTTCATTTAGGGACAAGATGAAACAGGCATGACATGAAAGGTAAACACATTGCTTTAACCTAACTCCTAGGAAAAGTCCTTGAACTAGTGACATGAAGAGTGGACTCAGTCATGGCTTTCCAAGTGCATTGCTAACAGCTAGATAATTAAAAAAAAAAGACCAATGAGAAAAGACAAGAGAGATTATAATCCAGGATACTGAGAAAGAGAAGCTTCTCATAGGCTTCCAGGTACATGAACAATTTTTAAAGCTGAGCTCCTGCCTGACACCTTCAAATACCTATTCCCAAGTGTTAAAGATCTTTGGAGTACTTGCTTATTTCTTCTGACAATTTTTTTAGCTTTGTTGACTCACTCTCTCTTTTTTCTTTCCCATGTTCAAAATAAATCCAGTGAAATACAAATCATTGTAATAAAGTTATGTACAAAGCACGAAGAGTTGACACTTCAATGCTTTGGGCATGATGTGCCATTTATTTCAACACTTTATGTTCAGTGTCAAAATAGTTTTGGGAAAACGGGATGCACAATACAGCCTTGTTTGTAATAAATATATCCATAGCCAAGCCATGGCATTGTATTTATCCATGCTGTCATTTATATTATGAATTACTGTGTCTCTAAAAAAAATTTATGAACTATTGAATAAAACATGACATGCAATACTTCAAAACAGTGTTGCTAATTATTAACTGAAAACTTAGTGCTAAAATAAACTCATGTTGCCTTTTGCCTTATTCTTCTTTCTTCAGATATGTTTAAAACAAAGTAAAATTGTCTGTAGATTTTTTTTTCGGGAGGAATTTTTAGATGAATTTTAAGTTTAGAAGTAGGACATGGATAGTAAATTCTTCAATATCAGACACTTAAGGGAGAACTGTGAGAGAAGTAAATAGTTCCTCCCACTTCCACTGACATTAATAAGGAGTATGGTACTTCCCTCTCTCCCCTTGTCCATGACAATTCTCCCTTTCTTTTACATACATGGGAAAGACCTTTGTTAGTTACCTGTGTTGTCCTTCATAATTAGAGACTCATTTTTCTGCACTGATCTATTCAAATGTCTAATTTCAAATAGAGATTCTCTTTCTGTTTTTAATTCTGCTGGAAAAATAGTATTTTACAGTGACTGGAATCTTTATTTTCTGTCGTATATTTTTGAATCTTTCCGTATGTAACTTTAATAAGTGAGTACAATTTTTGATTTTTTTTTACAACTGTGAAAATACAGTATCAGAGGATGCATTATGAAATTGCTTCATAATATATAAATAACTGTTAAAAGTCTAATGAAGTCTCCATTGTGCTGACATGCAGCATAACCAGGAATCACTGGTTAATTCATTCACTTTTCATTAGGAAAAAACCCAAGACATATTTGATTTTATCAGACAAAGCACTTTGGTGGTTTTTTTCTTTTCCTTGTTTTTATGGTGTGAATTATCTTTACTCTTTTCATGTTAGTATTAAATATAAGGACAGGCTTTGTGTTTAATTGTAAATGAGCTGTAAACTGCAAGCTAAAAGGGCAACTTAAGTGCAAAGAAGATGGCAGGTAGGTGAGCTCTCACCTCTTTTCGTAGATATTTTGTAGCTTCATTATAATTCTTAGGGTCTTTTAGTTTAGGACAGAGAATCTGCACCTGTCAAATGCACAATAATTTTGTCGTGTGTTTTTTCCCTCGCCAGTGGATGTCCTTGTGTTTATCTGATGTACTGTTAGGAGAGTAGGAAGGGATGCAACTCCTATTTGTATTTGAAGAGGTTTTTTGGGTATAGTTTGTAAATACAAAGATTGATAACTCTGAAGGAATTGAAAATCATGAACGTTCACCTTTGATACTTTATAACTTCTATTTTGCATATATTTTCAAGAGCATTGTTAAAACAATGTAGATTACCTGAGACAAAGATAAGCAATACAATACATTAATGTAGGAATGATCTGTCATACATATGAAATAGTGATTGAAGCTAAAGATCAGGTTATGATTCTGTGTTAATAGCAACTGAAAATGTGTAAAGTAACTCATAGCATGGAAATCACTTCAAATCTGATGGACATGCAAAGTAATTTCATGTTTTATTGATTTATTTGGAATTGCTGGAGAAAATCAAACTGTGATGTTTTTGCTTGACACATGACCTGAACTCCAAATACATTTGGATTATCTAAGAATTCCTTCTGGCCTGTGATTTAAACTTCATCTAAGAAGTGTCCTGTATCACTGTCCTCCTGATGCTGGATATATGATAACACTGCAAAGGAGAAGTGATGAGTGGAGGTGGCACAGAATATCAGCTCGGTCTTCACAGATGGGAAACACACTCCGCAGTATGCTGCAAAGTACAGGGAGCCCCTGAGCCCACCTTGTGAGCTGGAGGGCTCAAGAGACAGTAGCATGAACCAGAGATATAACACTCGTGAATAAAAGTGCACTTCTAGGTAAAGAAGACATTTATAGTTGGGAAATGCAGATACAAAGTTTCTTAACAGAATGATACCTTTCTATTTCCCTTCCTCATTTCTCTTCTGTATGTGAAAATAATAATGTATTGTACACTTCATTATCCAGTCTGTTTGCTGGGGTCTATTTTATTGTCCTATAACCTCTGGAGAACATGCTTGCCAGAATATATATAGGATTTTTATTTCTATTCAGACCCCATTCTATATGGACATCATTGAAAATCTCACTGCCTATTGATCGCTAAATTCTTTTACACTTGAATAAGAGGAGAATTGTAGTCTGGAATTGTAAAAACATGTACAGTGAGGAAAATACCTCTATTTTCTCCTTTGTGATTGCATGTTTTCTCCATTAGATTGTGCATTTTATCTATTGTGAAGTTCAGGTTTTTCCAGTGTCTCTCATTGGGACTTTATCTCTCTTTTCTCAGACCTGAGAGCTGAAGAACAGTCTAAGCTGTCTTTGTTGTTTGACACAATAATGGCTGCAGTACTAGATATGAAATATGAAATCTGTATTTCTTGCAAAACAGGATTATTTTTGTTTGGTTGTCCCCAAAAGCAGTATCTTATTTGAGCATCTGTAGCTTGGATTTTATTGTTTCTTAATGCTGGAATGGTGAACACTACCCAAGGCAGAGATTTATTCAGCCCAGAGTATGCAACAGAGAACAGCAGAAACTGAACTGTGGTTTCATGGTGCTGGTGCAGACAGTTCCCTTTTTCTGCAGTCTGAAGCAGTGTCATGACACTCTGGGTGGTAATGTGTTAATATGCTTTTAAGTGAAATGGACACTCGCAGTACCAAAGACTGAGGAATCCAAGCAAGAATTATGAAAAATTAGAAAAACTATTAGAAAAATTGCACTCTCCTCAATTTCATATTTCTTAAATATACCTTAAACTCTCAGAAATCTCTTCATATAACCTACATTATGAGGGTTCATATAATCCACTAAGACAGTGATAAAAAGTTAAGCAGATTTTATAAACTTTTTTTTTTGTCTAGTATGCTTTATATGCAAACTACTTACCATACGTATAAACAATTTCCTGATAAAACTCTCTCATGCCAATGAGCTTTGTTTTTTTGGTTTTTTTTTTAGTTTTACTGACTTTTTGAAGCACTTTCATGTGAGAAAAAAAAAAGTTTCTCTGGGATCTCTGGAATATTTTACATTGATCAACCTTTAGTCATCCATTCAGTGAATCAAAAGGAAATGGGCTGTGACTGTGGAAACTTGCCCATGTTTGAAAAATACAAAAGAGAGGACTTTTTCTGTCCTTCCAGTCATGTAATTGTGATGGCCTAAAAGGGATCAATACTACTTCCCCAGTACTGACTTATTTTGATAAGCTGCACATTTTTGGATGGTGTCTTTAGGCAGAAAAGGCGAATCAACTGACCCAATACTGCACTTAGTATCTGCTCTGCTGTAGAAATTAGATGGGGAGGTTTGGCAGCCTGAAAGTTGGCTCCAGAACAGAGAGAGGGCATTTATTAATTTGACTGCCCCAACACAGATATAGTATCATATCAGACCTTCCTTTCTCCCCCGCCATTTCTCTGAAAAGTATTAAATGTCTGATGATTTTTACAGGATCAGAAGTTAAACACCCACACCTTGGGATGAAAGCCTGCTGCATTTTATGTTTCTTATTGCAACACGTGGTTGAGAAGCTCTGAAATCCATCAGTAAAGGCAAGCACAAACAGAGTGAAAGAAACAGGAAAAACTGGAAAATTGCTGGAAGCACTGCTTTTAAAAAAATAGCATACAAAAAAGTAAACATCAGGGACTAGAACAAATAGTCCTATGGTAACAGGGGAAATGATATAATGAGTTTCAGGCAGTAGAAAAATTTTTCTAAGACATATATAGAATTTAATAATGTAGATCTATTAACTGGCCCTACTGATATACTTATAAACTTCTGAGGAACAGAAATATATTCACTCTTCCATCAGAGTTTTAATAGTTTTATTTTAAAAAAAAAATGTGCTTAAGTCAGTGCAAGTAAAAAGATTATTTAAAAAAAATAAGCTCTGCAGAATAATCTAACTTCAGCTGGTACCGTAGCAGTTTGGAAATTTTGCTTACTGGCCTCTTTTACTATAAAGGAAATATCTGATTTATTCTGTTCATATCCTAATAGTTCAATACAACTAGAACCTGTAATGAGCAGTAACATATTCTTTGTTTATGTAAACGGATGAATCCGCAAGCCCTCCTCTTCAGATAATGATCATTTTAATTATTGAGAAGGACAAACTTTCGTCTTTCATCTTTTGCTTTCAACAGTTTATAATTTCACAAAGTGTAGCCGGCATGCACAGAAAAGTTGCATTGCAGGTATTTGCCTTTGCTCTGCTTAAGTTCGTGTTGGAAAGCTTTGACTAAAACTGTTGTGTTTCCATGAATGCCTCTATGAAAAAAGAATGTTACTTGTTAGAAATATTCTTTGAACCCTTTCCATATTGCCTTCACTCCTAAAATGTCCCCAGATGGCAGCAAATTCCTTGTACGTGTACTCCTTAATATCACTGTTCCTCTACCTTCCTATGGCAATACCACCTACTCAAATTTATATCTATTCCCTTCCTGGTGACATTGTCACTTTGTTTGGTGTATTCCTCTCCTCCTCCTAACCTGTGTTGCTGTTCCAAAGTTGCTGGTGCCCCAACAGACCCAATTTACATGTGGGACTGTCTGGGAACTTGTTTCGCTGATATTGAGTAATTCGTTTTAGTTTTTGACTCAAAACTTAATCAATTAATCAATGGCCAATTACTCCTCATCAAAGGAGTGAAATTTTAGTGACAGCAGAGAATAGAGAAGATAGGCCAAGATGTGAAGCACCATACAGAGGTCTACAAAGAGCAGTGGGATCACTGAAATCAAATCTCATAGGTTTTATTGTGCAAACCAGACTCTCACTGATACATTCAAGTCTTACTTGAAATATGTTAAAAAATAATAAAATTACTAGAAAGAAACTAGAAGAGTTCTGTGTTTTCTTTAACTTTTCTCTTTCAACTATTGTGATATTAAAGAATACAGTAAAACTTTTAAATTAAATCTAATTTCTAAACTTAATCAGTAAATATGCTGAAAAAAAGAAGCTTACAAAAATAAGAAAATTTTCTGCTTTAAAAAATATAAATACCAGACTTAACCAGAAAGTCAAAAAAATATGGTTATAATTGCACAATTTGTTAAACTACCTTTCTACTAAACAATGGAACAGTTCTAGAGATTTCACTTCGGCCACTTTTCTTTGAAATCAATGGAATTCA
Source organism: Nycticryphes semicollaris (assembly GCA_013400055.1). NCBI lineage: Eukaryota > Metazoa > Chordata > Aves > Charadriiformes > Rostratulidae > Nycticryphes > Nycticryphes semicollaris. Next base: position 183,934 of record VXBJ01007133.1, read on the forward strand.
TGAGGGTTCTAGGCATTTAACAATATTACAAATTTCACTTCAATAAAAAGATTGATTTATGTGTGTTTTACTGTTTGGTAATTTTTGCATAATAATTCTAATTTTCAAAATATGATAGGTGCTTTTGTATGCTTTTGATAAGTTTGTCAATTATTCTTTTCATTTTAACAACCTTTTTAATAATTTGAAACGGCAATGCTATACAGATGTTGAGTGGTTTTCCTGCGTGTTGATTATAAAGCAAATATTTAAAAATAGAATAGATAAATAAGAAGAATGATTGACATTCCAATCAAATTTATGTAAATACTATGGATAATTCATTATGATTATCAAAAAGCTTAGACAAAGTCTGCCACAAGAGGCTACTAAGGAAACTAAGTAATCGGGCTGAGGGAGAAAGTATTGACATGGAACTGAGACCAGCCGTGTCAAAAATGGAACTGGGCTTGCTGGCTCAATATAACAAAGTATGAAGAATGAAATGAAAATGCAGATGAACAGAAAATAGAAAATGTGCGTAAGATAGGAATTAAGTCAGTCAATGCTTCAAAAGACATTGCAATCTTCAAAGTGACTTCAGGAAGCTGGCTCAACAAAAGAACATACTACATTAATTTTGAGCAAATGCAAGAGAATTACAGCTGTGTAAATGGCTTTTGATTACATGGATTGTTTAGCTTATTAAGAAAATCTTATTTTTTCCACAAAATGTGGATGCATGAATTTTCACATTGAAATATTCACAAGCTTTCATTAAAAATGTCAGTAAATTTTTGCCCAGTCTTCAACAATATGTGTTGGAATAGTAAAAGTTAGATACTGACATTCTAGATCATTGCAAGCTATCCATGAAACGAACATGAACATGTCCACAGCAAATCCAAATAGTGAACAATGTGCAAACAAAATATGCAAGATAATGATAATTTCATTATGCATTGATACACTGTTAAGTGAACAGATGCATGTGATTTAATTTACTGTATTGAGAAAGCCTAGACATGAGTGAATAATGGCCCTAGGCCAAGCCTTGACCTAACCAATTTTATGAACAGAGATGACAAGATTCTAAGAGAGTGTTATATTGTTACTAATAGTTTAACTATTAAATGGTATTTTTTCAGAATAGAAATAGTAAATTTCTTTCAGTTTAGGAAAATAAAAAACAATTTAGATCAGTTAGTTAAAGAAAAGTATTTGTGCCTTTATTAATTAAGAAATAAAATATCATATTAAAAGCACTTTTTTCTTCTGCAGTATGAGTCTGCTGATTACAAAAGAACAAGTAGAAATGCAGATAAAATATATTTCATACAGGAAGTTTCCACTTAAATGGAGTGTGCCTTCAAGGAAACAATGACACATTGTTCATCAAAATAATCTGCCAATCTTTGCCCATTCAATTGCTAAAATATTCTTTCCATGTTTAAATTCTTAATTAACACAATGCACTATGCTTTGTAGGCCACAGTCTTTTAGGTTTTTATTTTAATCACAAAGGAGAAGCTCAGTCTAGTATGTTCATAGATGTAAACATTTATTTGAGATTCTAGTGCTAATTTTTCTTGTCTGTAGTTAATGAGAGTCTGATTTTACTGGTCTGTTTTTTTACTTGAAAAAAAGATGTGTTGTAATGTCACAGGAAATGGGAAACTCCTGGACTTCCAGAGCAAAATCTACAAAAAGCCTTAGTTTTTGATTATTTTTCACATGCTCTGACCATTTTGTCTTGAGTATTCAGTATATTATATTAACATAAATACTTGAAAAGACTGATCAGAAGAAAGAAACCTCTAAATACTTGGGTTACCAAAAGCTTTATTACAAATTCAAAACAAATTCTTAAAACTATTTCAGGAGTTTAGCTTCAGCATGCTTGATATGATAGAACATCTTTGGTTTCCCATCTGACTGCCTAAATCTTACTTTCTTAGACAAAAGCTGTTTGCTAGATCAATAAAGGGCTAAATAGAGCTTTGACTCAGAATGCTGCAGCCATTCTTGTGGTTAAAGTGCCACTATGCACCTTTTATGAAAAGACCTTATTTACTTGTTAATATCTAAGTCCTAAGAAGTGCTCCCCAAATCTTTATGACTGAGGAACTGCCTTTGGGTGATGGTTTATGCAGCTAGACAATGTATCAAAACTTTGGTTTTGCAAAATTCTAACCCTTTCCATAAACTTCCTTGCTGGCATTCAAATCTTTCACACTGCGGAAAGGAGAAATCATGACAAAATAAGATATGTCCTCCACAACTCGGTTTTGTAAATCTGAATTGAGAGCAGCATACCTGTCAGTCTCTTCCAGTTAAATACTACAAGACAAGGCCGTTTTGCAAATAATTGTTTATGTGTTTCTTCAGCACAAATATCAAAATATAGAATAAAAATTATTTCACAAAATGTTTTAGAGATCATGCATAGATCTAGATATGTGCATAAGAAACGGGGTGACAGTAGATGGTTAAGGCAAATTGTGGTTCAGTTATTTTAATCAGCCAGTGGAAACAGACACTCTGTATCAAACCCACAGTCTGATTACCTTGGATTACGTTTAAGGTTGGCTAATAATTATCAGATGCTTCAAAAAGTTTAAGTAATTTACGGTAGATAAATGTGAAATTGCCTTCCCTTTAAATTCAATCTTTTTCTGATCTCCAGATTTCTAGAAATCCTTAAGTCAACAGATTCAGAAAACCCACTGAGCAGGAGATCATTTGTATCTAATATTACATTTGCAATTGCTGCAAAAGTGCAAAAAAATAAATCAGCATTCTAGATAGTCCCGAAAGGGCTTGCTAGAGGAAAAAGCCAGATATGTCCCCTCCTGAGACCTCGTGAGCTGTCCCTGGACGGCCAGAGCACACCTGCTGCGGGGGCAGACAGACGCTATCTGTAATTTTGCCCATTGCACAATGTATGTGTGTGCATGTGTGCACACACATGTGCATAGCAGAGGTGGGCTGGATCTTTTCCTCTTACATAGTCATTGGCAGTAGCTTGACAGCCCCTCCAAGCCCTGTCTTTTGTGTCAAAAGTTCTTTAACGTGATACTCATCATAGAAAGAATAGAAGGTAAGATGTAATCCTGCTGGAAAGGCATTTTGTATTATATTATTTTGTTATATCAAGTTGGTATAAAATGAGAAAAATTAATCTGGACAATATATACTTAAGTGCTGTTGGTATTTTAGTCTTTGGATACAGAAGTTATTTCTTTCTCCTCAAAAGTTCAGAGTACAAAGTAATACCTAGAAGGAAAAGAACTAAGGAGTAGATCTCCACCTCTTCCTTTTACCTTCATGCCCTTCAAAATTTAAGTCCAGAACTTCCTAGATGTTTGCAATGAGTAGATTGTATTTCCAGCTCTTTTCTTCCAGAAGAAATTCTGTCAATTTCCATGGAAGGGATGGAAAAATAAAGACGTTGTTAGTTAGCATGCAGTTTTGAAGGGCTTGTTTGCTGTATTACAAAATATCAAGTAGAGTAAGTTCAAGGTTTCCCAGAAGCAAGTCTGCATGGAAATTTTCTGCTCAGAGAAGAAGAAAAAAAACAAAATAAAATCATTCAGAGGCATTAAATTATGCAGCTATAGCATAGCAGATGTGGAGAAAGAGAGGAGGAGTAGCGGGGTGTTCGAGGCAGGTCAGTGGGAATGAATTGCTATTAGTTCAAGAGGCATAATGTGGGAGAGAGAAGCTTGAGGGTCAGTAAAATTTTGAGGCATCTGGGACTGAGTGAGGTCTTCCCTTGTACAGATTATTGTCAAAAAAGGGGGAGAGTCAGGTCGCTCTGGACGAGGCAGAAAAGAGAAGGTAATGCTAGTACAGACATCTACTGCTTGCTACTCTGAGTGTGTGGGACAGGCAACTGTGAGTCCTCTTATGGCGCGTCCTCTTAATCCACCCAGTCCTGTCTGCAGCAGCACCACTTTAGAAAATGTCAGCTCTGCTTACACACAGAGCTTTGTCTGACTTCCATTTCTGAGTGCAGAAAAACCCTGATACATTCTTTAGTAATTGTGTAGGTACTACTGATTTGAAAGCTATATTTTTTAAATCATTATACATCAAGAAGCTTGGTTTGTTCAGATTAAAGATAGTGGTAAAATAGTCAGTGTGCTTATATCTCCAGTCTTGTACTTGTTCATCTTCTGTCCTTATAAATAAGTTACTTAAGTGTTTTAGCACAGATACAAATCCCAAAAATAAAATTCCTGGATTTGATACAAATTAATTCTATCAATTTTTTTGCAGGAGACGTGTTGATTTTATCTTACTTATCCACTCAGTTGCTATGAAAAATTAGAGAGTGACTACTTTTGAAACTGTAGAGATCCACATGTGTGCCATTTGGTACCCATTTGTTTGCAAGAGCTTTTCTAAACAGGGTTCTAATGGACCTGCTGAGCTTAATCATATACTGGTCTGCATTTCCCTTGAATTCATTATGCTTTATATCAATGAGATGGAATGTTAGCATATCACTACAACAAGCTTCTTCAAAGTGTATAATCTATCTAATTAAGAAAAAAAGTATTAATTTAACTAAGAGAGTTTGGTTATCTGAGATTAAAATAGACATAATTTATCTATGAATAATTTTACCAAACACGGTTTTCAAGAGATTCAGTTTCCAAAGAAATGAGTCTAATATGACGTCTGAATTCCATGCTTCAAAAGGTAAACCAAATAATAGAAACCAGTATTTCTAAAAGTAAGGAAAAAAATGGACAATGTCCACAGTGAAGCAAAAAGTGTTTGCATCGTGTTGCTTCCATACCAATTCAGCGAATCTCTACTGATTTTGTTTCCTCTGTCTCTTCACTTATTTTGGGAAAGTATATATGCAACCAAGTGTCCATTTATACTACTACCACATGGAAAAAACCAGACCATTGTAACAACATGCAAGACTGTGTTATCCTGTATATTCAATACATTCCTCTCTGAGCAAACTACTCAGCAATTAAACAGTCCCTTTAATCAGTGTAAATGAGGTTTGGTTTTTAATAGACTTTCAGTATGAAATATGTTGTTCTTCTTTTCTGTACAAACCATCTGGAATATAACAGCAGTTTTTGCAGCTGCCTCTCCTGGTTTCTTTGAGAAAAGGAAGATGTTGTGCAACAAGCACATAACTTACTTTAATTAAAATCAAGCCAGCTGAGACTGGTGACATCTCTTTCAAAGCTCGTAAACAGTTATGACATGTAAAGGTATTTGTTTACAGTAAGGGTTACTTGTTATAGCTTCTGCTGAATCAGAATCCAGAATTCAAGCTTTACTTTCACTCAGGCTATTGTGCTCAGAGGAAAAAAAAATCTATAAAAAATATTTCCGTACAAAGTAAAAACTTTAACCCTAAAAACTGAGTTCAAAGCTTTTGTTCAATTAGCAATATTCCTTGCTAAAAATTAAAAAGTACATACATTATCTTTTCTTGATTAGTTTATAAAAAACTCTTTCTCTCTTTCCTCTCCTTTATCTTGGGGGGGAGAGGGGGTGCGGGGAAGAGTCATCTGTCATTCTGATTGGCCAATCCATCCTAAACCATGACCTGTGTTCAGATTCTCTTCTTTCTCCTCTTCATTGGTTCAGTTAAGGAATAGTTCAGGTGACAAGTCCTGATTTCTTTCCAGATCTCCCTTAACAAAAAAATCTATGGAGCTATGTCACAGCAGAACTAGACTGAGACAGCAGTAAATTAGACCCAATGGAAATGGGTGTGTAGACATCTGAGATGAAGATCACAGGGAAGGGAACATTCAGCAACCATCGAATTCACTGAAGAAAAAACAAAATACAACCTCATCAGTCAGATCACATGTCTATGGGGCTTCACTAATTGCTTGTAACAGTGTACAAAGAAAGCACTTGAAAGGAACTTCTTTGTATGAAATATACTCACAGTGGCTTATAAAGAAAATGGAGCAGAAGATCACTGCCACTGTCATTAATGTTGTCTTTCAGACCATAAGTTTGATCAGTTCCTTTTTTCTTCCTGCACTTCCCTGAAAACATTTTTCTCTTGCATTATTTTTTTTTTTCTTTTGGATAAAACTTTCTTACACAGACTTGATACTTAAGAGTAAAGGAAAATAAATAATAAATTGCTGTTTGTGGAGAGCCGAAAGCATAGAATCATAGAATTATTTAGGTTGGAAAAGGCGTTTAAAATCATTGTGTCCAACCACAAACCTAACAATACCAAGTCCACCACTAAACCATGTCTCTGAGCACCACGTCTACACATCTTTTAAATATCTCCAGGGCTGGTGACTCAACCACTTCCCTGGGTAGCCTGTTCCAGTGCTTGACAACCCTTTCAGTGAGGTATTCCCGAAAATCTGAACTAAGGTAACATATCTGGCAAGATGATTTCACAAAAGATAAAAAAAATCAAGCAACAGTCATTTTCTTTTTAAAAGTAAAACAGTTTTGTTTTTTAATCTTGTTTTTCCTTAATATTCATTCCTCTGTATCTTTTTCTTTGCTCTCTAAACATCCCCTGGGATCAGTTGGTATAGCTGTTACAGACAAATATGGCATGTGTGATATGAAAATATAATCCTAATCTCTAGCAATCTCTGCCACTTAACTGAAAATCTCTCTGAGCTCCATTGGCTATGTCAACTAGGTCTTCATTGACTGACTTCATGGGACACTTAAGAACTAGGGCATATTATGGTACCTACATTAGCCAAGTAAATTTAGTCTTACACTGAATTGCACAGAGAATGTTTACAGAGTTCTTGACGCTGATAAGAAAACTAAAAGGGGTACAACATTTCTTGGTCCATAAACTTATTTTGAACTTGTTGACAGAACAAGTGTTAGCAAAACTCACCCCGCTGGTATCTGTAACACAGCAGGCAAAGGCATAAGTGGGGGTTCAGGCTGGGTGCCAGATCCTAACACCAAGCACTTATGAAGAAAAGACATTGCACCATGAAGAAAGGTGTCTGTGTCCCTCATTCCAGGAATTCAGTTGTAACCTAGCACCAAATTTGGAGCAGCACTGTTTTATGACTTTGCTGAATCTTACCAAGAAAAGTGTCATTAAGATATGAGAAACCAGTTGAACAAAAGTCATTGAACAAAGGAAAAGAAGTGATACAAGTGTAATTGTTGAGGTACTAGTAATTAGCAGCTCAAGTGTATGATAAAAAATGTTCAGACACAATAAGGTCTAAAACCCCAAGTTAAAAAACAGCAACAAAAAAGCAGGGAATTCACGGTGACCACAGTTGTGCAATATCAAGGTGCAGTCTTGTCCGAAAAGCAGCAGAGGGTGATCCTTCCCCATCTGACTGACAGCTCTCATGCCAGCAAATCCACACCTAGCGTCTAATCAGCGAGGTGGGTATATTAATGCTTAGTCTAGTAGCTCATTAGCCATAACTATCTATCATGTGTCTTGCCCAATGTATAATTGCTTTGTTATGTATATACTTTTGCACAGTTTCTTTGCTCATGATAAAAGAAGCCCAAGCATAAGTAATCAGAAGGGGAGGGTTATAGCTGGATTTATAATGCAGGTGCTTAAATGCCAGTTGATATGCAAAACAGTTCTTTTATAGCTTTACAAGGCACCTCTATTAGTAGCTGGCCAAAGACTATGTTATAGTTTTACTTAACAAATCTGATTAAATTAATTCCACAAAGTGATAAATTCATTAATATATTGTGGGGACTTCATAAAAGGTCCCACATCTATGCTAATTAGAAAAACTTCAGCAACACTGCTGCTGATGTTATGAGCTGAAAATTGTCAGTAGATAGTGTTCAGTTTTCTACATAAAGGAATATGGAATATTAGTGGTTTGGTTTAAATAAAATTAATCACATAATCACTTAATGTTAGGCCGCTTAGCCTTAATGCCAGAGACGCTGAAGCCTTGGCTGAAAGCTGTGAACTTTCACCTGCATAAGCTGAACTTGTTCTGAACTTCTACTTAGTTACATAAAGGAGGACCCCGAGAAAGGCACAAACCAGGAGGTAAGGATGCTACTACAGTCAAGAGGGGCTGCCACCCGCCAAGATGAGAGCAGTTAACAGCCCACCTGGAGAAAGATAAGGACTCTAATGAGGAATAAGAACACCCCAGACCATAAATTAGCACCGGAAAAAGGGGAGAGCATGTGAATGGTGGAGGCATAGACTGTAAGGGTACAATTGTGTCATCCTGTGTGCCTCTCCGGAGGCACCCAGCTTGAGCTGTCCTTGCTGCTGTATCACTTGAATAAATTAGTTTTGGGGGGATTATTGCCTGAGACTCTGCTACAAGAAACTTTGAGTGAAGAAACTTTTTTAACACTAATAAACTGGTAAAGTGCTAGACAACCGTTTATGATCACACTGATGGCATCTTGTTGAGAGTGTCCTGGTAAAGTGCTTTCCTGTTTGTCATGTCAGGTTTTCTCAGACCACATTTAGTGCAGATTGCTGGTCAGATCATCAGTTAGTGAGCAGTACAATATGCCTAGCTGTCTGATGCTTGCAGAGCAGATAGCTAATTATCATTAAAATACTAAATGCTGTGTCATTCAGCGTGGCAGTCACAAAAAAGAAAATAATTTAAAAATAATGTTTTTGCCTCTATTCAAATACAGAATTAGAAAATGAAAAGTCTCAAAGATGTATTGTAGAATATGCCAGCAAAATACCTCTGTTTTGTCACAGATGGCTCTTGGGGTGGGCTTAATGGAAATGGCATGTCCATCAGTTCACTATTATATGTATGAAGTTCATAAGGTGAGGTAAAACATTTTTATACACTTTCTCAACAAGCAGTTCGAGGTATTACAATGAAAGTTTCCTGTCCTGGAAGATGTGTGATGCACAGGGAGGAGATTCAAGAAATTGTTGATCAAATAAAAATTTTGAATAGTTCCTTGAATGCTTACAATCAGTATATGTCCCTAAAGCCCCATTGGCATTGTGCCGCTCTGTAATGAAGGTTGCCAAATCACAGAATCACAGAATCACAGAATCTTAGTGGTTGGAAGGGACCTTTGAGATCATCGAGTCCAACCACATGAAAAAAAAAACAAAAAAACAAAACAAAAAAAAACCAAAAAAACCCCAAAACACAACCAAAAAAAACCCCACACAAAAACAAACAAACAAAACCAAAAAAGCCACCCACCAACTAAACCCCACACCCACAACCCTCCAGCAAAAACATTTGACAGTTTATGCAATTCTCCATCTTCCATATTTTAGGGAATGATAAGTGAAATCCAGTGGGCAGAAAACTGCAGTACCATATACTGTGCTGGAGGCTTTTGAAACCATGAAACAGATGTCACAGTGCAAGGCTAAGTACTGGTGACATTTCTGCCAAAATAAACAAATCTGGAGGTCGGGTTTTAATCACAAATGATTGCTGCTCTTCACTGTTATATGTTAAATGAGTGTCCACAGTAGCTGAAGGATGCAGATGTAACCCACCTTCTCAAACTGAAATCTGTCCCATCATGGTATATGATAATATATATGATAAATATTTTCTGCCAGTTGTTACGGAAATCTTTGCTGCAGTAGATCTCTACAAGCTTGAGGCTGAAAGCGATCCTCAGAAAGTCTGTATTAAGGCATGGTTTCTGTGACTTTTAAAGCCATGAGGATTCAAGGATGTGAGCAGAACACAAGCAAGACCTGTGAGTCATTTTTATCAGTCAGTGAAAGCCTTTGGCCCTGTGGCAGTACTGTCACTACCTGTCAGGTTTTTTTGAGAGTGCTTCACTTCACTTATCTGTCCAGATTAACCTGTGGACTGTTCACTTATTTTACAATGACATGGCAGCAACAATCTTTAAGTAAGCAGTGGTGCTAAGATCTATTGCTGTCACATGTGGTCCTCTGTAGGGCTCCTTTGTTCCACTAATGTAAGACTGTGGTGAGCAAAACTCCTTACACTGAGGCATGATGTTATGCAGCCCCACATCTGCAGTGTGGACAGTGGCATGCTCGACCTGCAGAGACTCTGACCTGAACTAAAGGCCACTGAACAAGTGGGCCCTGCCAGCCCAGAGCTGCAGACCTTGTTAGTGGCTGCTTTCTCTGCACCACTGGGGCATCTCACCCTGCACCTCAGCATGAGCAAGGCAGCGGTCCTGTTTCCATCTCTCCCAGCCATGTGTACTGGCAATACAATATGGAAATCTGTAGACAAACTCTGCCAGTCTGGCAGCATCCTCTCTCACTACGTATCTTGATGATGAAGTCACACAGAGGGTAGCAAAAGCTGGTGTAGTTTTTGAGAGATTAAACCAGCATGTCTGGAATTAAAAGGGCATCTGACTTCAAACCAATGTTAATGTGCCCTGTGTGGTTGTCTCCATTCTTCTCTATAGTTGTAATACTCAGACAAATTAACACGTTTCACATCAAGCCTTCCAGCCAGTTCCATGTGAGTTATATTTCTGCCTTTAATGGTGTTAAAATGTATAGCACAATACAAATCCAAGCAGTACTAAGGCAGTGTTCCTCCAGGGCTGAGCTACACTGGTCCAAGCATCTGATGCTTATCTCAGAAAAATGATTGCTCAGAGCTATTTTCTTATTTTGAAATGTGTGAACAGCTGAGAGGTCAGCCAATGAGTTGTTAACCAGACATGCTAAAAGCAAATCTTCAGCTGTACGGTATTAACTCTGCAACATGGGATACTGCAGCTAAAATATTATCTGCTGTGCCAGTGATTATGAACCGATGCTGTCAAAGGCAATGAGCAAAACTGACTGACATTGTGTGGCACAGAACACAGCAATGGAAAGCAGGAGGCTACCTCTCAGGCATGTAGCTCTTTTGATGAAGGTGTCAGGCATATACCTCACCAAATTATCCATAAAAAAGAATCCTTGTATGATTAAATAGCAGAAGACTGGCAATAACATTTTCTGTATTTACCATGCAGATGCTTCAGTTTTGAAGGTTACAAAATTGAGCATCTTTTGTTTTCCTGTGAACAGAACACACAATAGAAAGGCTGGTATCAAATAATGCAATGAAGTGTCTTTCTCTTAATTCTGTGAAAAATGGAGTGGAAGATATTGACTGGGGAGGTTGAAGTCCTTGGTCAAAACCCTTGAAATATTTCAATTTCCCGTGAGGATCTTTTCAGGAAAGAAAAGTCTGCTCTGATATGGTCTTTAGAGAGAAGTAGATTATATGGCAGTTGCTGCAATATTTTTTAGTAACATTTCTCAGTTGTTAACTTTTTAAATGTTACACTTCAACATTCTGCCCAAAAACCATCTATGAATTGACATAAATTTACATTTGCAGAAAAATATTTCCATGGAAAAGAAAAATAATTTTTTATCATTTCAACACAGCCTTTTCAGCAATCTCAGGATTCCCAGGTATTAGTCTTTCACAGATCATTTCCTTTTTATGAAGTAGTGTTAAATGCTTTGATAACACACAAAAAATTCGGTTTCGTATTCAGTGATGCCCATTATTTCCTGGGCCATGAACAGCAATACTGATTAAATAACCTTCATACTACATTATACTGTGCTTTTTCTTTCTTGGTCTTAATTTTAACTTTTAAATTTCTTGAGGTAATTGAATGAGTCTCCTGGGCAGCACATTGCTCACAAGGCTTGGTTCAAGTCTAGTCCAAGATCATAAGGCTGAACAAAGCATTTCTAGGATTTGCTTAGTAGCTTAAAATAAACCTGCAGTTTCTGGTTCAGTAGTTTGAACAATGCTTGAGGAACCAAAAGTTCCTGACTGCCAATCTTGGCACAACTTTGCCCAGCTCTCCTAAAGCCCCTTTCTTCTATGTGGAAGGACAACATTGGAATAAATAAAGGGGCCTGCCTGGGAGAAATACTAGATATTTTTATTTTTGGGACATATTTATAAAGTATTTTGAAAATAAAAATACCATTGTTAAGGGTAAATATTAATGAAATCACAGCAGTCATTACATTTATAACACAGGTAGCTCAAATACTTTTCAGAAGAGACTCAACTGATATCCCAGAGAAGACATGATAGCCTTCATCTCAGTGGTAGGAAGTTCCTGAGCTTCCATCTAAAATTTTATCAGTTTGAGCTTTTGTGAATTTGCATTGCTTGTAACAGAACATAACTGGGAATAAATGAAAAAGCAAAGTTCTCTCAGACTTTGTTTTGTTTAAATAAATTTTTCATGGTGAAGTGAGGAGAAACACTGTGTAGAAAAAATCCAAACCTTACCAAAGTAGATGCCTTTCAGAGCAGGATTTCATAGCTCTGAATTGCCAACTCAGTGACACAATAAAACCAGTCATGTGAATTATTATTTGGAGATGATAATAGTTATAAACTTTAATAATCTCAATAAACAGGAAAGGGAGAAAGGTGGCTGAGCAAGCAAGTGCCCAAACAATTATCTAGTCTTGATCTGGCACAGAAAGAGAGGGTTGCCAGCATATACTAGATTTTTGACTCAGGTTATAAGCCAAAAATAAAAATTAATTCTAGGGATAATTATGATTCATAATCTAATGAAAGTTTTGATTTGTTTCTGTTTCAAGAATGAGAATTTAAGATAAGATAGGGTGATCAATTTAGTATTAAGTTTTATTTGTTTCCACAAAATGACAAATATAGCAAATTCCGACATGCTTGGAAGTTTTTATTTGGCTTTTGATTTTGCTTTTGTAAAAACACAATTAAGAATTCTTAATATTTTCATACCTTTACAGCAGTTTTCCAGGGGGAAGATAATTAAGAAGCAAAACCACTGTAAATATCAAACCAGAGATTTATAACATTTTTATATACATTTTACTCAAGAAAAAAAATGAAAGTGAAGATAAACTCTCATATGCATTAAAATCATAATGTCATGCAGACAATGTTTGCCAGAAATTATTCTGGAAGTCTGCAATAATACGAGGAGGTGGAGATGAGATGTAATGTGTCCACAGACATTATAGCCCACTGCCCACAACAGCCCTTATTTATAAATTGCTGGAATTATAAATTGGTATTTTTCTCTGACAAAGGTCTGTGCTCTCATTGCACATAGTTTATATAGATGTATCCTGGTAGAGACTATAAATTCAAAGATTGTTTCTAAATCTCATGGGAATTAATTCTGGAGTGTCTACCAAGTACCAGGAGAGGAGGAACCAACCTGCATATGTTAAAGTAGATGTTGGTAAATTTATGTTTGAGGTTAGGTGATGAGCCAGGCTAGAAACTGCATTCTGTGACCTAGGAAAACTACTTTCCTCTCCTATTCCAAACTATGTTGCTGTTAGATCTTTATTCTATGCCTAATATATTGTCTGCTTAAAGCCAGCCTTAAATGCTTCAAGAAAACACATGAGCTTTGAAAAAAATGACATTGCTTCATGGTACCTGGTTTTAGATGTCTGAATTAGAGAGGAATAGCTAGTTCCCTTTTTATAAAGACATCACAAAACTTGTTTCTCGTGTCTATGAAGGCTACTTACAGAATTAGATGACTAACATGTATTTGCTTGGTCTTGGTACGTCAAACATAAGACACTGTCTGAAAAAGATATATGGTTCACAGTAATTAGGTGCAAAAATGCATTATTTAAGGTCTGTTTGAACGATTTGTATACTTAAAATCAATAAAATTGACTTGCAGTCATACTGATGTTGAAACATTTTGTCCCATTCGCTCTATCTGTTGGCAATTAGATGTAGTCAGCTGATCTATAATGTTGGAAAAAGGGAAAATATATATAAGAAATGTGTGGATTTAAAACTGATGGAATCTGCAAGTATTTTCTTTACTTTCAAAAGTATGAACTCCCTGATTGTTCCAGTCTTTTCAAGTCGGAGACTTTTTAAAGACCTGCACTTTTGCATCCAGTGAAATGATCAGATTTTGAGTCATCTAAAAATCCAGGGATCAGGTGGTTACAGCCTAAGTTGCTGAAAGTCATCTATAAGCTAGTCATGCTTCAGAGAACCCATTCCCTTTCTAGGGATTTCATGACCTTTGTGATAAGTGCTGGGAGCACTTATATGTACATGTAATAAATAGTGCATTTAATGCTGTTGTCACTATAGTAAATGTTCATTTTCATGATGAATGAATAAACCCATTTTCTGCTCACAGATTTTTTATTATGGAAAATTATTTTGCCTTGACCAAAATATTTTCCTTTTCCCACTGACTGCTTGCCATGTCATTTATATTTTTTCACATCTGTAATCTTACGTTCTCTTCTCTTGTTGCCTCCGTAAGAAAACTGGGACTGGTCTTGAGATGATAGGTAAAAGCTTCTTTAAACTGTAAAAGGGATTTAGCTATGAAACGTCCCTTATTTATATGCCTAAATCTATACATTGTTTGAAAATGTTAATCTTTGTGAATTCAGCTTGTTTGTTCACTAAATAAAAGTTGTCTCCGTTATCTTACAACAGTTCTCCAGCTTCCCCATAAAATGATAAAATTGAGAAATCATAACAATCTCTCTAATTTTAGGGCACAATGTATTCATTGTTAGAAATGCATCAAAAAACCTACAGATGCTTGATTACAGCCTCAAGGGACAATCATCTTGTTAAATTGTAAGTAGCTTAGCATTTGCCAAACTTTAATGTCTCTTTTAATAACAAACACTTCCAATATTGATTTTTGCATTTAATGTGCAGGTTTCTGTAAAATGCAGGTAGCATTTTCAGAAGTTATTGACAGTGATAAACCCACCCTCCCCAAAACCTACAACTTCCCTTCATTTTATTTTTTTCATGTGCTTTTAACACATTTCTCATAAACTTCAGGATCAAATATGAAATATGAAGCCCTGAAATAATAAAACAATCAATATATGTGATCAAGTCCTTGGTTAAGATTAAGATAAAAATGACAGTAATTTATAAGAAGCATAAAAATTATGATGGACCAGTACATTTTCTGTTCATATTAAGGCAACAGTGTCATCAACATCAATAATAAAAATTAAATTTTTCAGGTTTTTAAAAACATAGAATATTCCTTTGAAGCTCAAAACAACTTTTTAAATATAAAAATTAAACTGTTAGCCACCTAATCCAGCTCTAATTTATGTAATCTAGTTGTATGTCAGTATAACTTTGTTATCCTAAGTAGACTACCTCAAATTTGTGTCTGTGGAGAAATGATGTAAAGCTTATTGATATTAGAGAACCCTACATGACTGCCATGTACCATAGCAACACTTCTTTTTGCATGCCCTGTGTATTGAAGGTTAATATTAGGTATGTCATTACCTAACTGTTATTATTTTGAATTGGTATGCATACTTGTGAAATGGAATGACTAAAATGCCATTCATCTGCATAGTAACTGATTTTCACAGTCTGTTCTTCAAAATTAATTCAAAATTACTGACAGTGATTATTTATGCATGAACAATGTAGACAAACCACATTATTCAGCTGACTGCTTAGTTGGTATACACCGTAAATCAAAGATGCATTTGACAATAGATGTAAGATTATTTTGGAAACTAATTACAAATTAACAAATCGTAAATATGGATATGCTGCACACTACTGTGAAGAATGTCTTTGTTTATAGTGAGGCTAGGAAGATCCCCAGTCCTCAATGAATTCTTCAGATTTCGGACCATGTGCTGTCATCAGTGACAGGTTTGGCCCTTCCAAATTAACTTCCTCAATTAAAAAAAACAAACATATGCTCTGAAAGTACTTCTTCCACTTTCATAGAATCATACAATCATTCAGGTTGGAAAAGACCCTTGGGATCATCGAGTCCAACCATAAAAATAAAAATAAATAAAAAATCCCCATAAATCATAATATGATTTATTTCATTAAATCATATTATTCTACAATCTGCAGGGACCATTTTGATCTTTCATAAATGTATAGGAAGAACTTTTGCTTCTACGCTACCTCCCAGAACTTTATAGCACCACCAGGTTATCCATTTCCAAGTATGCAAAGCTCCACAAGTGAGAGAGCAATTACGTTTTGTCAAACATCTGCACATGGTGAATGTCATAACTTATTATGGAGGCTACAACCAGCATCACATTTTCATCTGGACAGGATGGATTTTATCTTTGCTAGTCCGTCTTTGCTGGCCGCAAGTTTGGTGGAGCCAACATTAGACACAAAGGCTGAACAAAGCTACTTTTCCAGTGGCTGTTCAGAGATAAATGTGCTCACACCCAAACGAAGAACCACACCAACAAGGAGCCTAAAAGGAGGAAGGATTTTTATCATTAATATGAAATAAAATAGAAGTTATCAGAGGGCTGGACTAGATGATCTCCAGTTCCCTTCCAACCCCATATCATTCTGTGATTCTGTGATTCTATTAGACTGAATATAAGACAAATAAAGAAAGATGGAAACTTGGAAATTAATGTGATTCAACTATCATTTATCTAAATGAAGGGGAAAAACATCTCTGAAGAGCATGTTGACCAGTTTAGAAGAGGCAATTGAATTAAATGCCACAAAATGTCTAAAAATGATCTTATCATCACTTAGACAACACAAAGGTAAAAAAATGGATCAAAAGCATACATTCATTTCTGCACTGGAAGTATTTCTGTTCAAAACAAAGCCCTGAATCACACAGAACCTTAGAATGGTTTAGGTTGGAAAGGATCTTAGAGATGAAGATTCATTAAATCAGGCCAAAATATTCAAAAGCTGTAATCTTTCTAAAAAAATCAAGGGCCATCAAGTGGTAGAAAAATATTTCCACTACTGGCACAACCTACAGGAAAAAACTTCTACATGATGATCTACAGGAGTATGTTGTTCAAGATAATGACAGAGTTGGGAAGCTCAGGACTGACATAGATTTTGTTATCACATTCTGGATCACTGAAATACAGAGCCAGACTGATCTCTTACACTGATGTTAGTCCTGATAGCTTTAATGTTAAACCACTTTTGAGTAACAAAAATGTAAGTTGATTATCAAGGTTTTAAATAAAATTCTAGAATTATGCAAATAATACAGTAGAGAAGAAATAAAATATTTTTTTAAAATTAAAATTACTCTGAGAACATATGTAGCTCCTTCAGTATAACTCACCTGTAATCATTGCAACAAATACTGGCCAAAGGAGCAAGCAACCTGCAATGCATGAGCTAAATGTGTTGCTGGGAAATCCTCTCAGGGTATAGATCTTTTCCTCTGTTTCTTCTCTAAGACATGCTGATCCAAGTTTCTGGCCCAAATATGGGACAAATGGCGCATCCATGGGACCCACTTCATGCCTTCATGGTATTTCAGACTCATTCCCTTCTGAATCAGGCAGAAAATACATCATTCTAAACACCGAAATATTTTAATGTCTTCTGTACTATAATTCACAAAAAGGTGTACAAAGTTGTCCAAGTTTGTTAAGTCTCTGGTAGTGAGTTTGTAGTATAACTCATGCATGTTGTCAGATTAAACATTAGATATGAGGAAAGTTCATATTCAGACATGGCTTAAATGGCAGCCTGCTTAACTGTTGTGCTATTTATATGGAGCTTCTCCCCAACTGCACACCTTGACCTAATTAATTTTGTGTTAACTTTTCTGAGGTAACTTTTATCACCTAATTAAAAGAGTTTAATTGAGTGTGTTTGATAGGTTTACATGGCTCTGAAGACCTAAGCTGAGAAAAGAAACAATATTGGAATTTTTAAGGTTTTTTTTGTATTGATAAAAGAGCTAGAAAGGTATAATCAGCCTAGACAGACTCTATAATCCCAGAAACAGCTTTGTATGGAATTCAGATGATATTCAAATGATGTGTTTTAATTCTGTAACTGTTCTGTTTCTTAACGTAACCAGATAAGAAAAAATAATTTAGATTAATTAAATGTTACTTTAATATAATGTTTTCCAGGCAGTTGGAGTTTTTGAGTGTGATACCTTAGTTAAACAGAGAGACTTGTGTAATATGCTCCTATATCATTAGAACAAAAAGTCAATAATGTTGAAGAGACTCTTCAAATGGTGTGTAAAACATACAGAGTCTAATTGGTATATGGAAAATGTGTTAAATGCTTTAATCTACTTCGATTGGAGATATTCTTATTTATAGGATTGAATTATTGAAAAGGAATTAAGTAGAATCTGATTTGAGTTAACAAAGGGGGTGACAATTATGGGTATTCAAGCTAGGTTTCACTCAATTTTAGAAACTTTTTAAAATGCTAATTTTGGCACATATTATCCCTTGTATTTATGTAGTAAAATACTTTTCTTAAATCATTTCATACCACTATCTCTATTTTACCTACTTTACTCAGCCACTCAGCCATGATTCAGTGTGAATAACTGAGTGCCTTATAAAAAGTATTCATTTATTAGAACTTACTCTCTTCCTGGTATCTGGGATCAAATATTAATTCTTTTGGAGACTGAAAATCCACTCAGTGCATTTAAAAGCATAGAAAACTTTAGATTTTTTTTAGACAGCTGTAGATCAAACAGAGTTTAAAGATAACACAGCTAAATATTTTAAAATTTTGAATGTGAATTCAAAATCACCAACTGTTTTCCTGAAATATGCTTTTGGTTTTCTCTTCACCAGTGGATGTTGATATCTTTATCTAATATAAGTGCTATCCTGCTCTTCCTGCTTTCATTGCTTCAGCCCTGAAATTTTTTATTCAACACAATACAAGGCTTACCATATTTTTAATTCCAGAGATTTTAATAGTTTCAAGCTTGCATTTGCCAAAAATGATTCATCTGAAGTGTACTTCTTGATAACTGAGTGGTATCAGTACATACAACCTTAGGTTGATGGGATTCATTTTGCCTGTCTCAAACTGTGTAAGAGTCAAGGTAAACAGTCAAGAATTTAAGGCCCCTAAGTCAGCAAACGGAGATGGCAAGTGGCATATCCTGATCTTCTTTTATCTTAATGTAATATAAATATTTAAGAGAGGTGGGTAAATTCTTCTTCTGAGGCTATTTATCTCTCCACATGATTGACAGGAAGAGTTTAACTAACAAACTGAGAAAGTGCACCTCAGTGGTATGCTCCATCTAAAACAGTCCCCAGCATTTTAGGATGAATATTCATTTTCATTGTTCCACAAGTATTTTCTTAACGGTTGCATTTTTCATCTGGAGAGAATTTCTGAAGGAACAAATAGCACTTTAGCACCACTTTTTTTTTTTACTAATAATTTCAGGTTATTTTTTAACTTTGCTTTTCTCAGTTTTTTAAGAAAATATGAAGATCACATCTCAGTGATCAATTTCTTCTTTAAGTTCCCTGGGGTTTAATAGTGAGTGAGTAAACTCTATAATATGGAACACTCAGGGAAATAATTAAATCCCTTAAAACAAAGGGTTGTGAAAAAGAAATTATTCTTCAGGGACACTCTTTATCAGCCACTTATAAAGAAGTAATGCTACTCTGGTAAGAAAGTCTTGGTGTCACTATCCACAAAAGAAAATGTTGATGAAAGGGATAAGAATTACTTTTATGGTGCTGACAATTAATTATGTATGATATGAATGTGGGAGGAGGATCACATGAAAGCGTATCAGTATTGTCACACGGAGGCCATCAGCTACTCCACAGAAAAAGTCCAGAAAAATTATATTGAAGTGCTTGCAGAGCCACATCTTTGAACCTAATAACTTATGACTAAAGTAAAAGCAGTGACACTTCCATGACACATCAATTAAACCATAGACTATTTGCTGTTGTATTCATGCTATTAGAAACCATAAAGGCCACTAAGATTCTACAGCACAGTTTTAGCCAATATGAGATGGTGAGAAAAAAAATTACTTTGATCCTAATAAGCATAGAAATATTTCTATTATTAGAGAAGGAAGGATTCTCAGCAACAATATGAAATCATTATATTTTTATTCTGAATACAATTTCTCATAAGTACTAAAAGGAAGTTATCTGGGATGAATGAATTCTAAATCAACTTCAACAAATAGCATGTAAATTCAAAATGTAATGATATTTTCTTCTATTCTCGGTTAATAATTGTGCATGGAAAGATGCAGTTACTTCAAAGTTAAAATATATGCCTGGTAAATCATTGCCACGTTATATCACTATAGATGAGCTCCAGTAAAAGATTCATGCAACTAAATGGGTAGAACCTAGAACTAGGAATCACAGAATCACAGAATCACAGAATCACAGAATCTTAGTGGTTGGAAGGGACCTTTGAGATCATCGAGTCCAACCACATGAAAAAAAAAA
>VXBJ01007133.1:214011-233784 GCA_013400055.1 Nycticryphes semicollaris
TAGAAAAAAAAAAAAAAAAACAAAAAACAATTCACCAGCTGCTGAAACACTGTAGCATTGTAGTGATCTGCAGCCATCCCTGCATAGCAAGATAAAAAAAAAAAATACAGCAAATTCTGTTATTTATGAATGCATTTGTAGACAAACATGAGGGAGTTCTATCTGAAATATTTTTTTACTATACATGGGAATCTGTCAGTTTTAAAATCATGAACAAGGGATTCTTCTTCTCCAATAAATCATGGCATGTAGTGGTTTGAAAAAGTCCTTGTAGACAGTCTTACAAACTGTATTCTAAAACATGGTAAGTCCATCCTGAAATGAAAAGTGTTGAAACGTTTGCCTTTTGTTTTAACAGAATCCCCAGAAAAATTAAAACAAGAAAACCAAATATTTCTTTTATCTCGTTCATTTTACATTGTGCTTTAAAAGAAAAATCCATCTATCTACTCATTTGCAGAGACAGTTTCTTTCAGTGTAGTGCCCTGTAATTAATGGGTTCAAAACTAATCAGAGACAGAAAAGACTTTAATGACAAGTTAAATAGAAAGTAGAATGAAAGAAAGGTGCAATAGCCATCCTTAAATGGGTTTATATTCATTTTGGAAGGGAGCTTTAATAGGTGGATTAGCTTAATTGATAAAGGTGTGATCATTTTTGCCCTTTTGAGGTCTAATTTGAGGAGATGAGTCTTGGAAACATACCTGTTAATCAACTCTGTAATCTTACTTGTCTGTCTCTAAGGATTACATTTAGAAAGTGAGTTTCTGATCTTCATTTAAACTATTGTAGCGGCATGTTTGCTGAAGCGCTGTAATGGTTCATGCTTGAGGGTTTGTGACACTAAGTGACAAATGGGAGCCATGCAATGCAATGAAGCAAAGATGAGAGTAGCTGCCAAATTTGTGACAACATGTGATTATGCGTACACCACTCTTGCTTATAGATCCTGAAATAATTTCAGTAACATCTGGCAGTGAAGTGGATTAGATTTATCAATTTATTCTATTGGAGAAATTTGCTAAATTCAGTGGCATACATAGCTATTAAGATTTATTTTCAGCACTTTTAAAAATCAATTTTCTCTTAATTCTGGTTATGGTTCACTGATTTATATTGTTTTCTTATTTCTTCACTGCCACGCTGACACTTAAAGGGGCCAGTTTCCTACTCATTCAGGGTGAATACTACTTAGTCATGTGAGTAGCTCAATAACTTGCATTTGACTTTGTTGCTAGCAAATGTCTGTTATTCAGTACATGGAATTATTTATTTTAAGTCACATTTGCACCTACATTGTGTATTAGCTGCTGCGATAACTTGCAAGAGTGAGTGCAAGTCTCTCTGGTCCTAAATAAATGGTTCCAAAGTTCTACTAATGAATGGACTTACTGGCACCAATATTAAATGCAAACTATTTTCAATTCTTTATGTAAGTAGAATTTCAAAGCACTACAGGCAACTGTAGCTTGGTAGAAGATTATATTTGCTAAAATTATACTAACATAATAATTACTGGAACAAAAGATTGTGATGTTCATTTTTGTAATGTGCACAAAGTAATATTTTTGGGTATCTTGTATTTTACATATTTTTACAAAATAAAGCAAGGGAGAGATTGTTGAGATTTTTCTGTTCTGAAGAAAAATAGTCAATTGTTTTGTTTTAATATCTGAAGTGACAACCAAAAGACAAAATACAATAAATAAGAAGTCCAACTAGTTCTGGCTCAAGGAATCTGTCTTTGATACCTCATGTTTGATATTACCTTAGAGACTCTCTTCAGCCTGCCTATGCTGCAATCCATATCTACTCCATTCTGTCATTTCAGTAATTATCACTGCATACAAATGTAATAATGCAGGAGAAGAGGCCTTTTCTCCTAGGACAGCATAGGTAGCATATGGAAATTATAATATTTTTTTTTTAGAAACTAAGCAGGATGTAGGGGTGGATGCCACCTAGCGTAATGTGCTCAGCTGCGTCCTTCTGCTGTATCACATGGTACAGGAGTATATATTGCAGTAAATTCTTTCCCTTTTCTTCTTCTAGTTAATTCATGTCTGCATGGGAAAATAAGATGGTATTCATTAAAACAAACAGCAATTTTCAACGCAATTCTCCTGACATGGACATATACAGAAATATTAAAGACTGAACACCTTGGTTTCTCCCTTTAGTTTTCTGAAAATATATGTTACAGTGAAGTTATGGGCAGAGTTGTAACTAGAGCTCATACAACCATGCTTTTATCTGGTTTATGGTATTTGGAAGAACTGTGAAAAGGCCTATCACAGCATCCATGCATCCTTAGAGTAGCATATGCACTGTCAGTGACCTGAGCTATGGAGAAATAATAGCTCAAATGGAGCTCCTTTATGCTCATACATACCCCCTTCTCTCTTCATTTTCATAGCAAAGTGACCCATCTCTCTCATATGAATGACTTAGTGCTTTCTCACCATCTGCTCTTTTGATGCTGCCTTTGTGTCTCAGTGTTTTATGGTTTACTAATGCATTTCTGAGAGGGCAGGAATGCTGCAGCACAGGGTGAATAGAATGGGACAGCTGCACAGCAAGAAGTAGGCTATGTAGAGCTGTGTTATCCTCCCCTTGCACCCACACAACCCATGGTAGAAGACAGCATTGCTTTACAGAAGCAGCAGCTATTAGTAATTGTAACAGGCCATGGAGATTTTTCTACCTCTGAAGCCAGCTGTGCTATGGCTCTGCTTGTGTCCACACAGCTGCAGAAGAGGATGGTTGGACCAAAAGCAACCTGGCTGGTATGAACCCTCATTGGACCATGCCCTCCACTGTGTTGAGAGACAGCTGTCAGCTCAGGTCAAAACAGAGCTCCAGATCTTGCTGAGCATGCAACAGCCCTGAAGACTCTACAGTAGCTCTTGTGCCTGTGTCTTGGCAATTTTATTTTTTTTTTGCTTGTAGAGACATAGTGAATTTGTCCTATTACTAGTAAACCTATTTGAATAGTCACTTACAGCAGCATTAATTATCTGAATATGTGAGAGGCCACAGTTTTGCCTTTTTGGGGCGTTTTCAACCGCTTCAAACTGGGCTATGAATTTTAGGCATATAAAATTTCAATAAAATATCTAAGGCATAAGAAGTCAATATACTCATCTTTTAGAATAAAATCAAGAAAATAATCCAAATAGGATTCTTACTTTTTCTAAAGAATAATGCCAGTGGTCCAAAGTATCAAAGTGTTTGCTCTAAAATTCTGTACCTGAAATAGAGCTATACCTCGCCTGAGTTATATGTAATACCTCCTTACACGATATTTGTACTTCTGAAAGTAAAAAATATCAAAACTTTTTTTTTAAAAAAAATTCAGGTTCTATTCCAGATGGTGATAGGTTTGCAGTACAGTGGAATTTCATAATCGTCTCCTTATGCTGCCTGGGTAATATAGCTATTACTCTGATTTGACATGTGTCAAAATATCCCTATAGTCTGTGTCATGCTGGTTAACACACCTCAGATGGCAAGCTGCCTTAGGTCTTCAACAGTATGAGTGAAGAATATTAAGCCACCATCATGTCAACTCCTAGTTCTATAAAGGTTAAGGTATGACATTTTTTTATAAACTTATAATACATCATCACAGTTAAAATCTAGGACTGATGAAACTTGTTTAATAATAGTGATAACAACAGTAAATTGTATGTACCTAAGGTTTTAAAATCTATTTTACAGCTGATATTTTTAGGAGCTACTTTCCCCAAGATCAAAATTGAGCCATCCATGAGAGTTTTGCCCTTCACCTGTAATATTAGCACCAAAGTCATTATTTTAAGAAGAGAAAAGAATAATATTGTGTGTGAATAAATTATATTGCTTTTTAATATCAAAGCAGGTCAAATCCAAGTATTTTCCAAACGTGTCAAGTTTGAGGTCAAGGTCAAAAACATATAAAATCATCATAGCAGATTTTGACTCCATACCATAAGGTAAGTTACAACGTGGTTGACTGGCCTCAGCAAACTCTGAAATATTTTCCTTCTGCAGTAAAAGAGAAAACATTTTCCTGCAAGTAAAATGCAGAAGAGCATCAATTTCCATGAATGCAACAAAAAAATCTGTGTTTTGCCAAGTTGAAAACAGGATTTTTCTGACACTAGTTTTGGGGATTGATGAAAACAAGAACAAATGGCACTTTTATCAGTAAAAGCATCTTGTCCTATATAAACAAAGTTATCTTTAGATACCTCCTCATTGTAAGCTTCAGAAGTGATTT
This sequence comes from Nycticryphes semicollaris, assembly GCA_013400055.1. Lineage (NCBI taxonomy): Eukaryota > Metazoa > Chordata > Aves > Charadriiformes > Rostratulidae > Nycticryphes > Nycticryphes semicollaris. Next base: position 218,273 of record VXBJ01007133.1, read on the forward strand.
AACTTTACAGAACTCATTGAGTATGATAGATTGAGACAATGATATTATGGCTTAACAGCTGGACTCTCTGCATGAAACAATTACTGCCAGGGAGGAAAGATGTGAGCAATTGGGTACAAGCCTAATGGAGACAGAAGGGAACATTTTCAACTCAGAGGTAATAATAGAGGGATATGATTTAATTATTTCTAAACTGAGTAAAGCCAATAAATCTTCTAAATCTAAACTAGACTTGATTAAAAATGAACTACTGAGAAAAAAAATATTTAAATTTTGATGTTTTGATTCAAAGTTTTTCCAGAGAGAAGACACCTCATATTAAAATGAATGCTAAAAGTATTTAGGATTCTTTTTCATTACCATTCAAATCCATGCCATTTTTCCTTGTTGAGAAGTGAAGTTTTGTGTTCTCTTCTGGTGCAGACAAAAATATCTTTTGAAATTCGGTCCTTCATTTACCTCAGTAAGAGGTATGGCCAAAATAATTAAAGAATCAGAGAATCTCAATATAGTAGTTAATCAAGCAGTCAGAACTTTTGCACAAACATCCTCATGACCAATTTCTCCCACTCTTGTGAAGGGATTTGGACAGCTAATTTTATGAAAAAATAACATTTTCTTGATACCAAAGGGAAAAAAAAACCCAGGAGTTTAAACAATAAGGTGTAGGGTTTTATTCTTGATTCAGGCTGCTTCTTTAAGAATAAGTTATGCAAGATAATATTCCAAGACAATAATAATAGTTCTGTCCCTATCTTTAACATTCAAAACTTCGCAAAGTGGTAGCATTAGAAATGTTGCATTGACAGCAGACCAGAAAAATTTGAGACAAAAAAAGTTATTTGAACCATTCTACACAGTAACTTTGATGTAAAAAACAGTTGCTGAAAATTTTTTGATGCACGAAACAATTCATCTTGTGAGACAGAAGCTAGAGAAGCTCTTGTATGTTGTTGCTTTTTCGTGATGAAAAGGGAAAGATTAAAAGCCCAGAAAAATTGTAAAGTTAGCTTTGTAATAATCAACACTATAATGATATTATTGTTAATAAAATAAAAGTGACCTTTGGATTTGCAATTGACAAGTAAAATGCTTTTTGCCACTTGAACGAGCAGTGGGCCTTAGAAGCTGTGAAACAATTTGTAGCTCTTCAGACATCAGACTTTAAACAGCACCAAGCACACTGTATTTCCTAGGTTTAGCAGCACTGATTTATTCAGTAAGGCTAGATGCATTTGTCTGGCACTAAGGCAGTAAGGCAGCTGCACCTATCAACAATACAAATAAATTTTGCTAAAAATATGTTTAAATAAAGTTCAAATAAAAAGGAGAACTTTTTAAATTATTATATATTTCTGGTCGTCATGTGAACTACAATCCAAACCAAAGAAGAAGTAAAAAAGGGTTATTCCAAAAATAGGACACACAGTTTCAGATCCCTCTTCTGTGTTCTGCAATTTCAGCGCATGTTGCCTTTCTCCAAAGAGTTTAATTTACCATGATCCACCACATTCTGTGAAACGCTACTCCTTGTTACAGTATCTAACTGTTCTATTAAGAGTCTTTTTAACCACTTTTTTCCTAATCCATTAAAAATTATTTTACCTTTATCTGAATCATGGGATGAATTACACTCTACGCAGACCTGTGGATTACACAAAACTGGAAGGAGCGGTCGTTTGTGCTGTAAGGTAGGGCTGCTCCTTAAAGGGACCTCTGAGCAAGTTATGAGAGTGGGTCGGTAGGAATGTCATGACATTCATCAGACAAACACAAATTTGGTAAGAAGTGACCTAAGTTACCAATAAAGCCTGCCTGCCCAGGGAGCAGCTCTGCTGAAGAGCTCCTGTGTCTCCAGCCTGGGCTCCTGGGCAGCAACACGGGTTGGAGAGAGGATGAGCCTTGGAAGCAGGGGTGGCCAACAGCATCCTGGACTGTGCATGAGACTGTAAAGCCAAAGGAAGTGATGAGACCACACCGGTTTTGGGCACCCAGTTGAAAGAGTTACAGGCTGGCAAGATGCCAGTAGAGGATGGCTAGGGGGCAAACACATAGGATGTACAAGGATTGGCTGGTGAGGTGGCTTTAAAAGAAGAAGAGAATAAGGATGGATCTGTCTCCTGTGTTTCACTACCTAAAGGTGAGTTATACAGTAGGTGGAGCCAGGTTCTTCCCAGAGGTGCAGGGTGAAAGGATAATGTGCTCTTCACAAGCTGCAGCAAGGGAAATTGCAGCTGAGCACAGTTCTGATGGTGACAGTAATGAAGCCCTGGAGTAGGTTGCGCAGAAATATTGTGGTATATCTATCTCTGAATTCTTTCAAAATTAGCTCAGTAACTAGCTCCTCTTAAATCTTTCTCTCTGTCCAAAAGGATGAGGATCTCTGATACATAAAAAAAAAAAAAAAAGGAATGGAAGAACTTTGTACCTGGGATGTTTTTTGTTGTGTATGCCTCTGTGTGGTAGTCTGTTCACAGTCTTATTTAGTTCAATACAATCAATGGACAGTCATCGAACTGGTAAAATTTTTTATCTCCCTGCCATAAAACTCACAGAAACTTACACTGAAAATAATTAAATATGAATATGCTAAAAATTTTCCAAATGACACAGTACATAGTGCCACAGTTGAAGTGCTAGAAGCTTCTGACTTTACCTGAGCATGTGCTAACTACTCAACGGTCAAGGAAAGCAAGGGTTTTGACACTGAAGTTCTGCCTACTAAAATTCCAAATAGAGTATCTTCTAATTTCTTAGGGTTTTTCTCTTAGTGTATAATAAGTGTCCTTATTTTCAATGTTTGATACACTTGAGTCTGGACTATGAGAGATAATTAAGAGCAAATTCAATTTTTTTTTCCTAATGTCTGTAATGATGTTGTGAGTCTCTGCATGGCTACCACTGGCGAGTGGCCTGGATAGCAGTACCAGCAGAGATTAGACTGTGAAAGCAGACACTGTGTGTGGATCAAATACACAGAACTATCTGGAGGGTGTTTGCTCAAAGATGGTCATTTAAAGTGGAAGATTACCAGCAGAAGAATTAAAAAGTTACCAGTGAACTTCAGAGAGACTGAAACAAAGGAGTCCCACAGCGTCCCAGCCTTGCCACAGGCTGCCACAAGCCTCCTTCCTGGAGCTTGGGGGCTGGGAACAGGGAGCACAGATGGGGACCTATGTCTCAGTGTGCCTGAGGGACTTTGCACCAGCATGGGCCCCAACTGGCTGTGCGGAGCTGAGGGTGCCCGTGCAGACCAGGAGCATCCACATGTCCAGTGGGTAATGAAAGTGTGCAGTGCATAAAGGGAAGAACCCAGGGAAGGAGGTGCACATGTAACCACACACAGACCAGGCAGGGCACACGTGTGCACATGGCTTTGCATGTGTGTGTGATTAGAAGAAGAGAGATTAGTTAGAAGACAGATGTTTAGAAATCTGTAATGTTTATTAACATTTTGTATATGTCTTGTATCATGATTTATTTGTCATATTGGTGATATTAATCCTGAAGGCGCAGTTCATTCGTTGACAATTAATTATGTATGCTGTACAAATAAACTTCTTAGAATGTGTTTTATTCTTAAGTACATGAACTGCACAGCTCATCTATGTGAAATATATTAGCCAATTTCTGCATATCTTCGTATACAAAGCCACCTTTATGAACATAGCTGGAGAAGTGCATTGGAGGAAGTGAAGAAAAAGCATTTCAGTGCAGCAGTCTTTGATTTTTTTTCATATAAAAATATGATTTTTCTTTTCTCACGTACAAATACCGAAAAAACAGAAGTAGGTCAGCTGCTGAAAACTGCAGATAGGTAAGAGAAAGAATGGCAGATGAGCTAGTAAAGCAGCAGATTTCAAGTATTTTTTGGTTGTGAGTAAGAGCTCAGTGCTGTATCTAACAAGTTAACTGACCTTAATGCTGAAAAACTATAAAGGACTGTCCTCAGCACAAAAAAGAAAAAGGAAAAAAAAAAAAAGATACTGTGCTAATTTTTGAGATTAAACCTCTGAGCAGAATTAGACATTTACCAACAAAGTGTTTCCATTTGGCCAGTCACTACGATCTCACAGAAAATATCACAAAGGACTAAATGGCACCAACATCCATTCTCCATCACCTTCATTACAGAATCTAGTATAGTAAGAAGAAAGACCTACAAAATCTGAACCTAACTTCTAATTTTCCATACTCAAGTGTATAAACAAAAATAACTACAGAACAATTTTTCCTGGAGCCTAAAAGAACTGAAAATCAAGACCATCACTGTAAAAAGCTTTTACTTCACTTTATTTTCTGAGAGATGTCTTTCTTTAAAGTTGGTACAAAGTATTTTTGTTGACACAGAATAAACAAGTAAAATGTGTAAACTAGCCAAGAATTAGTTCACTGGTTCATACAATGAAAATTAAGTTTCTATGGGTTTTTTGTTGGTGGGTGGGGTTTTTTAAATTTCTTTTACTAACAGAAATATTTCTGGAATTTTTATAAAATTCAGGTCAGCAAGTATACAAAAGTATGCAAGTGGACCCTAGAGCATGGAGAAGGCAACCACCATTATCAAAGTCATAATCTTCCTAGTGAAGGACTGGGGATGTTGTAAAGCCCCCAGCCCACCTGATCTGAAACCAACAACCACGTGATGTGAAGTGGCATAACACTAGAGCAAGACACGGATACTAAGAAGTGTGAGTACAACCATTTTCATTGGATTGTTATTAAGAATTTTCCTATAAAGGAAATATCTTTTATTTATTTTTTCTTTCCCTTTCTGTTACATCAAGTCTTGGACTAATAATCATTCTTCATTTGACTATGAAGTTTTCATCAACACGTAGAAATAAATTTCAGGCTTTGCATATAATGTGTGTTTCCATTTTCCCTGTAGCAGGATTTTGAATGCAACAAAGGAACGAACAAACAGGGTGGTAAGACACTGGAACAGATTGTCCAGAGAAGTTGCAGATGTCTGGTTCAAGACCAGGCTGGATGGTCTCTGAGAAACCTGATGTAGTCGAAGGTGTACTTGCCCATGGCAGGTGGGTTTGGAACTAGATGATCTTCAAGGTCCCTTCCAGCCCAAACCATTCTATGAACTCCACATGTTCAGAGAGCCCCCCAAGGATGAAAAGATCCAGCCACAAACAAGGTGAGCACCAAGAAAAAATCCTTGCTGTTCCACAGGTCAGATTTGAGAAGGAAAAGTTTTCTAGCAAAACAAAAATTTCATGCTGTTGTTTGAGAAATAGCCTGCAGCTGAAGTTTTATAGCAAATGTAAAACTTAACCACTCAAAGTATTTTCCTTCAATAAAAAGCTGTCCATATTGCCCCCAAAACCTCCACCAAACTCACCGGAGACAAGCCAAGACTGTCTGTCTGGTCAGAGCTCATTAATTCTGTATTTTTGGGGAGAAGTGACAGCAGCAATATATGTCTATTTATATTTATCCTTCTTTAACTGAAGTAGTAAATAATGTTCTTACTTTTAAAATAACTCACAATGACATAGTAACGGGCCAAGATTCTCCTCACATACTTGCATGTGTCAATCAGAAGTAGGTCTATTTAAATAAATGAAGTTACACCCATGCAAACTCACTGTAATTGCAAGGAGATAACATTTCCAGGGTTATGATGGTAGAAAGATGTTATGTGAAAATGACACAATTAATTTTCTCCTTTTCTCCCTGGTGTAGCTTAGGGAAAGGTGGTGACAGCTCAGAGGTGGGGAAAGATGTGATGAGGGAGAAGGGGAGGGAGGAGGAATGGCTGAATGTCCATCAGTTGGCGACTCTTGCTGTCAGCCAGCAACGCTTTGCACTATAAACGGGCGAAGTCAGGGGAGCAGGATTTGAAGGCCACATAGGGAAGAAAGGGGTAAAGCACATTGTTTGACTAACATAATTAAGAGGGGAGAAGTTGTTTCAGGATTTTTGTGACAGACGCCTGGCAGGTAGGGAGCCTCTTGGCCAAAAGGGACAGCTGGCTGAATCTAAACACTTGTCTGAATAGGCAGCAGAGGTACTCAGACAAATACCATTATCCCTAGTGGTACACAGGCTGCTTTAAGTATTTTCAAAATATTGTTTGAAAACAATTCTGCCACATGTCCTGGAGAGATGGGGTTACAGCTCCTTCTGGCGTGCGTCAGTGTGGCACAGTGGCTGCGGCAACTGTGGCCAGACCGGCCCATGGAAAGGTTCTGTCTCTGCATATGATTTTATACTTTAAACACAGAACTTTGGGGTTTTTTTTGGGAAATGCAAGGCCAGGTCCACAGCACAGGTAAAACTACTGTATTTTGATGATGGTGAAATGATGGCCTGTGCTATCCAGAGGAACTGCTTTTCAGAGAGGCAACTAAAGGTCGATAAAGTATCAGTAAAGATTCAGAAGAGTTAGGGTTCAACCCTAAAGTGCCACAAAGGTAAAGAATGGGCTCAATCCTGTTATTAGTTTTCATGTCAATGTTTACTTACAGAAGTTAATAAATGTACAAGTAGGAAAACCAGGGTGGGGTCACTCACAGCATAAAAGCATATTCCAGTAACAGGGGTTTCAGTACAGCCTAAGCAGAAGGTGAGGTAGTCAGCTCTTTTGACTACAACTTCTTCCTTAGAAGAACTATTCCAAGAAAAAATAATGCAGGGGAGTGATTCTATAATATATCAACTCATTAAACTTTGGTAGCGTTTGTAAGATATATGAGACTAATTTTGCAATGGCTTATTTTTGAACTTTGAATAATTCTGATAAATAAAATGGAAATACAGACAGTATATTCATTTATAAAAGTGTAAGCTTTGAAAAGATAAATCTTTTTATTCTTTTAAGAATGCTTTTTTCAGAAACCAAAGGAACTTTGACCTTTTTAACTTTTCTGGTTTTCTGATGAGCTGAAAAATGAAAACAATTGAAATAGGTTGTTTCACTCTTTTCAGACAGAGCAGTGGATGGACAGAAATGGAAAGCAGGAATTACTTCTATCAAAATGAGAGGAGCATCTTTGAAAAAAACCAAACCCTGATTTAGTCAAATAATTGAATCTAAAACTAATGTTCCTTTGAAAACTTGGTTTTGTCAGAAGCTGTTTTGTGCGAGTATTTAAAATATGTTAGTAATTAAGAGTGAATGATCCAATTGATTTGCCATACTTATTATTATTTTATTATGTAGTTTATGTCTGCTTGCTTTGAATTCAAACCTAATACAAATGAAAAACACCTGACAGAACCTGACGTGTTCCTCAATAACTGAGCCTAATTTCTGTGGATCTCAGAGATCCACTTTCATACTTTGTCCTCCAACTCCTATTTAAGTTCTTTTTTTCAGCTTGATTAGTTTGCTTAAAATACAAAATATTGCAGGCAGTCACACAGTACTGATCTGGGTAAAATGCTCTACTACTTATACATGTGTGTTAGTGACATCATGAATGTTTATTTTAGTACACTCCTTACAGGAGTTAGGTGCACAGAAGTTAAAAAACAGCATATTTTTATGCTCCCAAGCAAGAGAAAAAGGAAACAAGCTTCTTACTGCAACAAAATGTGAATCAGGTATATTGCAAGCATACCTATTTACCTATTTTTTTTCCTTTTACTACTGAAATTGCTGTATATAATGCCCCCGGTTAACTATAACAGAATCTGTAAGTTTCAAGGGAATAAGAAAAAAATAATGAATTAAGATTCTATATTTCTTACAAAATGTATCTTTTTGCTAAAAAACATATTGCCTAACTTGAATACAACTTTCATATGCAACGACTTACAGATTGAACTGAATTACTGTACATGTCATAAGCTTCCATATAAGGGTATAACACAGCTATGACACAGACAGTATATTTCCAGAAAAGTTTGTGTGCTATGTTTCTTTCCAAGTGAAATTTCAGGTGTAGATCTAAATTTATGTATTTATGAAAATTCAGATTTTGAAATCTGAAGCTGCCATCTTAAAGAAGCATGAATAACATCTAGAAACCAGTGTCTGGGACCTGATCTGGTAAGCATACATTCTGTGTACCTGGGTCACATTAGCAGGGCTGAATCCCATGTACAGTGCCAGGGTGACAGAGGTAATTGTCACAAAGGAAATTGCCAAGAAGCTGCAGCCCTTGCCAAGGGCCAAGGCTCTGGTTTATCTCTTCCTGCCATCTTCCTGACAAGGCTACATGGACTCAAGATTGGGTTCCAAAGTCCATTAGTCAGGAGAGCCATACTTTGGCAACAAAAAGAAAATATACTTCTATTTTAAAACGCTGTCTGGTGGTGGCACAGAAATACAAGAAGCCATGAAGAAAATCCCAGGAAATATATGTGTATTCTATTTCCAAATTATTGTGCTTTATATTTGTACCTTCCTACTTTGTATTAAGGGAGATTTAAGCTTTACATGTGCACATATATTCATTATGCATAGAGGGAAGTGCATATTTCTAGAGATGAATCGATTTAGTCCAGCAGTTCAGTAACAGATACTGAATAATCTGGATGAAGACTGATGGGTTCCTATTCTCTGCAGGACAAGAGCTAGTGGAGACAAAAATTCCTCAGAAATCAGGAATGTTCAGCTTCTGCAGCATAAGTGAAATTTTTAACTGGATAGGAGGAGATAATTTTCAACAATCAAAAGGTTAGGACAAAAGTAAGTCTTCTGCCTTTGTAAATGAAACTATACCCAGCTCTCCAATTCCCTGCAGGAATGAGGCCAGGCGAGAACCCACTGACCCCTAGGCTTTCTGGGTTGTTGTCTCCCTTCTCAATCAGGAGTTTCATTGCTTTTAAGCATAGATGTAGCCCTGTTCTACCTGCCCGGCTGTTCTCTGAGTGGTAGCATGAGAAACAATTTTCTTGCACCTCCAGACTGTCATTCACTGTCAGTTATCCTGAAATGCACTTGTATTTAACCCAGACAGGCAGAAGATAACAGGTAAAGAATATGAGATCAGGAAAATTTATGTGAAAGTCAATGTATTTAAATCCAGTGTCTCTATCAAGTCAATGTGAGTGGACTCGACTGACTTGTTCTTGTGGACACTGTAACATGGCTGCTGAAAAGTGAAAGTGCTACATTATCAGTCAAAATCTGAGAAAATTTTATTTCCTTTGATTTTTTTTTAGATCAAATATACTACTGAAATATATTAAAAGCCTCATACACCTTATTTTTTAAATAATGTGATAAAACATCAGGTGTTACTGAATTGTATCTAACCTTAGAGCCTTAAAAATCATATCACAGGAAAAGAATTAGTAGGAGAGGACACTCAGTTTGACTTGTACTGTATAAGCTGCAAAGAAGGGTCACTTTTTATTACAAAATACTTCTCATTTCAGTCAATGAATCTAACTAACATGCAAACTACTTAACAGCAAAAAGACTAAATGCCTTTATAAAGGCTCTCCTAAGATGAAGGAAAAAGTCATAAACCTTCATCAAAACTGTTGTCTTCATACAAAGTATTTCATATCTTCTGAGGACTTTAATTAAACAAGACTAGCCCATTGTCAGTACTTTGTATGTAGTGTTCAGTTATATCAACAAAAATGGGGTAAAATTCAGTGTAAACTCAAAGAGGAATTATCAAATTTCAGTAATCTGAATGATCTCTATGTTTTTTGTATAAAGAAATAGTAAAATCAGCTTCCATTCCGTCAATGCAAGAAAGAATATTAAAGAAATAAATAAAACTATTAACTTGCTTTTTGTTTCATTGGTCAGTCACTAAAATAGTGGAAAATGATTGATAAACTGTGATTTGCTTATGTAACAAATACTGAGGAACTTGTAAAGCATGCATATAGGCCACTTCTGCTTAAGAAATTTACTGTGAAAGATCTGTACTGTAAATCAAAGTGATAGAGATTAGTGAGCTATCAGGTCCTGCTTAACCTTTAGCAGGAATCAGAGAGTAAGCTGCTTGTCTAACTTGCTGTGTAATCATAACTATAAGTGGTTAGAGGGTTCAGCTGCTTGTAATTAGTGCTCTAAATATGCTTCCAAGGACCTGATTAGTGAAGACATTTCTTTTCCTGAGACCTTAACCAAAGCCTACGGAATTTCTTTCCATAAGGAGACAGTTAATCGATTAGAAAGGACAGAGAGTAATCACAGCAAGAAAATAAAGTAAATTACAGAGCAACTATCAAGCTTTATTTCGAAATATCTATGACAATGCATAACTGTTCTAATACAAATTTTATCAGAACAGTGTTTCTGGTAGAGACCGGGTATAACTAGACTTATTGAACCTTCTGGAGAACATTGTTCATTTTATGAAAGACATTATAAATTGCAGCAGCCTTTAATATAAGGGAGTTGTATCTGATAAACTAAGTGATCCCTCTGATCCTGCTTCTTACATATTAACAGCCTTAAATTTTAATATTTTGAGGTATTTTAAAGGATCACCTGAAAGTATTTTAAAGGAATTTCCATGACCATAATACCAAAATCTGCGTAACAATTGCAATCAAAAAAACTTACTCTAACTTGTTTTTTTTTTTTTTTACTTTGTAAGTCCCAAGAATCAAGCTTTCAATTTTAAATATGGAGGTAAAAATGTTGGTAAAAGATTTTTTAAAAGGCTTTGGTATTTTGTCATGGGAAGGTGCTTAATACTGAACATTCAATGCTGTTGTTGCATGTCAAGGCAAACTCTTTGCTAACATAAGTGAAGTAACGGCTTGAGTCCACGTGCCATGCACAACAAGAGCCTTCATCCAATTCCACTCATCAAGTGTTCTTTCCATTAGGTATTATCTCACAAATAAATTTTATTTATTTTATATTATTTTCTATTTTGATGCTGTAACTATAAATATATTACTTGTCTATCTATAAGAAATACATATTTCCATTTTATAAACCAAGACCAAACTTTTTTTTTCCTTTTTTTTTTTAAATTATTTTAGCATTTATTCTTATTAAGATATTTTACACATGTAGAAAATAGGAATAGGGAGAAATTAATTGCAAGTTCTCAACTTCTTGCACTTTTCCTGGCTCAAGAGATTGAAAGCATCTTTTTCATTCATTCAGTTTCTTTGGTGTCAAAGAAAGAATGGGGAGTGAATAAGGGATAGATGATACTTACCTTTATAGTCAGTGTTTTAAAACAGTGACTAGTGATTTTGATGACACTACTCATTTGTGAAGGTAAAACATCACAAGAAGGCCTGGCTTCAAAGAAATATGTTCAGAGCTTTCAGGAGATTTCTGTAAGGTATCTCAAACTATGAACTTACAAGTAAAGAAAAATGAATCATCAGCCAACTCTCAAAGTCTTTGTGTAAATGGATTCATTTTTCAAAACTGCCAACAATTACTCTGCAACCTAGCTCAACTCATGATAACAAAAATATCTAAGTTAGTTGGAACTCTCTTAAACTTTTCAGTCTGTCTGTAGTACTGTATTTTTCTGTCTCTGCTAGGGCAATCCAGGATTGCAACCTTCATCTCTACATATACAGAATATTTTTATTTGCCACGTCTGCTCATATTAATCAAAGTTTAACTGCTTATTTTGTTTTGGTTTTCACTCTTCTAATGTTTTTCCCTACTAATAAATATTGTTTTATTTTGCAGATTTCAGGTACTACACATCACAATGTCTTGTTCTGTTTTGGTTGGAATAAATGAAACATTCACTTGATAATTATTTATAAGTTTTGACTAGGACTAGAATGTTGGGCTTTTTACTTGGAATGTGGAACCACAATAATGAAAAATTAATTCTAGGTTTCCTGAGGAAAAAGCAAAGTTGAGAAAATGCATTTTTTTGTAGGTCCCATGACAAGTTGAAGGAGCTGGAGCTTATTCCAAAAGCTCACCTTACAAGCCTTATGTTCTGTAACATGCTAGAAGGAGCGCAGTGACATGGAGTAAAAGAGAAGGTTAATCTGAAAAGAATGTGAATCTGAACTTGTTGATTTTCCCTTTGAAGTTGGACATGTGAATTTTTCACTTCAACCAGTGGGATTTTTATATATATATCTCTATGGCTCTATTGTATAGTAGGGCTCCATCTCAGCTGTCTTGAACAGGACAACTCTGTTGTGGATATTCTTCTAAGGAGTAAGGGCTGCAGTAAGTTATCAGTGCAGAAGAAACTTGAGAATTCATTCTAAGAAGGCAGCACCATCCTCAACTCACAGCCACAACTTGACTTGTCTTATAGTCATCATCATGAAAAGTGAAAAAGAGCCAATAGTTCTAATATTAACAACAGTTTATACTTTTAACATTTTAATGTGTGCTAATAAAATTATTTTATATTACTGCACATTAGCACATTAGTGATTTAATATTTCTATCTGAGGCACGAATATGTTGTGAGAGAAGCTTGGAAAGCAAATTTCAACAGTTTCAGTAGATAGTTCAAAAAAAATAATCATTTGCTGAAATAAAAACAAGCAAATTATTACTTGGATTATTAAAGGTGTCTTAAATACACCTTACTTTGTAACTGTGAAATGATGCAGGAAAGACTTGATCGCATTCTTTCTAGATAATCACAAAGGTCCTATTTATGCTTAAAATAGTCACCTTTACTGCGTGAAAGCTGAAATTAGGGCTTTGTGTTCTTCTGGGGAGATTACGCTTCTAAGGGACTAGATCTTTCAAATTTTTTATCTGCCCTGAACATCTAACTTTCAGCTTTGCAAAATAATGTTGCACCTGTCACGAAAAAGAAATACAGACAAATTATTTTGCCTTCAGTGTTATTACACTCTATTTGTTTTCATCATGCAGCATGGTGTTAATTATTTACCATAGTAAGGAATACTCAAGGGGTTGTAAGACCTTGGAGAGTTTTTCTGAATTACCACCTTTTGTCTTAACAATGTCATCTTTCCAGCAAACTTAATTATTTCTTAAATAGATTATGTGCCCTACTTTGTGATTTCCATGATGGCAGTAAGTGATAGTGGCATATAGCAGCTCATCATTCCCACCCCTACTGGGTGGGAATTTTACAGCTTTCTGCCTTCCAGGAGGTGGACTGCTGCAAATGACTGGGAATGTCGCCCAGAAAGTTCAGCGGCTGCAGATATTTTATGTAACATTTGTTTTTCAGATTGAAAAAAACATAAAATCTTCCTACTTTGAAACCACCATAGAAACCTGTTCCCATTGCAGTGGCTGATGTTGTCTCACGTGAATTCTGGGACAGTCTTCTATCAGTATGAAACTGATAGAAATAAAAAAAAACCAACCAAACAAAAAAAACCCAACAGCCCAATACTGAAGAAAGACTGAGGCTGCTGTCCTGACCCTTGGATGGAACAAACACCTGCAGCAAATGCTGTGTGGAGTAGTGGACACCTAGGCGCTCAGTGTAGCAGGCCACAGCAGGCACTTTGAAGGAGGAAAGCTTGGTCCGGAAATGGCTTGCCGTGTGGCAAATCTGGGGTTGCTCATCACCAGCAAGTGCGGATGCATCCTGGTACTTAGAGTGTCTCACAAGTTGAGAAGCAATGTTAGTCACAGGGACAGCTGATTGATGGGAGCATCAGGTTTGTGCGAGTACTGCAGGCAGAAGACAGGAAAAAGTGTGCAGAGTCAGCAAGCTGTCACTGAATGTCCCTGGGTACACAGATGTGAAAGAACAGAGTTCTGCTATGTCTGACATCATATTCAAAACATGTATGGAGAGTGTGTGTGATCCAGAGGACAATTCAAGGCATTGTTTTGGAAGATGGTGTAGATTTCTGCCACAGAGTCCCGCCAAAGTCACTCCTACTCTGGGTTTAACGCAAAGACAGCTAAAGTCAAAAGCAGCTTCCTTTAAAGACCTGGTAGTTGTGAATACTGAAAAAACCCACTGTTAAAAAAAAAAACTATTTCTATCTTGGTTAGTAACTTTTACCAGTTTCATACTATTCCACTCAGTTAAAAAAATCCAACAACCCTGTTAACTAATCACCACATCATTATCAACTACACCTGACTTCATCATTGCAAGCGCATATAATATCTGACAGACTGCTCTTGAACACCTGCATTTAATTCAATAACATTCTTCAATGAATTTTAATTTTATTTTAGCCTCACGGAGTGTAGACTGATCATAAAATTTACTTATATTTATCTGGTTGTTAATTCTGATGAGGACCTAAAATGAAGTCAATATAGGCAACTTCTATGTATAAACAAATATTAATATAAAAATAGTTATATCCAGGAGCAGAAAGGAGGAGAGAAGATGCAGAACTCTATATGCATAAAATTTTACTTGTTAGGAACTTATGAATAAGGGAGACCTTCTAGGTCATGAAATACAAGCCCCTGCCTACTGCAACCAGCTCAGTAATACGATGTTTTTAATAAATGTTTCTTCTGCACTTCAGCACACAGGAAAAATGAGATCTTGCACCAATTTTCCTACTATAAATGTTTGCATCTGTTATTGTTCAATGCCCATTTTTAAATCCTTTCAAGAATAGAAGACATTCAATAAGCTTACAAAATAAGTGACTAGATATGCTCGTTCACGCAGTAGCAGTGACAGAGCTTCAATTTGGTCCATGAGTCTGTTTGTCCACAGTTTTCTATAATAATTAGTGTTGCATATTATAAGCTACTTCAGTGTGTTGAAACTTCATCTGTATAACTAACATAGAGTTGTATTTATACCATGTATTCATACCACATCCACTGCCTCAGATCTTGTCCCCGTGTTTACCTCATTATTAGCCTTTAAGTAAATCAGAATACAAGTGGAATATATTTCCAGCTGTCTGAGGTATCCTAAAGGTTAGACATCCAGCCTAAGCTAGTTGTCTTCTGTTTCCATATAGATAGTGAGTGTGAACAGGTAACCTACTGAAATTTATCCCACTTGTGTTAGGATGAGATGACTTGCTTCCCTAAGGTGTCACTTTACTATCAGAGCACAGAAAATAAGGCTACACTTGGAGTTTAAAGCTAGGTGAGGTAACCCTCACTCTAGTGCTTTGACTGGGGTCACAAAGTTAAAAAAAGGCACTCCTGGGAACTACAGAAAGACCTCAGAGAAGTCATCTGTTTCTTAAGGGCTAAAAGAAACCATTCCCAGAAGTGACAGTTTATACTGCTGAGTTTCTGTAACATCCCAGAAAATGTGTTCGGTCCAGATCAACTTGTTGTCTCCTGCACAGTCCTTAACATCAGCTCAGGAAGTATCAAAAGCTAGGACCTAATCTGAAAAGTCATTTTGGATATGGCCGCCTTGATCTAAGCAGCAAAAGAGTTTAACACTTGAATGCATTTGCAGGCACATGCTAGTTGGTCTACAGAGTTTGCCAACAAACCAGAAGCATTTAACTGACCAACACTGCTTCAGTTTTGCCCATCCAAATCACAGAATATCACCTTGAATATGACCTTGAAAGCTCATCTAGTCCAATCCCCCTGCCAGAGCAGGAACACCTAGAGCAGGTCACACAGGAATGCATCCAGGAGGGTTTTGAATATCTCCAGAGAAGGAGACTCCACAACCTCTCTGGGCAGCCCGTTCCAG